>CAWUFW010000925.1:0-522500 GCA_963921515.1 Calotriton arnoldi
CAAATCCGATCTCGGTCGGAGGCGCACCCAATACCATTCGGTCGGGAAAAAGCCATGCGAATGCCTGTTTCCCGACCGATCCGTACATCATTCCGAACGAGTAAGTACGATGCGCACAACAGCATAGAATCCGGCCGAGTCGTACTCACCCAATCCAGGTCCTGTTCTCCGACCGAGGCGAATCCGGAAATGCAGAATCGAGTCCCACGGAAGGGAAAATGCAGCCCGTCCGGCCGAACAAGTACGATGCGCTTTCCGTACGCGCCGAACCCGTCGCTACGAACGGCACGTCAAAGCTTCCGGGAGAGGCGCACATAAGCTCCGATTTGCGCCACAACACGATCCACGGCTACGAGGCGAACACGCCAGCGACGAGGACGACGCGAAGCAACGAGAAAGACGAACGACACGAACCAAACATGAATCCCTTCGTCCCGATCCTACCAATATTCTACATTTACTACCGGAACAGGCACGGACGCGTACGACGCAGAAGGTAAGTCAGACACCAACCACAAAAACATACAACACGTACACGACACATCACACACACACAGAGGGATGCAGAATTTACTTACACCAGCAACAGCAGCACCATAGGGGCGGGATGCCCATCACCAATGCCACATATGCACACAGGGGCCTGGATCAGCACCACCACTACCACCCCTACCCAGGGGGGGCTGGATGCCAACCACTACTACCACCCTTAGCCATGGGGGTGCCAGATGCCCACCACTACTACCACCCTTACCCAGGGGGGGCTGGATGCCTACCACTACTACCACCCTTAGCCAGGGGGGTGCCAGATGCCCACCACCACCACCCTTACCCAGGGGGCTGGATGCCTACCACTACTATCACCCTAAGCCAGGGGGCTGGATGCCTACCACTACTACCACCCTTAGCCATGGGGGTGCCAGATGCCCACCACTACTACCACCCTTACCCAGGGGGCTGGATGCCTACCACTACTACCACCCTTAGCCATGGGGGTGCCAGATGCCTACCACCACTACCACCCTTAGCCAGGGGGGGCTGCATGCCTACCACTACTACCACCCTTACCGAGGGGGGCTGGATGTCTACCACAACTACCACCCTTACCCAGGGGGGGCTGGATGCCTACCACTACTACCACCCTTAGCCATGGGGGTGCCAGATGCCCACCACCACTAGCACCCTTACCCAGGGGGGGCTGGATGCCCACCACTACTACCACCCTTAGCCAGGGGGTGCCAGATGCCTACCACTACTACCACCCTTACCCAGGGGGCTGGATGCCTACCACTACTACCACCCTTAGCCAGGGGGTGCCAGATGCCCACCACTACTACCACCCTTACCCAGGGGGCTGGATGCCTACCACAACTACCACCCTTACCCAGGGGGCTGGATGCCTACCACTACTACCACCCTTAGCCAGGGGGTGCCAGATGCCCACCACCACTACCACCCTTACCCAGGGGGCTGGATGCCTACCACTACTACCACCCTTAGCCAGGGGGGGTGCCAGATGCCCACCACTACTACCACCCTAACCCAGGGGGGCTGGATGCCTACCACAACTACCACCCTTACCCAGCGGGGGCTGGATGCCTACCACTACTACCACCCTTAGCCAGGGGGGTGCCAGATGCCCACCACCACTACCACCCTTACCCAGGGGGGGCTGGATGCCTACCACTACTACCACCACCCTTAGCCAGGGGGTGCCAGATGCCCACCACCACTACCACCCTTACCCAGGGGGCTGGATGCCTACCACTACTATCACCCTAAGCCAGGGGGCTGGATGCCTACCACTACTACCACCCTTACCCAGGGGGGCTGGATGCCTACCACTACTACCACCCTTACCCAGGGGGCTGGATGCCTACCACTACTACCACCCTTAGCCAGGGGTGCCAGATGCCCACCACTACTACCACCCTTACCCAGGGGGCTGGATGCCTACCACAACTACCACCCTTACCCAGGGGGCTGGATGCCTACCACTACTACCACCCTTAGCCATGGGGGTGCCAGATGCCCACCACCACTACCACCCTTACCCAGGGGGCTGGATGCCTACCACTACTACCACCCTTAGCCAGGGGGTGCCAGATGCCCACCACCACTACCACCCTTACCCAGGGGGCTGGAATGCCTACCACTACTATCACCCTAAGCCAGGGGGCTGGATGCCTACCACTACTACCACCCTTACCCAGGGGGCTGGATGCCTACCACTACTACCACCCTTAGCCAGGGGGTGCCAGATGCCCACCACTACTACCACCCTTACCCAGGGGGCTGGATGCCTACCACAACTACCACCCTTACCCAGGGGGCTGGATGCCTACCACTACTACCACCCTTAGCCATGGGGGTGCCAGATGCCCACCACTACTACCACCCTTACCCAGGGGGGCTGGATGCCTACCACTACTACCACCCTTAGCCAGGGGGTGCCAGATGCCCACCACCACTACCACCCTTACCCAGGGGGCTGGATGCCTACCACTACTATCACCCTAAGCCAGGGGGCTGGATGCCTACCACTACTACCACCCTTAGCCATGGGGGTGCCAGATGCCCACCACTACTACCACCCTTACCCAGGGGGGTTGGATGCCTACCACTACTACCACCCTTACCCAGGGGGCTGGATGCCTACCACTACTACCACCTCTACCCAGGGGGGCTGGATGCCTACCACCACTACCACCCTTACCCAGGGGGGCTGGATGCCTGTCACTACTACCACCTCTACCCATGGGGGCTGGATGCCTACCACCAACACCACCCCCACTCATAGGATGGACAATGCATGACACAACCAGCACACCACAACCTAGGGAATGCAAGAAAAAGACATCCCCCCAACACCATGACAAGCGTGTGTAGACTGTGTCAAATGTGCCTACAACACTGAACATGACTTTGAACATACAATGTGACCCCCTATCACATGTGCCACACATATATGTGTGTGGCCCCCACAATGCAAGCAGGCCATGACCATTGTGGCAATGGGGTCCAAACCCCCATCATCACAGTGACCAAAAGGTAAGTGTGGGGTCCATAGCTGAAGCACATTTTGAACATTGTGGCAATGGGGTCCAAACCCCCATCATCACAGTGACCAAAAGGTAAGTGTGGGGTCCATAGCTGAAGCACATTTTGAACATTGTGGCAATGGGGTCCAAACCCCCATCATCACAGTGACCAAAATGTAAGTGTGGGGTCCATAGCTGAAGCACATTTTGAACATTGTGGCAATGGGGTCCAAACCCCCATCATCACAGTGACCAAAAGGTAAGTGTGGGGTCCATAGCTGAAGCACATTTTGAACATTGTGGCAATGGGGTCCAAACTCCCATCATCACAGTGACCAAAATGTAAGTGTTGACAAAGAAAAAGCTGCAACTGCCAAACTGCATGAATGATTCCTGGTCACAGAACATAAAACACATCAGTGGCAAAGTAGTGCATGTGTCCCATTGCAACATAGATTGGGGGAGGCAAATACTGCAGTGCAAATAAGACATACCTTTGGCCATGTGCAGACAAACAACACCCATGGGGGCTGACACAGTCAACATTCATCAATGACACAATGACAGAAGTGACCATCAGAATGCAGACCCACATATTTGCACCAATGGGCACACAAATGCAGATACCCTGTGGAGACTGTAGATGTGAGGTGAACAGATACCATACCATGGCAGCAATGGGACACACAAACCATGATCATTGTGCTGACTGATGACCTAGGAGTCCCAGGGACAGCAGGGGAAACCCACCAAACAACATACAGCCAATGGCACACCTAAGATATGCCAATGCAGTGGTGCAGATGCACAAACACAAACAGGCAGACCCACACTGCACATCAAACACAACAGGTGAGGGGGGTGCCAGTGTCCCCAGGCAACCACACAACACATGAGGAGGCCTGAATACCAATTATACAGATGTGCATACAGTGCCACACAAAGGTAACTCATGGATCCAAATCCCCTATGTGGGCAATCAGGCATTGTCAGATGAGAGGGAGCACAAATCACACATGTCACACAGGCACGTAGGAACAGCAACTGACACAGCAAGACACAGACACACCACAGCACTACCCCCAGGGCCCCCACAATGTGGTGACCCTGGGCTGCATTACAATCCCACTGTGATGACAAAGCTAAATGTCGTTCACACTGTGAACCACAGTCATGTGTCCTGAGCAACAAACTACCATCACACCTACACAAGCACAAATCAATCAGCACGGCCAGTAAGCCAAGGCCAACATGGAGGCAGGGGTCTAGCCGGGCAACAACTCTCATCTGCACACACTCAACACCACACACCTCGACCTCCAACAATGTGCAGCAGTGAAGCACACATGCACTGGTGACATTGCACATGCACCCATGACAATCCCAGGGTGGTGGGTGGGAACCAAGGTGCAGAAACACATCACACATGGCCACTCAACAAGACTCCTGAATGTCTGACACACTGCACACTACGCTGTACATGGACATGACGGCAATACCACACCAACCAATGGGATCCCAGCCACAGTCACACACCAATGAAGAAGCCAAGGTCACCCACAAAGAACACACATAGACAACAACCAACATTGCAGCCCGGACCCTGAGGAGTGCCAGCAGTCACACACACAACGTGTCACAATCACTGAAAGATAACACAAATTGGAAATCACAAGACAGGTGTAAACAACAAGTGCCAAGGGGAAACCTGACTGTGACCCATCTGCGTCTGCACACAAACTCAGCCCTGACAGCAAACACACCTATGGGTGACACCCTGATGACCAGTAATGTGCCATGCACCCACATCACAGAGAACCCAGGGAGAAGACTTTGGGGGAACATAGGTCAACTCAACAAGCATCACAAACAGGTACAACACTAGGGATCACAGCATGCACAGCAAAACGGAAGTGAACACACAGACATGCTCATACAACACACACCTTGGGCGCAGGCAATGTCACAGGAGTACACACTGCCATGAGGGGACTCCACTCCTGTGTGAGGAAAGCTGTGCCATATGTTGCCTCAGTAGGGCCCCATCATGTCAGCTGAGCACTTGGTCACACAATCAACAATTAGCACCAAATGAAGGCTCCCGTCACATCAGCCTGGTCATGGGAGTGCCAACGAAATCATCAGCACAGATCCAACACACTTGTATAGCAATGTTGCACTGACAACACAGATGAGTCCTTCCCCATTGATGCCCAAACCTGCATGTCCAGTGGAGATGGCCACACGGTCAGGGAAGTAGACGAATTGAACAATGGCAGGCACAACAGATGTGCAGGGGTGGAAGCCACAGATGTGAAATTGCTAATGTAAATAGGAAATCCCATTGCCAAATACTGAACACATGACACCCTCAGATGCTGCTATGGATGACATGGATACACCACAGGATAGGACACATTCCCCCTGGACCACATGTGTTCCTGCACAGTAACACTTCATTGTCATGAGACCAAATATCACCATCACTGCAGCAAGGGCATGGTTAGCATCATCAACAACATGTACATCAGAAGCATAAGCACTAGAGAACAGAAAGTTGCTTTATTCAGCATATGTGTGTCCAAAAACTCAGAGAACAGTAATGCTCCAACAAAGGCCAATGGCCAGTCCATCAAGTAAGTCAATACAGGGTGACAGTGGCAGATGTCACCCTACGCATGCCTGCACTGCACAAAACCAGGGACAATCCACTAGGAGGGGCAACCGGGGGCAGGCCAGGCACCGCAGGGACAGGATCAGGGCTCACCAGGAGGAGGCAGGGAAGGGGTGGTGGGTGCTGGAGAGCCACTGACAACTGCAGTGGAGGTGTCTGACATGGTGTGTGCCGGCACAACTGGAGGGCATGACTCAGATGTTGTGGGTGCCGGCACGACTGCAGTGGACCCTGCAGATGGAGTGGACAGGTCCGCCACTGCAGTGCCCAAGTCAGACAGGGTGGTAGTGGACTCCACTGCAGTGCCTACCACCAGGGGAGGAGAATGGGGAACAGGCAAGGTGGGCTGGACAGAGGGGAGGACACCCTCACCACATCAGTGGCACAGACAAGCGCAGCGGGGGTGTGGTGCCGGGAGAGCAAGTGGCAGGGGAGAAGGCCGGATCCTCTTGGGGATGGTATATCTGTGGGTGGGGGAACCTGGGGCAGGGTGTGGTGGGGGCACCTGTGGAGTGGGGGCCTGAGGGATGGAGGAAGGATACCTGGTGCCTGAGCTGCAGGGCGGCGGCGGGGTCTTGCTCTTACGACTCCGGGGGACTTGCGGGTGGGGGCCTCAGTCTGTCTGCGCCTGGGGGAGGGTGTCCGGGGGCGAGGGGCACTCTGCTCTGTGTGGGTGGGCTTCCTCTTCCCCTGAATGCTGTATCAGCTGGATCGGAGGGGAAGAGGCCGAGGTCACTGAGGAAGAGCCGCTGGGTCTTTGGGGTTGCAGGTGAGGCAAGGGAGGGTGCTTTGGAGGGAGAGGCAACTGAGGACTGCGCAGTGCTCGTGGATGCGTGTGTGTGTTCCAGGGCCCCATCCCCTGTGAGTCTGGTTTCAGTCC
Organism: Calotriton arnoldi; assembly: GCA_963921515.1. Lineage (NCBI taxonomy): Eukaryota > Metazoa > Chordata > Amphibia > Caudata > Salamandridae > Calotriton > Calotriton arnoldi. Next base: position 6,596 of record CAWUFW010000925.1, read on the forward strand.
CCTGACTGTGCGTGCGTGTGCGTTTTGTTTGTGGCGTGTGTGTCTGTGTGCTGGACGTGTGTGTGCTGGTGTGTGCCTGTGCCGGTGTGTGTGTGCTTGGGACGGGTAAGGTGCTGGGGAGTGTGGATGGAGCAGAGGCAGGAGGGGTGAGGGACTGTCTGAGGAGGGACACTGCTGCCGTCAGGGAGGAGTCCATGGACCTATTGCCCCTCTGTAGGTCAGACATGCCCGATGAGATGCCCTCCATGAACGACACCAGCTGAGTCAACAGAGCGGTGTGCGCATGGAGGGCACTCAGCATGGCTGTCTGCCCTACATGGAGCTGGCGAAGGAGGTACACAGACTCCTCACTCAGGGCAGCAGGGGACACAGGGGCAGGGGGTGCGGTGCCTGGCCCAAAGGAGACACGCTCCTGAACATGGGAGCCTCCATGGACCTGGGGAATGGGAGCCGATGGGAGGGCGGTGGTGGTGCTGGTGGTGGCGGGGACAGCAACACTAGCTGGGGTGTGGTGGCTGCTGACACCCGCCTCCATAAGGGAGTCATCCTCCGAGCCGCTGTGGTCCTCAGCTGAGGTGGATGCTGCTGAGGACTCCTCGGTGTGGCTCCCCTCGCCCTTCGTGCCACTGGGTCCCTCCGACCACTCCTCGGCTGCTGACCCAGTCTGGCTCTCCGGCTCCTCCTGGTCTGTGGAGCTGTCCCCTTCCGTCGCCGTGGATGTATCTGCAAACAATGGGGAAACAGACAGACATCAGTCACCTGCACCAAACGCACACACCACTGTGAGCACAGCACATTACAGAGCAAGCCCTGGCATCATTAGTTGAACATTGCTAAAAGTGCCCTAACTGAACAGGAGAAGCCAATTGTCAGTCTGATGCCAACCATGGCACTCACATCCCACATGGCCTTGCACCCATCTGTCTGGTGTCTGTTGGATAGGAACACCCCAGTGTGGACACATGCACCACCTACACAGTAGTTGGACAGTGCAGAGGACACGGTGTAGCATGTGGACATGCACACATCACAACTCTTGCCACTGAGTCAGTACAGGTTTCCGGATGAAAGGGATGCCCAGAGTCAAATAGGAAATGCATGTGATGCATACCAGCGACAGACACCATGATGCACCCATGTCCTGATAGCCATCGCCACAATGGTGTGCATGTAGCACATGTCACTCCCCTGCAGGATCACCAATAAGTAGACACATGCCATGGCGGAGGCATGACTGCTAAGTCATACATCACTGTCTCAGTGATGTATGACTTGGCAGCCAGACAACAACACTCTGCACTGTGTCACAATAGTAGGTCATGGGGAATGCAAGTCCTGGAGCTGCACAAGTGCACATGTACATCCCCCACACAACACATCATCTGAACCCTCATCTGTCCAGGTCATACCGATTGGACATATGGGAGACCTGTGACACTACCCTCTGAACCTGAGCCCCTCACAATCTGCTGTGAATGGGAAACAGCTGCCTGAACTTCACATTCGCATACCCCAGTCTGCACGGGCAGCTGATCAAACACCTATGTGACACACAAGTATCGTCTCCTATGGTCACATCTCCAGTGGCATGCTGAGCCCCTACCGAGAAACACCCCAGCAGTCCTGGCAACAAATCCACAGCACACTGACACAGAGGCAGACACCTGAGGGGTCAAATCACTGCGCACAACGTGTCAGCTGATACCCGGGAGTGGGAGTACAGGTGTATTGGATGGGCTGGAGTAGGCATGACTGTCCTGCCCCACATGAATGAGGGATGAGCCCTGGACAGTGGATAGCTGGCTATGTATGTGTGACACACGTAATCTGCACACTCCTGGGGCCCAAACATTGTTCCCACCCGCTGCATGGGTGTGTGCCAGATACCCCAGGCACATGTGGTGGCTCAGCTCAGCAAGTGGACCGCATATCAAAGCAACACGCAGATTACATGTCCGAACACAGGCATTGTGTGAACAATGGACCCACCCATGATGCCCACAACAGAGTTAGGGAAACAGATGCTGTCCCCCACCTTGAGTGAAGCAAACTGCAAGGACACAGTCCCAAGTGACACAATTCCCTGAATGTAAGGGCCACACCTGGGTATCAGATGAGGAGTGGGCAGTGCACAATAGAGGGACATGGCTCCTGGACAACATGACTGCTGTACTGTGGCAGTTTAACCAGGCCAGAGGAGGGCACATAGCATGTAATACAGAGTTCACAGTGCAGTCTTTGACTCACCCCCTCCTTGCTGCTGTCTGGCCTTCAGCTGCCCATCCAGGTCTGGAAACACCACCGCCAGGATCTGGAGCATGTGGGGGTCAGGGTCCGTGTTCCGCCCCTCCTGCGAGGAGGCGACAGCTTCAGCTGGACCCGTGCAATCCTCCGGGTCCAGCCCTGAAGGTCCTGCCACCTCTTCTGGCAGTTGCGGATCCGGCGCTTGTAGACCCCCACGGACCGGACAGCCCGGACGATGTCCTTCCAGATCTCCTGCTTCCGATGGGCATTAACCTGTCAGGATGACAAAGTGAAAAGGCCATTACTACACATGCAACATATCCGTGCATGACACAGTTGTATATACATGTCTCAATCACAGGGGCACATGATGTACACAGGCAGTGCAACGCTGCCCATGGACAGTTTGCCAGAAGTCACTACATGGTATCATTGCATGGGAAGTAAATCCTTGTTCAAATGCACTGTCACTGCACCATACCTGTCCAGTGCATGTCACTACACACTATGGGAGGTGACAACTACTCAGTGAGCCTGCTAGCCAGTGGCGTGCAGACTTTCAGCCTTGCTAGTCAGACAAAATGCACATTCAGAAAGGCAGTGCACAGAACACTCACCTGCTCCCCTGGTGTCCCATACAGCTTGCTGTACTGTGGAAGTAGGCTGTCCAGCAGGGCCTGGTTCTCCTCAAGGCTGAAGCTCTCTCCACAGTACGTGCCATTGCAGGGTCCAGAGGGGGCAGAGACAGCAGCAGTGCAGTGGCAGATGTCGTCCTGGAGCATGTAGTGCAGGCAAGTGAGCTCTCAGGGGAACAGCCAGCAAAATATATGTGCTGCAGAGGCAGATACTGTCCCATGTGTCCAAAGTGATAGGTCCAAGTCGTTTGCATCTTCTGAATCTGGCCAATCCATGGAATAGCAGCACCAATACACGCCCACAGCATCCTTCAAATCTTCAACTTCATGACATACATGATTTTGCAACATTGTTGTGGGTGACCAACTGAATTTCCAGCAACCGACTCGTTCGAATTTCGAAAACGCGTCCGTTGCCAGGCTAGGCCATTGACAATGGGTGCGCACCGATCGGTCCATTGCGGTACAACGCGTGCACGGGTACAACGCGTACCCGCACAAATTGAATGCAATGGGCCGGCCGGGTGCACCGATCGGTCCATTGCTGTTCAACGCGTACAGGGGTACAACGCGTACCCGCACACATTGAATGCAATGGGCCGGCCGGGCACACCGATCGGTCCATTGCGGTACAACGCGTACAGGGGTACAACGCGTACCCACACACATTGAATGCAATGGGCCGGCCGGGTGCACCGATCGGTCCATTGCTGTTCAACGCGTACAGGGGTACAACGCGTACCCGCACACATTGAATGCAATGGGCCGGCCGGGCACACCGATCGGTCCATTGCAGTACAACGCGTACACGGGTACAACGCGTACCCGCACACATTGAATGCAATGGGCCGGCCGGGTGCACCGATCGGTCCATTGCTGTTCAACGCGTACAGGGGTACAAAGCGTACCCGCACACATTGAATGCAATGGGCCGGCCGGGCACACCGATCGGTCCATTGCGGTATCAACGCGTACAGGGGTACAACGCGTACCCGACACATTGAATGCAATGGGCCGGCCGGGTGCACCGATCGGTCCATTGCTGTTCAACGCGTACAGGGTACAACGCGTACCCGCACACATTGAATGCAATGGGCCGGCCGGGTGCACCGATCGGTCCATTGCTGTTCAACGCGTACAGGGGTACAACGCGTACCCGCACACATTGAATGCAATGGGCCGGCCGGGCACACCGATCGGTCCATTGCGGTACTAACGCATACACGGGTACAACGCGTACCCGCACACATTGAATGCAATGGGCCGGCCGGGCGCACCGATCGGTCCATTGCTGTTCAACGCGTACAGGGGTACAAAGCGTACCCGCACACATTGAATGCAATGGGCCGGCCGGGCGCACCGATCGGTCCATTGCTGTTCAACGCATCCCTGTACAAGTGACTGGCATATGTCACCATGCCTGTCTCAGATGAACATATGCCAGCCACAGATAGCTCCCAGGGAGTGAGGGGCACACCTACAACACCACAGCCTGTCCAAACTGTATCATAAGGCATGTAAGGCTGCATTTCCTATTGTGTATGTTGGTGTACATGTTGTCCTGTGGGTGTCACCTGGGGGCAGCCACCCCCAGGCTGTGCACGTGTTCATGGGGACAGGATCCTGGGTGTTACGTGTACATGACCACTGTGATGTGCAACTGTTCATATCTGTGCATGTGCCATGGTCACATTTCACGGTGGTGTATGTGTATGTCATGTCACATACCCCGTGAGTCCCATGTGGGACGGTATGTTTGAGCCAGGGTGTCCCAGTGGCACAATAGTGATGGTCCTCCACAGTCTGTGTGCATGTAGTGTTTACAATGTCTCTGATTTCATGTGCACAATGGGAGACAGTCTCCACATCCACGTTGTGTGTGCATGGACTTTGATGTTGTGCGTGTGTGTGTCACAGACATCCATGTCTGTCCTGCAGAGGCAAGTGGAACCACTACCTGTGGGGGTCATGGTTGTTTTGCTGTGGTGTATACCTGATACTCCATGTAATGCCAGTGTCCATGTGGCAATACAGGGTCCCTGGGAATGTACCTGTCGTTGAGCTGTGATGCCTGGGGCTCATCTGTCCTCACATGTCACTGTGGGGGGTGATTGTGACATAGCAGCAGGAGATGGGAACTGTGACACGGCCTCATGATATCCAATGGGCCAACCTGGGACTTATTGATGCCACTTGTTGAACCGTGATGACAGATGTTGGCCATGTATGTACCATACATGTCCTTACGGAACTGCACACTTCATGTAGTTGTGCCTCATAATGATGTATGATGTGATATTGAGTGTGTTCAATGCCGCATATGTGGGGTGACTGACAATCTTGCTTTCTTCTCCTCTGCACTGCAGGGCTCCTGCTGTCCATAGACCATTCCCAGACCTGGCAACGATGGTGGAACGGGACAGCATCCGACGGTACCGCTTCACCAGGCAGCTGATTGAGGATTTGGCAGTGCAGTTGGCCCCACATTTGCAGCCTGGCCGGCCGTATCCTACAGCGCTGACCCCCAAGGTGAAGGTGATGGCAGCCCTACACTTCTTTGCCACCGGTACCTTCCAACATACTGTGGCGACTGCTGGTGGGATGTCACAGACCATGTTCAGCCGTGTGCTCCGCGATGTTTTGGAGGCAATGTTGCTATACCTGAACCGGTACATCTATTTCCCTAGACTGCAACGACTCACTGACGTGAAGAGTGACTTCTATGCCCTGGGGAGGATGCCGCATGTCATTGGCTCCATTGATGGGACACATGTGGCTTTGGTACCACCACAGGCCCTGGAGCAGGCCTACCGTAACCGCAAGCACTACCACTCGGTCAATGCACTGGTGGTGTGTCTTGCAGATATGACCATCTCACACGTGTGTGCCCATTTCCCTGGATCAGCACACGATGCCTTTGTGATGAGGAGTAGTCGCATCCCCAGGATGATGGCACAGATGCAGAACCAGCGTGCCTGGCTTGTTGGTGTGTACTGACTTTGTGCCATTGTGTGTGATCTGATCTGTAGTATTCCGCCCACTTTTCCAAGTCAGCTAATGTGCACTTGTCTGTCCGTAGGTGACTCGGGATACCCCAACATGCCGTGGTTGCTGACACCCCTCAGGAACCCTGTGTCACCAGCCCAGATGCGCTACAATGAGGCACATGGTCGGACCAGGAGAGTGATTGAACGGACATTTGGTCTCCTGAAGAGCCGCTTCCGCTGCCTCGACAAGACAGGAGGGTCCCTCCCATATGCCCCAGCGAAGGTGTGCAAGATTATCATCGTCTGCTGCATGCTCCACAACCTGGCAGTGCGGAAGGAGTTGCCTCTCATCCAGGATGACAATGACCAACATCCGCCACCTGTGGAGGATCCTGGCCTGGACCACGATGCCAGTGATGATGATGATGATGGTGATGTCCGCACACAGCTCATCACCAACTTCTTTAGCTGAATGTGAGTATCCTGAGGTGTCATGTCAATGATGTGAGTTGGCATGATATGTGTAGGTGGTGCTCTGGTGCTGTTGGAGTGTGTCCATGGGCTTCTTGACTGGATGTGTGTAGCGATGTGTGCTTACAGGTGGTCTGTACTCCCCAACAGTGTTGACATGCTAACTTGGTTCTGGGTGGGTATCTTGTAACATGTATTGTGCATGAGTTTTGCTGTTCTGTCCTGTTCTCCATTGCTTTTGACTGTGTGTCATTTCTGTCCTTCACAGGGTACTTTCAGATTCGTTTGGTCAACTGTGTCCACCGACGACGTGATTGTACTTCCAGGGTGGTAGCTGTTGTGTCCCTACAGGTGATGTGCGCCACACCCATGGACTTCCTTCCTTCTACAGTTGTTGACTGTGTGCCCGCTGCCAGGTGGGATTACCTTGCATCTGTAGTGGTTACAACATGTTGCAACTGTGTAATAAACCTGTGCTTCACTTTGTGATGTGCGTTGTCTGTGGTCACACATTTGACTGCCATTTGCTTACTGCACCTGTGGGCTACTTGACTACAACTGGGAATAGGTGTGGTGTCTGTGCATTGCACCGTCTTTCCTGGCAACATCAGTGTAGGCAATGAGTCAGATGGCCTAGGTGTGTATGTGTTGTGTAGCCCTGGTGGTGTGTCTCCCTCATATGTGTCAATTTGCCATTACTCACATGCCTGTGTTGTACTTGCTGTTGCAGTTCGCATACACAGTATAATTTTGCAGTTCATCATCCCCATGACAGCACCCACGTTGGAATCACAACAGAGGCAAGTATGGTGTATTAGTGTGTTTATTGTGATACATTTGTGTGAATAGTGCATAGGATGGTTAGTGCTGTACATTTATATTGCAATCAGAAGTTCCTAGATGAATTGAAAGTCCTGGTAGACAAAATCCCCAGTATCGGGGCCACAGTTGTCTGAGACATTGGTCCAACTTGTACTCCCCATGTCATGTGTGGGAGTTGTGTTGCCGTCAACAGGGTGAACAGTTTGTGCACAAAGGTGAACATCCAGAACAGGTTCAGGCTTCCTGGGGGTTGCACTTGGCCATCGGCCTCTCACTTGCCCCTCCTCGGACGACCCCTCTTCTTTGGGGGGGCCCTCAAGTACAGGCTGCTGTGGTGCAGGGGACTCTCCGCCAGAGTCATCCTCCCTCCCTGTGGCAGTTGCAGTTTGTTCAGCACCAGATGTTGTTGGCACACAGGGAGGTGTGGACTGGTTGCTGTTCATCTGGCGGAGGCATTGTAATATGTCCCTATGCACCGCCGTCAACTCTTGCAGTGTGTCCCACTTGGACTCCACGCGGGACATGTGTGAGTCCAAGCGGGCATGATGGGCAGCCTGCTGCTGTTTCATGTCTCTGAGGAGCCCCACTACCTGGCTGAGATCTCCGGTGCTGGACTGGTACGCATCGGCTATGCGTGCCAGTTGTGGGTCATCATGCACACCAGACACCTCTGCAAGCAGCGACCTCTGTCTCCCACCCCTCCCACCACCCCTGCCGACATGTGCAGTGCGTGCAGTGGCATGCACAGATGACCCTGGTCCCCCTTGGGGGTGGGTGGTGGTGTCCATGGCCCCACGTTGGTCCAGGGTCCCTGTGCTGGTGGTGCTCCTTGTTCTGTCCATGTCGGCAGGGATTGTATTTGTGGTGACAGTCGTTGGAGGGGTGGGTGCAGGGGGTGCAGCTGGTGGTCCTGCTGGTGCTGCAGCTGGTGGTCCTGCTGGTGCTGCATGTTGACTTGCACCGGAGGTGCCAGGTTGGTCTTCTTCATCCGAGGAGGGCAGAGGCTGTTCGACACCAGTGAGCTCCTTATCCTCTTGAGCCTGGGACTGGGACTCCTCAGCGTCTGCTGCTGTGTCCCCATCATCACCTGTTTTTGGGAGACACACACAATGTATGTTATGTTTCTGCAGGCATCAATGGTTGACACACCTGACAGTTGTGACTGTGCCTCTGGGTGCGGGCCTGTACATTGCATTGTCCTAAGTTGTCACAGTCAGGGGTTGATATTGGTGTAGCACATTGTCCTGCATTATTTGGGCATGTCTATGTATTTGTTGGGGTGTGAACATGGTCTGCATTGGTTGTATTTGGTTGACAGCCGGCCCTCCTTCCCACCCAGCCAGTCAGTTATCCCACCATGGACTGTGCTTGCATTGCAGGGAGTGAAAGTTGTCTTTCAGGATGTCAGTCAGTGGTGTCCTGCTGTTGGTTGTTGCACAGTTGCCAGCAGGGCCTTGTGCTCCCCACAGCAGTAGCCAGTGTCAGCCATCTTGTCAGTCCTTTTCCACTCCCTGTGATGTGAGCATGGTTGTGGGTGGTGTTGATGGGCCAGTTGTGAGGCTGAGCAATATCTGTGCCTACTACTCCCATCATGCTATTGCCTCCACCCCCTTCCCAGCATGCCCATCCTTCCTTCCTTTTGACTCTGCTTCCCTGTGGGGTGGGCTGCCTGTGCTGACAGGATGGCTGGGAGTGTTGTCCTGGCAGTTGTTTGGCTAAAAGTCCCAAGAGTGTCCCTGTGCTTCACACAACATAACCCAGGTGGTGGTTCTTTGTGGGATCTTGAGTTAGGATGTGAGGCATTGCATTCTCCCAGGTGGGTTATGTGGAGTTTGTGTTGAGGGGGTGTGTGAGGGGAGGTGCTTGTGACTATGGTCAGTGCTGCAAGTCCTCCTTCCCACCCAGCCAGATATCCCACCATGGAACGTTCTTGCATTGCAGGGAGTGGAAGTTGTCTTTCAGGATGTCAGTCAGTGGTGTCCTGCTGTTGGTTGTTGCACAGTTGCCAGCGGGACCTTGTGCTCCCCACAGCAGTTGCCAGTGTCAGCCATCTTGTCAGTTGTTTTCCACTCCCTGTGATGTGAGCATGGTTCAGGGTGGTGTTGATGGGACAGTTGTGGGGGTGAGCTATGTCTGTGACTATGACTCCCATCATGCTATTGCCTCCACCCCACTTCCCAGCATTCCCATACTTACTTGCTTTTGTGGGGAGTTCAGTGTGTGTGGGTGTGAGAGCAATGGCAAGATGGCTGACAGTGGTGTCCTGCTGTTGGTTGGTGTGCAGTTCCCAGCATGCCCTTGTGCTCCCCACGACACAGCAACAGTGTCAGACATCTTTGATGGGCCTTTCCACTCTCTGTGGGATGTGCATGCATGAGTGTGAGCTTGCTGGGCCATGTGGTGGGGGATGTTGAGCTGTGACTATGACTCCCATCATGCTATTGCCTCCACCCCCTTCCCAGCATGCCCATCCTTCCTTCCTTTTGACTCTGCTTCCCTGTGGGGTGGGCTGCCTGTGCTGACAGGATGGCTGGGAGTGTTGTCCTGGCAGTTGTTTGGCTAAAAGTCCCAAGAGTGTCCCTGTGCTTCACACAACATAACCCAGGGTGGAGGTTCTTTGTGGGATCTTGAGTTAGGATGTGAGGCATTGCATTCTCCCAGGTGGGTTATGTGGAGTTTGTGTTGAGGGGGTGTGTGAGGGGAGGTGCTTGTGACTATGGTCAGTGCTGCAAGTCCTCCTTCCCACCCAGCCAGATATCCCACCATGGAACGTGCTTGCATTGCAGGGAGTGGAAGTTGTCTTTCAGGATGTCAGTCAGTGGTGTCCTGCTGTTGGTTGTTGCACAGTTGCCAGCAGGGCCTTGTGCTCCCCACAGCAGTAGCCAGTGTCAGCCATCTTGTGAGTCCTTTTCCACTCCCTGTGATGTGAGCATGGTTGTCAGTGGTGTTGATGGGACAGTTGTGGGGGTGAGCAATATCTGTGACTACGACTCCCATGATGCTATTGGCTACACTGACTTGCCCAGCATACACAGAATTCCTTTCTTTCAGTGGTCTTCACTGTGTGTTGGTGTTGTAGTGGTGGCTACATGTCTGGATGTGTTTGTTAGTTATATTTGTGCCACTGCCTAGCTGTAGTTGTAGTTGTGTTTGTACATGTGATGACACGGTTAAATGTAACTTTGAGATGGCATGTGTTGTGTTTATCTGACTGACATACACATTTTGGGATGATTCTGTTCTGGTTGCTGTGTAATTGCTAAGAGTGCATGGTTTGACTCTCCCCTTGACAGTGATGTGTGTGTGTATTGTGGCAGAATATTGTGTACATTTGTTGTGTACTCACCAGGCTCTGGGATGTTTTCTAGTCCATAGATGCTCACTGGCGGAAGGATGGCCCGCACCTTCTCCTCCCAGGGCCTGAGGTATACTGGCTTGGCAGGAGGGCCACTGCCGGTGTATTGGCTCAGGAGGTAGTCCTTCTTCAGCAGCTCCCGTACCCTCCTGCGCACGTCATACCACCTGTTCTGGATGTCAGTCTTTGTGCGCAGACATGGTGATTGTGCGTTCACCCTGTTGATGATCCTCTCCCACATCTTTGTTTTCTGGGAGATGGGTGTCTGTTGGACCAGTGCGCCAAACAGCTGTGGCTCTACCCTGAGGATCTCGTCTACCAGGACTTCCAATTCACAATCTAGGAACTTGTGATTCTTCTTTGGGGGCATGGTGATGGGTGGTGATGGTGAGTAATGTGTGTGTTGGTGTGCAGGTGAAGGTGTGTGAGTGTGTGTTTTGCTGGGTGTATGTGAGGTAGCTATTTGTTGGTGTGCTGATGGTGTGTGGCTTGTGTGAGGGATGAGCTGTGGGTGTGTGGTTGCTGTCTGTTGAGTGCTGGCAGTAGAATAGCATTTGCAAAGGATCATGGTTGGGATTTGTGTCCTTTATATGGGTGGAGTTGTGGGTGTGTCTTTGTTCTCTGTCCCCACCCCCCAGTATTTATTGGCTTTGTAATTGCTTGTTTAGCCTTTTTTTGTGTATTTTTCCTTAGTACTTTCTGTGCATGTTGGAAACGTTCTTGTGACCGAGTCGGACCCTGCAGTTGTCTCGTACGGTCTTCTCCGTTTCGTTCACGCTGTGTTTGTGCAATTTTCTATGCTGCGTACGCGTCGGTCGCGGTGTTTTGTGTTACTTCGGCTCGCAGTTTTGTATGCGTGTCGGTCGTACGGCTTGTCCTCCGTACGACTCGGTCGTGGTTTTCGCGCCTTGCATCGTACTTTGCGGTTTGGAGTTCGCGTGTACGTTTCGGTTGGATTTGTTCCGGGTGCGTGTCGGTCGGTTCGATTCGCGTGTTTTTCCGGCCGGATTGCTGTTTTCCGTGCGGCTCGGTCGTTCGGCTTGGGTTCAGTACGTGTCGGTCGGATTTTGCACGCTTTGCATCGTACTTTGCGTGTCGGGCGCCACAGGTACGTGTCGGTCGGAATTAATTCCGGCTCCGAGTCGGTCGGTGCTTTTTCCGGCCCGAATCGGAATCGACCCCTTAGTGTCTCGTAGCCACTATACCATTTAAAAACTAACAATAGCCTCTCATAGTAAGCATGCACTGATTCTTTACTTTCCTGCGTGGTTCTGTCTATCTTTACCCAATCCGTTTCTTTAGGTGGAATCTTATTCTTCAAAAAGGTAATTACTTGGTCATACTTCCTCATTACTTCTGGTCCTGGCGCTCCTGTTTTAGCATCCCTTGGATATTCTACAGTTGGCCAATCAATAGTAATCTTACATTCTGTCCACAAATCAGCTGGTACTACTATATCAAACAATCCATCCAAATCTATCCACAACACCTTTGAAACTTTAACAAATCTCTCCACTTGTCTGTACCATTCTACTGGCTTCTCCAGGACGTCCATCACCCAGTTGTCCCTCAAAGGAACAGGCTTGCAGGGATTGAGTGAGCATGGTGACAGCTGTAGAGAGCATTGAGGGGCTGGTGTAGACACCAGGCAGTCTGAGGGAGTCGAGTAATCATTTGCCTTTGATTCGGATACAGACTCTTGTTCTAGCATACACATGGCCTTCGATGCCAAGATGCTGCAAATCATGTCTCGTACAGCTGATGACCTGGGGTGAAGGAGAAATGTGACCTGCAGATTTTGTGATATTGGTAACTGCACATGGTGGGTGAGGTGATATGGTTATTACGTATCCTGGGTGGCGTGCTGGAGTCCGGGGACACTTTTCTTCAGAGACAACCACCACCCCACTTTAGTTCACAGTGTGATTCGCACACGGTTTATCATAGTTTGGATGGTTGCCTTTCTGTCCTGGAGTTGGGGGGTACTTGCTAATTGTATCTGAAAAGCCTTCTGAATGCACTGTGGGGAGGGTGCTGGGAGAGATGATTAAGAAGGGGCCCTCTATCGTGGAGCGTAACATATGGCTGTTTTCTATGATGGCAAATACACAGAATGGTTATAAAGTATATCCTGGAATGATCGGGGACTTAATAGTATGTCCAAGCGCTACAAGATTCAGGCATACCTGAAGAGATAGGGGGTCCATATTGCCCTTCTGCAGGAAACACATTTAACACCATCAGATGGGATGGCACTGCAAAGACGTTGGTGGGGCCACCTAACTTACACCACTTATCCGTCCTTTGCTAGAGGGGCTTTCATATCGATCAGACCAGGAACCCCAGTCCAAGTGTTAGAAGAAAGTGTAGATACGGAGGGGTGCTGCGCAGTGGTCAGTGGCCAGTTGCGGAGGTAAACACCTTATGATTGCTAACATTTATGTACCAAACACGGACCAGCCAAAGATTTTTGATGAGTTGTCTTTGGCCCTGGCTTCCTTTATCGCTGCTCCTATTCTTATTGGGGGGACTTCAATTACTTAGCTGATCTTCCTTAGAAAGGTGACACCTGCCATTGTGAGACTCCTTGGTTCTACTGACTGCCAATATTTTTTCTGACTGAATCCAACATTTGGGCTTGGTGGACACTTGGAGCACGAGGCATCCCACTGACCATGACTACTTTTTCATTCCCATTTACATGACTTGCATGTGAGCCTGGACACGTTTCTTTGCACCCCAAAAAGTACATATCTGATTGGGCACACAGAGTATTTGGCTCAAACTCTGTCATATCATAACCTGATCCTTTTTACCATTGCCTCTGCACCTACTCATACTTGTATCCCCAGTTGGCACCTTAAGAAAGAAAGCCTCGAAGACCAAATGTTCTCTGATACTATGGGAAAGAAATACAACGTTATGTTTCTGAGAATGTGGGGACAACTGCATTTATAGTTACTGAATGAGGCTTTTTAAATGGTAATCAGGGGTCACTGCATTGCTCTGGCAGGGGGTGTGGGGTGGTCACTGCAGGATGAGGCGCGGGTGCAGGAGATTACGATTAGGGTACTAGATTGCTGTAGGCATGCCAACCCCTTGGCACACTGCTCCTTGCTGCTAGAAAAGGCGAAATTGGTGGCTCTTGTGGAGAAACTCCACTGTTTTGATTGTAAGCAATTCATGATTATGGCCCATGCAAAATGGGACAAAGCAGGCGCATTGGTAGCTTGGCTGATGAACACCACTAAACGGCGCTAGCAAATACTGAAACTGTCTGATAAGTGTGGTGCCTGTGTTTATGATCCAACTAATATTAATGGGCTGCTCCACACATGTTACACTGCTTTATATGCTCGCCACTCCCCTGCAACCCCTCTGTCTTTGCATCTCTTAATGGACCCTTTGGCAACCCTCCTGCTGGATGTTGTGGATGCACTAGGTGTGAAAATGTTGTTGGCAGAGATCATGGTTGCGATCAAAGCCAAGGCCAAGGGTAGGGTGCTGGTGTCGTACGGGCTCCTGGTGGAGTTTTCTGCCACTTATATTGCTCAACTGGCACTCCGTCTTGTGGAGGTCTACCGGAGGGTGAGACAAAATTGGGTCCTGCCACCTACTATGAAGAAGACGTTGATAATCCCCCTCCTTCAGCGAGGGCGGCCCCTCCAGGAGTTTGCATTCTACCAGTCACTGTAGATGTTAAACATCAACTATAAGAACAGGCTCTAGCCATGCAGTTGCTGCCCCATATGTATCAACTTATACATGCTTATACATTCTGATCATATGGACTTTAGACCTGGCAGGAGACATTGCACTATATGTGGCAAAATGATGTTCTTCCTTCATGACCATTGGGTTGATGTCCCCGGAGCCTATCATTTTTTTGGAGGACTTTGATACTCTATCGGGCCTGTGCATAAATTGGCAGAAGACTAGTGTGTCCTCTTCAAATCTGGGGCATGGTGGACTGTCTCTCCATGCATGGGTTCAATGGGAGACTCCTACTTTTCAGTATATTGGGGTCCAGCTTTATAGGATGGAGGCTGATTTGCTAGAGGGTAACCTGGAGAGAGCACTTATGGCTCCATATCAGTGGGGGAGCAGGTGGTGATTGTCAAAATGATAGCCTTGTCCAGGCTGCTGTATTATTTCACCACCCTCCCCATCGCAAACCCCGGTGTAAATTTCAAGAGATGCGCACCTTGCTTACTGATCTCATCTGGGGAGCGAATAGGTGCCAAGCTGCCCTTATGAAGCTCCAGCTCCCCACTCAGGATGGTGGTTTTTGCGGTTCCCAACTTCAAGGCATATTAGCTGGTGGCCCATTTTGCAGTGGGTCACTAGATGGATTGCCAATAGAACACTGGGTGGCCCACTGGTGAAGGGGGGCATGCCCCCGCCCTGACTGATGCAACTTTTTCTCAAGTCTAAATGGGTTAAAGTTGAACCTTGTACCTTGTACCTTGTAACCTGTTGCTAAATACTGTTGGGCACAGTATTTACAGAAAGTGGGGGACCGCCTCCTATTCCCGGGAAGATGCTACCCATTGTTGTGGGTGGGTGGGTAGGCTTTGGGGATGTTTATGAGTCTGGAGTATTGATGTCCTTTGAGGGCATCAGGTGGCCTATGACCAGCTGGTGAGACACTTCCAGTTTTCCGGGACGCTCACCGTGCTTTTAAGGCAACAGTGGTGTTGTGGACAATCAGAATCAGCCATACTGCAGGGCTGCCATACTCTCTGTACCTCATCGGGTAGGCACATAGCCATCAAAGGGTTATACACAGCACTGCTGGCAGATTTGCATGCTCCACTTCACAACCTTAGAGACATTTGGGTAGCTGATGCCAACACCCCTATATCTGATGCAGACTGTGTAAAAATACTGGCTGGTGTTCCCCGAATTTCTCATAATGCTCATTTTATGTTGATCAATTTCTGTAATATTCACAGAGCATACCTCATTCCCAAGACTATCAACAAATTCTATCCAGGGGCCTGCTCGGAGTAGATATGTATCATATGGGGTGGAGCTGTCCCATCTGAGGCGATGGCACATGTAAATGAGATTTCCACCACAGTCAGTCTACTGGGGCTGTTCCCTAGTCCTGCTAAGCATAGGGTTACCACTAAATTTTTTGATCTTGCAACAAGAGATGGAGGGGTTGAGGCAATAGAAGACCGCACTTGCCAACAATAATGTAGGGTGAAATATAATTATTTTCAATGGTGCAGCGAACCTTGAAGTACAGCCCATCTCTACTTCAAATGGAAGAGACTTCCAAGACAAAATAAGCAAACAGTGGTTCAGCACTCATATTTTAGTGGGTGTATTTGAAATTCAGCAAACGTTTTGAACATTCCATTAGCAGTCACAATATTCACAGTGCATTTGCATGCAATAAATAACAGATGTACATGTAGAACATTTTCTTACTTCTGTTGTTCTTTATTATCTTCTTCTCATGAAAAATACATAAATGAGATAGAGATAAAACCCAGTAGCTGACGCGTTTCGTCCACACAGTACTTCTTCAGGGCTACAAAAAATACATACAACACATAAGCCAATATTTACAATATATACATATAATTGAAACAATAAGTTAAAACAGATCACACATACAGAATGATATTACAATGTTGGAGCAGACTTCTAACAACCCAACTTCTTAGTGCCCATGTATTAATAATAGTACATAAGATAAATAGTAATCTATAATAATCTGTTTTGTGGCAGCTTGATGCTACATAACTGGTACAGAAAATACTTTACAATTCGTCATAAAATACATAGTTGACATAATAATTTAAATTCATGCTCAGGAAAAAGCTACAATTCTTTAGTTATTACGAACCGCCAATAAAATAAATTTAATATAGCCTTATAGCCCGCCATAGCAGGCTATACCAGCTATTAAAGGCCCGCTCCCGAGGGACTTTAACAAGGGACAGAACTTTAATAGCCGGTATAGCCCTGCTACGAAGGGCTATAAGGCTATTAGAACATTCTGCCACTAGAGGGCAGAATGTTCTAGCAAATAAAACAAAGGCCTCTCAAAGCTCGAGGGGATTTAAATCCCCTCGAGCTCCGAGAGGCCTTTGTAAAACATTGGAATGTTGCTCTGCGGGCCTTTACCGGCCCGTAGAAGCATGGAGCACTCCATTGTCTTCAATGGAGCTCCCAACATTCCAATGTTCTAATTTTGCTTATCAACTCCTGATAAAGTAATGTTACTTTATGCATACCTTTAAATTATGCATGAGAATCACCAGTTTCTTAGTATATGCTGGCATTAAAAATATCCAAGTTCAGTCAATTCATTCAGTACCAGAATTCTGTAAAAACCAAACAGGCATTGTGAACCATATCCATCAATCATGGAGTTGCAGTATACAGAAGCGAGAAACAGTAAAGAGAAGAGAGAAAAGCAAAACATTGACAAGCTCATGTTTATCAAAATTTGAACATGTACTGTTTCACTATGTTGCTCGACTTACTATTATATGTGAACATAATAAATATAGTAATGTCAGAAATGAGGCAGCCCCAAACGGCGATAAATGTGTTCACAGACTGCCACCTAAAACAATATTAAATAGCAACTAAATGTAACAATAATAACTTTAAAACAGGTGTCATGTATCAGCTAATAAATACCACATAAATAATTTTGCAACACGGACACTATGGTCCTTTTCTTGACATTTTTGTATGTGGGAGTCAAGAGCGATATGTGAAACACAAAGCAAACGTTCGCTATGATATGATGTAAAACTACTCGCAAGTTTCAATCCACTAATATGTTATTGGCCGAACTAGTTTTCAGAGAGGCAGATAGATCGTGTGATTTTGCCTGTGTCATCAGCACAACGATTGTGAGCGACATAATTGGAGATAATACAATATGACGCAACTCGTAAGTTTTATATCCAAAGGTGCAACACCGAACGGTCTAATTTGCAAACAAAACACACAAGTAGACCACGTGTTTGGTCTACACTGTCAGCATAATAATATGAGCGACATCTTTAAATGTGGCATTCAAAATGTAAAGAAGGGAAATGCGATTTAAAATATCAACTAGATATTTAAATTTCAATTATGGTTAGACTATTATATAATTCTTAAGTTAGAGGAAGCAGCAAAATTATTCTTCGAAATAGTATCAGCATATACTAATAAGCAACCGTTTGTCCCTCTAGAACGACACATTCATGGGGTCTGCTTCCAGTCGGGAAACAGAATGCCATTAAGTGAACTGTTATATACTATCACCTAATGCAAAACACCTGATAACATGTATAGACATAAAAGATGTCATCAAGTGGTTCAATACATATATCTAATATCAGCGCCAACTTTAAGTGGTACCTTTTTAATGAGAAAATACTTTTCGTCACATCGCCTTATATTATTTGCATGCTCAAACTTCTTTGCCCGATATTACAAAGAGATATTTCTTATATCATGTGTGACTATTTTATTTTGTGAACAGACTTTATTCAAGAACAAATCTAACCCCTATGTATATCTATTCAGAGCACGTACAGAACAGCCGCCATTTTGAAGCGGTCATTTTATAAAAACATGTTTGTTTAAATTGTATATTGAGTAGCAGCTTTCATGAATCGCCTATTCTCATTTCTAATGTGGTCTAGCACAATATAGTCTCCAGTAGTAGACAAAACGGTCATAATTAGGTTAATAAGTGAATGCAGATCTCTTACATTCTAGTGAAAGATGTCATGACTAAACAAAGAAAATGGATGTAAATGTGAGATAACATGAGCTTGCAAGTCACAATAGATAAGTGCTAGACAAATTCATAAAGTAAGTTAATCTCTACCTGAAGCTATAGAAGAAAAAGATATGCTAATGTATCTCGTGTCCATTCTAATTGCTATGCTTACTAGAGGGGAGGTGAGTATGTTACCTAAAAGAGAAGCCGATTTTCCATTATCATAAGAACTGTTCTAATTGAAGAATATCCCTATCTGATACAATTAACGCTTGCAAAAAAACACCAGATACAAATGAACAATTAGAACACGCAGAGTTAAACAAATGATTCCAATAGTTACCATAAATCTGCAGTTCCGAAAATTATTTTAAAAACTTTTTTATAAAAAATGATGGAACTCATTGTTGACATTCTATCCAAATATTACCGTCCGAAGACGGCAAATCCATCTTGCCTCTGCCTGTCTTAGAGCTGCCTCTCTATTGCCTCCCCTATCATGGGTTGCAACATGCTCTATTGCATGGAACCCGATCTTCTTATCATGTGGATGATCTTTGTGTATGTGTACAGCCACTGGGTATTTTGTATCATTGTTTTTAATAGCTCTCACGTTTTCCTGTATTCTCAGTTTGAGGCTACGTATGCTGCTGCCAACATAGACTTTTTTACAGGAGCAACCAATTGCGTACACGACAAAAGTGGTATTGCAATTTATGAAGGCATTGATAGTATACTCTTTGGACTTGTTATATTTGAATCTCGTTAATGTGTTGAGTCCCAGGCTACACACACAGCAGGTACCACATACATAAAAGCCCTTAGGTATTTATGGTAACCATGTCTTGTTACTGGTGACTTTACTTTTGATGTAGCTGGGGCACAAAATATTTTTTAAAGTTTTGCCCGTCCGGTATACCACCCTGGGTTTTTTTTTTTAAATAATACCCTCAGGAAGGTAATTCAAATTTAACAAATGCCAGTTTTTTCACAGAATGTTATATACATGACTGCTATAAGCATTGAACTCTGTAATAAAGGAAACTTCTGTTTGTTCTGTATTTTTGGATTTCTGCTTAGTGGCAGATGTTAATGGCTTTTTTCTATCCAATTTCTTTTTTCTGATCTCTGCATTGGTCAGGCAGGTCGTGTCATAACCCCTATCATTAAAATCACACTTTATCTTCCTGATATTTTTCAGAAAGTCAGAATCTTGGCTACAATTGTCCCTGGCCCTGACCATTTCTCCATAGGGTATTGCTCTTATTGTTGATTTGGGGTGAGAGCTGGTTGCATGCAAAACACTGTTGCAAGAGGTCTTTTTCCTATCGATGTCACTCTGTATGGTATTGTCATCAGTGTATAACCTGAGGTCAAGGAACTCAATTTCATTCTTGGAGTATTTGATGGATAATTTCACATTGAATTTGTTGTTGTTCAGGTATCTGTGAAATTCAATCAAATTCTCAATGTTGCCATTCTAACTCATTATTATGTCATCTATGTATTGTCCATAGAATATGATCTTGCTACACCATGCATGTGCTCCAGAGCCCCAGGCATGCTCTACCGCATACAGACCCATTAAAAAGGTTTGCAGAGGATGGAGTGAACCTAGAGCCCATAGCAGTTCCCTGCTTTTGTAAGAACCAACAGTCATTGTGCAGAAACACATTCTGCGTTAGAATTATCTCAGACATTTCCAACAGCATTAATGTATGTTCCAAGTGCTGTACGCTACGTTTGAATAGGAAATGTTTAAAGGCTTTTAAACCATATTCCATCTGGATGCAAGTGTACAAGCACTCAACATCCATCATTACAAAAATCAAATCATCATGGTCCCATTTGAAATCGTCCAACTTACATAGCAGATCCCTCCTATCCTTTAGGTAAGAAGGAAGATTTTGAACAAATGGTTACAGAAAACTATCCACATATTCTGCAATGTGTTCTGTAGGCCCACCATTACCAGAAATTATTGGTCTGGCAGGTGGAAAGGGACCCCCTTTATGAATTTTGGGAAAAATGTAAATGCATGGATATCAGGAATGGCGAGCCTGCAAGTACTTGTATTCCAAATCAGTTATCAGGCATGACTCATGCCAATCCCAAAGTTTAGCATTAATGTTTTTTTCAATCCTATCGATGGGATGTGTCTTTAACTTCTCATAGCATGTCATGTCACTTAATTGTCTTTCAATTTCTCCTAGATAGTCAGATAGGTCCAATAAAACAATGTTTCCTCCCTTATTCGCCTCCCTGATTATAAGGCTATCATCATCCCTCAATAGCTTCAAGAATTCCCTATCCTTTCTGGTCATGTTAGTTGCATGCCTGCATTTGTTGGAATCATTACGTTTATCCTCTAGCTGGTAGAGATCATGTGTTGCCCTATCGTAAAACTCATCAATCACCGTATTTAGTGTACATGGTGGCATAAATTTAGATTTATGACGTAGACCGCTATCAACAGTAACATCTTCTTGTATAGCCAGGTCACTTGCAAGTTGGACTACATCACCAACCAACTCCTCATCATACAGTGAAGCAATTAAATGTATATCATGCAAATCCGATATTGATAACATAGATTTTATATCACTAGAAAATGTAGTACATGGCACAATGGGATGCTCTTCAAAATGTTTTTTTATTTAAGTTTCCGTACAAACATGTACAAATCTAAATGAACATTCTCAAAACCACATTTTTCGGCTGGACAAAAGTTCAAGCCCTTACATAATACAGACATTTCATATTCAGTCAAAGTTCTAGAAGATAAGTTGATAACACTTAACTCATTTGAGATTGCAGACTCATTAGTATCGCTTATAGGATCACAATCACTATGACTTATTTCTTCACATGTGTGTCCAGCAATCTTGCTCGTACCCCTGCCCTTGTGTTTTTTGCCACCCCTTCTGACTCTTCGTTTATGGCCTTTTTTCTGTTTCCAAGTCGGTACCTTTGTCCTTCCGTTAAAAAAACAGAGGTTGCATTATCAAGTGTACCTTGGCTAGTTCCTTCACCTGGGTCACTTTCAATAGAGGACAAGGATGTGCTACTGGAGGATAAACTTGTGTCTTTATCAGTCTTAGCTTGGCCTGAAGGTGTCTTAGTTACCAAATCATCATACTTCCTCATGAAAGTGAAAATGCAACCTCTTCCATATTCTCCCTCATCCCTCTGAATCTTCTTCTGTTTTTTGTCTTTTAGATATAAGTGGTAGCTGTTTATCTCCTTTTTCAAAATTTCATAATTCTTCTGTGTAGCATCTTTTAAGTTCATGTCATTTATTTCTTTTTCTAATTTGACTATCTCCTCTCTTATCTTTTTAACTTTTCTCTTAGAATTTCTGATTGTTTAAAAAAAAAAAAAACAGAGTGGTACACCGCAAGGGCAACACTTTGAAAAATATTTTGTGCCCCAGCTACATCAAAAATACAATCACCAGTAACAAGACCTGGTTACCAGAAAGACCTAAAGGCTTTTATGTATGTGGTACCTGCTGTGTGTGTAACTTGCAACTCAACAAGTTAACGAGATTCAAATATAACAAGTCCAACGAGTATGCTATCGATGCCTTCATAAATTGCAATACCACTTCTGTCATGGATGCAATTGGTTGCTCCTGTAAAAAAAGTCTATGTTGGCAGCAGCATACGTAGCCTTAAACTGAGAATACAGAAACACATGAGTGCTATCAAAAACAATGATACAAAATACCCAGTGGCTGTACACATACACAAATATCATCCAAATGATAAGATCTGGTTCCATGCAATAGAGCATTTTGCAACCCATGATAGGGGAGGCAATAGAGAGGCAGCTCTAAGACAGGCAGAGGCAAGATGGATTTGCCGTCTTCGGATGGTAATATTTGGATTGAATGTCAACAATGAGTTCCATCATTTTTTTATCAAAAATGTTTTTTTATAATTTTCAGAGCATCAGATTTATAGTAACTATTGGAATCATTTGTTTAACTCGGCGTGCTCTAATTGTTAATTTGTATATAGTGTTTTTTTGCAAGCATTGATTGTATCAGATAGGAATATTCTTCAATTAGAACAGTTCTTATGATAATGGAAAATCGGCTTCTCTTTTTGGGTAACATACTCACCTCCCCTCTAGTAAGCATAGCAATTAGAATGGACACGAGATACATTAGCATATCTTTTTCTTCTATAGCTTCAGGTAGAGATTAACTTGCTTTAAGAATGTGACTAGCACTTATGTATTGTGACTTGCAAGCTCATGTTATCTCACATTTACATCCATTTTCTTTGTTTAGTTATGACATCAATCACTAGAATGTAAGATATCTGCATTCACTTATTAACCTAATTATGACCATTTTGTCTATTAGTGGCGACTATATTGTGCTATACCATATTAGAAATGAGAATAGGAGATTCATGATAGCTGCGAGTCAATACACAACGTAAACAAACATGCTTTATAAAATGACCGCTTCAAAATGGCAGCTGTTCTGTATGTGCTCTGAAGAGGCATACATAGAGGTTAAATTTGATCTTGATTCGAGTGTGTTCAAAAAACAAAATTGACACAGATGATATAAAATATATCCTTTAGTAATATTGGGCAAAGAAGTTTGAGCATGCTAATATTATAAGGCGATGTGACGAAAAGTAGTTTCTCAATGAAAAGGTACCACTTAAAGATGGCGCTGATATTAGATGTATGTATTGAACCACTTGATGACAACTTTTATTTCTATACATGTTATCAGGAGTTTTGCATCAGGTGATAGTATATAACAGCTCACTTAATGGCATTCTGTTTCATGACTGGAAGCAGACGCCATGAATGTATTGTTCTAGAGGGACAAACGGATTCCTTAAGTTGCTTATTAGTATATGCTGACACTATTTCGAAGAATAATTTTGTTGCTTCCTCTACTTAAGAATTATATAATAGTCTAACCTTACTTGAATTTTAATAATCTAGTTGATATTTGAAATCGCATTTCCCTTCTTTACATTTTGAATGCCACATTTAAAGATGTCGCTCATATTATTATGCTGACAGTGTAGACCAAACACGTGGTCTACTTGTATGTTTTTTTGCAAATTAGACCGTTCAGTGTTGCACCTTTGGATATAAAACTTACGAGTTGCCTCATATTATATCACCTCCAATGATGTCGCTCACAATCGTTGTGCTGATAACACAGACAAAACCACGCATTCAATCTGCCTCTCTCAAATCTAGTTCGGCCTATACCATATTAGTGGATTGAAACATGCAAGTAGTTTTACATCATATCATAGCTAACGTTTGCTTTGTGGTTCGCATATCGCTCTTGACTCCCATATACAAAAATGTCAAGAAAAGGACGATAGCGTCCGTGTTGCGAAATTATTTATGTGGTATTTATTAGCGGATACATGACACCTCTTTTAAAGTTATTATTGTTACATTTAGTTGCTATTTAATATTGTTTCAGGTGGCAGTCTGAACACATTTTTCCCCATTTGGGGCTGCCTCATTTCTGAAATTACTATTTATATTATGTTCACATATTATAGTAAGTCGAGCAACATAGTGAAACAGTACATGTTCAAATTTGGATAAACATGAGCTTGTCAATGTTTTGCTTTTCTCTCTTCTCTTTACTGTTTCTCGCTTCTGTATACTGCAGCTCCATGATTGATGGATATGGTTCACAATGCCTGTTTGGTTTTTCAGAAATCTTGTACTGAATGAATTTACTGAACTTGGATATTTTTAATGCCAGCATATACTAAGAAACTGGTGATTCTCATGCATAATTTAAAGGTATGCATAAAGTAACATTACTTTATCAGGAGTTGATAAGCAAAATTAAATTTATTTTATTGGCGGTTCGTAATAACTAAAGAATTGTAGCTTTTTCCTGAGCATGAATTTAAATTATTATGTCAACTATGTATTTTATGAAGAATTGTAAAGTATTTTCTGTGCCAGTTATGTAAAATCAAGCTGCCACAAAACAGATTATAGATTACTATTTATCTTATGTACTATTATTAATACATGGGCACTAAGAAGTTGGGTTGTTAGAAGTCTGCTCCAACATTGTAATATCTTTCTGTATGTGTGATCTGTTTTAACTTATTGTTTCAATTATATGTATATATTGTAAATATTGGCTTATGTTTTGTATGTATTTTTTTTAGCCCTGAAGAAGTCCTGTGTGGTCGAAACGTGTCAGCTACTGGGTTTTATCTCTATCTCATTTATGTATTTTACATGAGAAGAAAATTGAAGGACAACTGAAGAAAGAAAATGTTCTACACCTACATCAGTTATTTATTGCATACAAATGCACTGTGAATATTGGGACTGCTAATGGAATGTTTAAAACATTTGCTGAATTTCAAATGCATTTCACTTAATACACCCACTAAAATTTGAGTGCTGAACCACTGTTTGCTTATTTTCTGATCTTTCTTTAATTCCTGCTGCTTCCTCCCTCCCTCACAAGGAGTTGAGCCGCATTAAGGTTTCCCTTTGACGTGCACCCCCCATCTTGATTGGGAACCTCCCTTTCTACACATCCTAAAGGACTGATTTCACTACCTGCTGCAACAGTCTGTTGAGGCTGCCCCTGCCCCACCTCCCCTTCTCTTTCTTTCCCGGCCTCACCACTTCTGTGCGGCTGACTGCCCGCAGTGCTGGCACATGATGCACATCTGTCTAACCACAGCGTGCAGAGACTTTATTGATTGTTATTACTGTTGTCAAGATTCTTACACTGTGGTTAGAATCTAAATTATGCAACTGTACCATTACCTGTTACTTCTCAAGAAAAATGTCAGTAAAATATGTTACAAAACAAAGCGCAAATGTTTCCTGCCTCTGTTGGCTCTAGCCTAACAACAGAGGGTATGCAGCCCTTTGTGTGGACGCAGGACACAGACTATTCAAGTACCTGTAGGGCTGTGCCCAGCTCCTCTAAATGGCTAAGGCAGGATAATGCCAACCTTCTAAAAGTGTCATTTTCAAAACTGTAATTTCAAATCTGACTTTAGCATAGGAGAGGATTTTTCAGTACAATTCCAAAGACACAAAGCATGAACTGGTTATCTGCTCCAAATTGGTAGTTACAGCTTAATAAATGTAATAAGGTACTCTAATGTTATCCTATGGGAGAAGTAGGCCTTGCATTGGTGAAAACGAATTTAGAAATTTTTCACTACCAGGACATGAAACGTTTGCAAGTATATGTCCTACGTTTTAAATATAGTCACACTATAAGTGGCCAGGTCATAAAAATCTTCATCCAGGGTGAAATCTACCTGGATCAAAATAACATTTTTGGAGATATCACCTCACCCACAACTCATGGTGGCATGCTTCATCATGGACAATATTCCACAGTAGGTGAATACAACAGTGTGAGACTCAATGATTGCTGGCAGTTCTTAGATGAACGGGTATTGGATAATCACAGGGATCCAATTTAAAATAAAAATATACTAAGATATCCCTGATGTTTCTGTCTTTATTATGGGTATCTCAGATATGATTAAAATATTGTTTCGGATGTAGGATGAGATATAATGCCTCATGGACCTGTGTATGTTTCGGCCGTTTGAAAAGCCCATTATGGTCTCCGGCCTTTGTCAGAGCCACTACAATCCCGGCCTAACTACACATGCATTCCATTCAGTCAAATGAGGCCTAATGCTCTCACCTTTCACAATCTCTTCTGAAACAGATAGAGCTGTCCGTAAAACAGGATCAACACAGGGAGATAAAAGAAGAAGCCGTAAGTGACTTCTTCTTTTCGTGAATGGTGAAACAAGTGCACAAATCACTGCAAAAACTCTCCTGAAACACACTCAACACTTGAGCATGCTTAGGTGTAAAACCTCATACACACGGGTATAACGTACTCTTATCCTAAACTCAGGGTGTTCCGAAATAATACTGGTCAGAACAAGGAGGCACTCCCCTGTAGTCACACTCTGAAGAACTGTAGCAGGAAGACGATGAAGCTGTAATTAGAACGCACATGATATCATGACATGGCTATACACTGGGTCATAGATATAGATCTTGATTGTTTTTTTCAAAAGGTTTGGAGATATTTTTTGATTATCTTCTATGTTTCTTGAATCCAGCACATCCTACAGACACTCAGCACCATCATAAGATACAGGCGATAGCCCTGGTCATAACATATCACTCTCAGCCCGTTGCGACTTGGAGAGACAGCCCAGCGGGTGACTTTTGTGCCATTGGCCCGCTCCTAGAATAGGTTACACACAAACAAACAGATAGACAAGTTTCCTCCTGGACCTGCTTATTCCATCAAGGAGATGTGCCAGACTACACAACTATGCTTTTTCCTGTCTGCCGGTGGCCGAACGATTAGAGTGTTCGGGTGACCGAAATTTAAAGACCTCTGTTTCATCGCTTCTCTGATTGTTTGTGTCATCGTGACAGGTGATGCAATCACATCAACATTAGGTCATCACTAGAGGCTGATGAGAAATGTAGTTCGAAGCTAATGTCGGGTGCAGTAAGGACCTTAACTGTATGGAAGGTAGTGTTATAGCGTTACTATAACAGAGGAAGAATGAGGAGAGAGAAAATGCATCACCATTCTTTTACATTCTGATCAGAGTTAATTGACCTTATTTAAACGTGGTCAAAGTCTGGTGGAAGAACTAGTTTTTTTCTTTTAATAATGGACTCACTAAGAACTAGTTTTAAGCTCTTACTGGGGCTTTTTTTTCAGAATAATTATGCCTTGCTTATTTTTGTTTGGTTTTTTGATTTCTCATATCTTTCAAGAGATAGTTTTGTGTGAATTTACAACATATATCTGTTTGATAGCAGTACGTGGTCTCTTTTACATACATACATTCACCTTGTTGGTCTCCATGCTTTTTTCAGTTACATATCTAGGCTCATCTCAAATACGTATATATTCGATGATATTCATATGTTGCCTGAAATCAAAAAGGCTTATATATTTGCCCCAATGTTCTTCTCAATATCTTTTCATGTGAAACCCAAATATATCAGCTGACTGATAATCTACTCGGTATCAATTTAGCTACAACACAAGGAGGACTGATTAAAAGAAAAGTTTTGTCCAATATGCCAGTTATTTCCTTGATCTTCAATACTTCTGAATAGGATTTTTCAAGGAACTGATACCAGAAGGTGCGTATTTTATTTTGAATCATTATTTGCAGGTCATGTCTTTGTATTCATCAGCCTATTAACTGAGGCCACTTTATTTCATCATTCAGTCCGTGGGTTGAACTTCTCAGGTGGTATATCCATCGTTGTTCTAACTGGAACAATTTTTAACCTCCAAAGTTATTTGGTAGCTTGTCAATTACATACCATTCCAGATTGTTTTCCGAGTGGTTGTTCTCAAAAAAGTGTTTTAGCAATCTTGTGGCTGTCTTTTTACACCTTATAGTGCTTCGATGTTCGTTTATTCTTATCCAGATCTTACGGGTTGTCCTTTCTATATATTTCAGTTTGTTATGACATACTAACATGTAAATGGCATTCAAGGAATTACAGTTTGTATGGTGTTTCATCTTCCAGGGGGTCTTTAAACTTAGGTCAAGTTTCTTAGCTTTTCTTGTCAGAGGACACATAGTGCAATGACCACATGGAAAATGCACAGCCACAGGAGGCAGGTTCAAAGATATCCTCAATATGTTCACCTATGGTATAGTTCTGGCTCTGGTGTGGACCAATGAGTCTTTCAATTAATGTCCATGTCTAAAGGAAAACATGGGTTTTGAAAAGGTGAAAGAGCCTAGTGTAAGGATACTTCAATGTTTGCTTACTATCTTTTTCATCTGTTTAGAGTGTGTGCTGTACGTGGTTTTACAGATGAGGCACTCCATTTCAGTTCTTTCAAAAGACTGGAGTAGTTGTTCACGTGGATTATTGATAGTTTTTTAAATTGTTTTATTTATTACTTTACTCGAATATTCCTTTTCTTTAAGATCCGCATGAACATTGCCTTCTTTCTGAGCCTGAGGAATTCTCCCATAGGTAGGTTATCAAGCAATGATTTCGGGTGAAAGCTGTCATACCTCAACAATTTGTTCTAGTCTGTTGGTTTGTAATACACCTCACACATGAGGGTGTTTTGCAATGGTTATATATGAAGGTCCAAGAAGAAGATGTCACTTTTACTGTGAGTCATGGTAAGCCTGAAAAGCTCATCCTTGGTGTTAATCTAATTACTGAACTCTAAAGCTTCTGCCTCACTCCCTTTCCAAATGATGAAAATGTCATTGATATAGTGTTTCCAAATTCGGATGTCTGAATACGGATTTGTGTTGTTCAAGATGTGCATTAATTTATTATTATGTACATATAAACAAGCAATGCTTGGGGCAAATGTAGTGCCCATCGAAGTGCCGTGTACTTGCAGATAAAACTGGTCTTCAAACTTGAAATAATTTCATGTGAGGGTAATATGGGACTCCATTGGAGTAATGGAGCCCCATTCACTTTCCCTCAGGAGAGATTTTAATACATTTAATGATGCTACTCGAGGAATACTCGCATAAAGATCCTCGACATCCATAGTCATGAGGATTTCAGATGTTGGGTCAATTTCAACTCTTTCATGGAGGTTCAATATATCTTTGGTTTCCTTTACGTATGAAGGCATCTTTTGCACCAGGGGACTATGAGGGGATCAGTGAATTTGGAAAGAGGTTCATTTATCCAATAACTAACACGATGGTCCTCCTGGTGAGGATGTTTCCATTTGGGTATTTTAGGCAATATATAGAAATATGGAATACTTGGATTTTTTCATGTACAAATTCCACTTCATGTTTGGTCACCCAGTTGTTTTCCACTGCTCTGTTAACCAGAAGCCATATTTCTTCTATAATATTACTTGTGGGGTCCCTCTGTAATCTTTTACAAATCCTTGCATCACTCAGAGATTTTGGCACTCAACTATATACATTTCTTTTGGTAAAACCAGAATGGCTCCTCCTTTATCAGCCGGTTTAATTGCAACAGTGTCAAGCTGTAGAATAGAAATGTGCCTAGCACCATAAAGGTAAGTTTCAATTCTATTAAGGACATGGAGGCGAGGATTATGCCTTATCTCTCTTCACTTTATTAACATTAAAATCTCACAGCAGCCAGAAAGATAAACCAAGAATCTTTAAATGTAAACAGAGAAAAAACTTCATCTCCCATAACATCCAGGGAGGCATCCAAGTATACAGTCCTTCCACTATGTCCATCACTCTGTAATACAAAGTCCCTTGTCTGTGTCTGTCCTTCCTCTTTCTTCGCGCGAGTTACGCCAAATCATCACTGGTCCTGTTTTGAACCATCGTTTCCTAAAAAAACGTAAGGGTTCCGAGAAATTATCTCTATGTAATGTATAATATTCAACAGTTGCAATATGAGAAACCCTGTAATGAAAACAACTTTCAACTCATTGAAAACATGAATGGGTTACTTACCATCATACGGGTGGGTTCGCACCAACTGTGCCCCGGGTGGGATAATCCTCGCCTCCGTGTCCTTAATAGAATTGAAACTTACCTTTACGGTGCTAGGCAAATTTCCATTCTATGTCAGGACCGGAGGCTCTGATTATGCTAGTTTAAAGCTTACTTACCACCAACTGAGCCACCTCCAAGACCGGTTTAAAGTAAAACCTTTTGAAGGTTGAGTCTGAGGACCAGTCCGCTGCACGCATTAAATCCTCTAGACGAGCCCCCAGCGAAAACGCCTTAGAGGCCATCGCACCCCTGGCTGAGTGGGCTCCAAATTGCTTGGTATCAATACCCGCCTCCTGCATGACCCAACTCACCCACCTGGCTATGGTGGGGGAAGAGACAGCCTTGTGCGGTTTCCTGAGAGCAATAAGAAGTTGTCGTTCGCCCGGAGAGCGGAGTTCTTGAGCTTTTCTTCATATGCTTTAAGGCAATTCACCACACATAATTTTGGGGTGTCCTGAAAATCCAGATATGAAACCGTCTGGGTATGAGATTTAGTCCTTCGTCCTACTGTGAATACCACCCCGTCGGGGGAAAAACTCTCGCTGAGATGTCCAGAGCCCAGACATCGGAAACTCTCCTGCAGGAGACTAGACATAAAAGCATTGCCAGTTTGGCTGAAATTTCCTTCAATGAAAGGTACCTATTCGGCTGCCAAGACAAAAACAGGTTCAACACGAGGTTGACATCCCATAAGACAGAATAGCGTCGTTCCGGAGGCAAAGAAAAGCCGGATACCACGCAGAAGTCTGCAGACAAATGGATGTTCCCCTATCGGAGCACCGTCTATTGGGTTATGACCCGCCAAAATTGCAGACCGTATCGCATTTATTGAACGATACACCAGCCCCTCCGAGGCTAAGTCTGCCAAGAAATTCAGGATTGGAACAACACCTGCGACCACGGGATCCAAACTCCTTCGAAGACACCAACAAACCCATCTCGTCCAGGCGGACCGATAGCATTTTGTGGTACTATCTGCCCAAGCCTTTGACAAGAGGACTTCAGCTGGTCTCGAAAGGCCCGGCAATGACCACCGCTGCCTGAAAGCCACCACACCATGAGAAGGAGAGACCCTTGGGTGACTAGATGATGCAGAACTCCGTCTGGGTTCAGAAGCAGGTGAGGAAGCAGGGGGAGTAGGATTAGAAAATCCCAAGAAAGTTCCAGAAGGACTGGAAACCAAACTTTTGATATCCAACATGGAGTTATCATGGTCACCTCCGCCCCCTGCCGACGAATCTGGGCCGCTGCCCTTGTGAAAAAGGAGGGAAGGCGTAACCCCTCTTCTCGCTCCATTCCTGGAGGAAGGAGTCCGTGGCCAAAGCCATTGGGTCTGGTCTCCAACTGAAGAACCGTGGGACTTGATGGTCCAGACAGGACGAGAAGAGGTCCACCGAGAACGGTCCCCACAGAGACTCCACCCAGTGAAAAATCTGAGTGTCCAGTTTCCAGAGGCTGGATTTGTGAAGATGTCTCGAGTGCCAATCTGCGATCTGAGTGTTCTGACCCGGAAGGTATTCTGCCGTGACCGAAATATGGTGAGCCAAGCAGAAACCCCAAAAGTCTTTTGCTAGGTTTGCCAAGGCCTGAGACCGGCAACCTCCCAAACGGTTGATGTACCGAACCGCGGAGATGTTGTCCATCTTTAGAAGGACACAGGACCGCACCTTGTCTTTGGTCCAACATCGCACCGCGAAAGAGCCTGCCAGAAGCTCCAGACAGTTGATGTGAAGGTTCTGCTCGTCCAATGACCAAACGCCTCCGGTGGAAAAATCCCCACACCGGGCGCCCCAGCCTGACCTGCTGGCGTCGAATTCTATGATAAGATCCAGAACTGAGCCAAAAATCACCCGGCCATTCCACGCCTCCATGTGGGACAACCACCACACGATCTCCTCCCTGGCCTCTGCCAAGAGAGGGACTGAGTGGTCGTATGATAATCCTCTCCTCAGATGGTACGCCTTGAGATACTTGAGTGGCCGATAATACAGGGGCCCTGGGAAGATCGCCTGAATTGATGAGGACAGAAGGCCCACCAACCTGGCTAGCTGCCGAAGGGAGGTGTAAGGCCTGGAGGCTGTCTGTCGCAATTCGTGACAAATCTTGGCCATTTTCTGTGATGGCAGACTCAAGGACGCCTGTATGGAATCCACCACAAACCCGAGAAACGTCACCTTCTGAGAAGATTTGAGTACAGATTTGCTCTCGTTGACGATAAATCCCAGGCTCTCTAAAAGAGACACCGCTTGCTGGAGCTGTTTGGATAAGGTCCAGGGGCATTGCGCCATAAGAAGGATATCGTCTAAGTACACGATCATACGTATGCCCTGAGCCCTGAGGAACTCCACTGCTGGATGAAGCACCTTGGTGAAACACCAAGGGGCTGAGGAAAGGCCGAACGGAAGGGCGGTGAACTCGTAGACGAGATCCCTCCAGCAAAACTGCAGGAACCGCTGATGGGGAGGGTTGGAATTACCAGATAGGCATCTTTTAGGTCCAATCGCACCATCCAGTCGGAGGGAAGCAGGACATCCCGGAGTAGATGTATTCCCTCCATTTTGAAATGGCGGTATACCAACCAGCCGTTGAACTCCTTGAGGTTGATGACCGGTCAGCGTCCTCCATCGGGCTTGTCCACCAAAAAGATGATGCTGAGAAAACCCTGAGGATGCAAAGCTGATCAGCAAATGGCCCCTTTGCGAATCAGCTCGGAGACCTCTTCGTCGATTTGCTGTGCCTCGAGGGAATTGAAGGATATTGGTCGAGGGGAAACCTCTTGATGAGGGTTTTCATAAAACTCTATATGGAAACCTTGAACAGTCTGTAAGACCCATGCGTCTGAGGTAATGGCCACCCAAGCGTCCCGAATGGCCGCTAACCGACCTCCGATGCGGACGTGGGTCGCTGGTAGAACACTTACTGCTGGTGTTTCCGCCGCCAGCATTGTTCTTGAATCCTCTGTGACCTCTGAAGCGTTGACCTCTCGTTGGGTAGAAATTGTTGTAGTTCGCAGTGGAGTTATACTGCCCGCGACCAGAGCCTTGTCCCCTTGGGGGGTTCTGCTGGAAACCACGGCCGGACGAGCGGCCCCTGCCTCGGCCGGCCCCATGGAAAACCCGCTGGTTGAAGACCCTCTTCATATTGGACTGGGCCTTGTCCAGCAAAGTAAATATTGAAACGAATTTGCCCAACTCATTAACAAAAGGGTCTCCAAAGAGACCCCCCTGGGCCACTGCCCCCGCCTCCGAGGAGGCCAAATCGCCTAGCTTAGGGTCCAGCTTGATCAACAGTGAGCGACAATGCTCAGTTGATAGGGCACAGTTAGCATTACCCATAAAAATGATGGCCCGTTGCGCCCAGTTGGAAAGGACCTCCGGCGAAATAGGTGAGCCTGAAACCTTGGCTTCTTCAGCCATGTCCAAGATTTTTGTCATGGGACCAATGGCGTTGAGAAGCTTATCCTGGCATGACCGCCAGGATCTATCTATACCCTTCCGCGGATCCTTCATGTATTTCGCCAGGAAGGTGGCCATTTTAGAATCCAATTCCGGAGTGAAGGCAACCTTGTCATCTAAAGTGGGCCTTGGGCATTCCGCCCTTAGGCAACCCCGAGCTTCCTTTTCCAAGGGCTTACGGAGGCGACCCGCGACAAACTTGGCTACCTTGTCGCCGGGAGCCCAGGCAGCTGACCGGGGGTGAATGATCTCATCCGGGTCTAACATACCGGAATCTTCTCCCGGTGTCGAGGGAGGAATGACTGCCGGGCGCCAAGGCCTTGAGGGGCCCGCCTCATCGTCCGAATCTCCCTGAGAGTCATCATTCTCAGGTTCCGGGGAAGCTGGGTCTGTGGTGCCCTGGGGTTCAGATACCGGGGCGGGAGCAGGGGTGGGGGGCGGTACCGTGACTAGGAAAGCGCTTTTAAGGCACGCAAAAGCATCCTTATCCACCCCTTCAGTACACTTCTTTTTGGGTGGAGAGGCACCCTCCCCAGTCGTGCACTCGGCCGGGGTTGTAGGGCACTCTGCGCGCACTTTTGCTAGCTTGGCGCATTCTTGGACAATCCTGTCCGAGAGGCGCTGCTCCATAGGGCCAACCACCTCATTCACTACCCTATAGATGGAGGAGTCCACGGCCTCGTAGAAGTCGTCGTCCCAAGGTAAATAACCCTGGACCTCCTCCTCCTCATAGAACTCATTCTGTGCCTCCATTTATAACAGTTTGGTAAATGTCAAAAATCAATAGAGCAAGGGGCAACAATACACCTGTAGCAACCCACCTTATACAATAAGTGCTGAGCACTTGACTAACAGGTTTGTCCACCCAAACCAGATTTTGGCAGACCCAAGGACTGCAAGGCTTTTGGGGCAGTCCTGAGGTCCGCAGTTGGGCTTCCACCACCCAGAACGCGCCAAAGCCCTCAGAAAAACTGACCGGGCCGCTGCCTCACTGCGCGTTCACTGAAATGTGCAATACAACAAAAACCGCCCGTAAGCGTCACGCGGGAAGACCCGCCGTACAGACCCCTGCCGGGGTTTAAATTCTTTATAATGCGGGAAATACAACCCTGAAATCAGGCGTCAGGTGCTGGCAGCGGGGACAAGGCTCTGTAGACTCGCGTCTCACAGCGCGGTTCCTTCTCTGAGGAACCGCGGCGCGAGGCCAACGAGACGAGCGAGTCCCCCTAGCGGCCCTACAAGGTACCGCAAACAGCAGGGCGCCGGCCGCGTAAGGAGCGGGAGATGCTCCCACGGCCGGGTGAAGGGATCTGAAATGTAAAACGGCTGAAATGTAAAACGGAAAATACATAAAAGCAGACCCCAGGCTAGCGCCAACCCAAAGCAGTGGGTTAAAGTACAACAATAGCTCAAGTTCATGCAAAGAAGCGCAAATAGCTGTAAGAAAGAAAAAGCTGACTTAACTGGCTGCAAAGCAGCGAAGAAAGAGGAAGGACAGACACAGACAAGGGACTTTGTATTACAGAGTGATGGACATAGTGGAAGGACTGCATACTTGGATGCCTCCCTGGATGTTATGGGAGATTAAGTTGTTTCTCTGTTTACATTTAAAGATTCTTGTTTATCTTTCTGGCTGTTGTGCGATTTTAATGTTAATAAAGCGAAGAGAGTTAAGGCATAATTGGTGCCTCCGGTCCTGACATAGAATCTCTTTGATGGCCAATAAGTCTAGATCACATATTTCTGTTTGTTCAAACACTTCATGTGGCATATTGTGTGAAGGTGGATAGAATGCAGCTTTTTTTCTTAATCCTATATTAGTTTCTGCTTCTTCATCAGTAGTGGTTTTGTCTGAGAAGAAAACCTCAAATCTGATGTGGGGGGAAAACTCAGCAAGTTCTTTTCTTAAAATGAAAACATCTGGTTTTGGGGTGGGAACAAAGCTGAATTCTTTATTGAGCAATTTAATCTGAAGATCTGAGAAGACATGGTCACTTAAATTTAGTACCCTGTTCATGATTTGCTCGTTTCAGATTGGGGGTGATTCTCTTGTTCTAGCGGCAGTTGCTGGTGGTCCCACAGCATCCTTTGATTTTTTTTCCTTTTCCTTTTCCTCTCCCCGTCCTCTGTTTCCTCCTAAAAAAAAGAACTAGTGTCTGATACCAGTGGAAATCCTGTGGGGGTGGGTGTGGTGGATGTGGTTACTGTACATATGGGTGCCACCCAAAATATAGTGGTGGATTTTGGACCATGGTCTATGGTCGTCTTAATCTCTGTCTTCTCCATGGCAGCTTATCCCAACTCCATGGTTTTTTATGCTCAGAATCACTGTTGTTGGATTTGGATAATGAACCATCTGACGTAAAGCCATCTGTTTTGTAAGACATTTTTGGTTAGAAATATGGTTTGGAAGATGGAAAGGTACCTTTTTAGAATTTTGAAATTTTTAAATGGGTCAAAAATTCTTTATAGTCATTAATTGTCTTGTTCACTTCTTCTTGACAGCAGTACCTGCCACTTGTGTCTTCAAAGCTGACTCACTGATTTCTATTTTTACCAGCAGTACATCTGATCATTTTTTTTGCAGTTTGAATGATAAGCACCAGCCAATCTCTGGTGCATTTCCAGGCAATAATTGACCAGTTTTTTCCGAACTCTGCTTCTTCCAAAAAGATACATTTGTTTATCAGTACCAGGAAACGTAAGATTTTCAAGTACATGTCCTGTTTTTAAATGCAGTGCAACCTGCCCTCTGGGCTGTCCAGGGCAGTGGCGGTTTCTTTAGGAGGTGCGGGGGCGTCACCCCCTGTTTGTTTGCCATGATATTAAAAATGTTTAATGATAAAAGATTCCATTTTTTTTTATTGCCATGGTGCACGGCATAAACAGGCTAGGAAGTTACATGGTGGGGGGGGGGGTGAGCCTCCTCTCTGAGCCTGCTTTTTGATTGGCAGGTACCGGGTCTCCTTGGGGTGAAGTGCGCATGTCGCTTTGGATGGGTGCCTTGCTCCGACCAGCCTGACATGCACACTTTAATCATCGCCAGTCTCTGCAATGTAGGAGCCCTGGGGAAAGTTGTTGCAGCCCCCTAAGACTCGATATGAGCATTGGCAGCCCCTGACCCAGCCAATCATCTCGCTGCTGGAGTCATGGGAGTAGGACAAGGCCAGGGAGGTGAGGTAATTGATAGCTTTCTTGTGGCATGCATGCACGCATGACTGGAGTAGAACCTAGGATAAACTCACCGTGTTCGGTGCTGAGAGAGGGTCGGACGGTGAGTGTGTTTGGCCTGAATATAATTACACATATATAAAATTCAATCTGAATATTATTGAGGAAAGCTAAGTGTAAAGGTGAAAAAATGAGTGGTGACACCTAAGTACCTGTCTTATGTGTAGTAATGACTTTCAATCCGCTGGCTCGAGTCATCTTGCGGTGTCTATAAAGAGTTTGTGAACAGATTTAGTCACGGTGGCATAGTGGAGAACACTGTTGTTAAAAATTTCAATTCCTCGTTTTACCATAGCTGTTTGTTGTTTGTGGATTGCTCAAAAGCGGCGTCTTATTGGAAACAAATCTGCGACTTTTTGTCTCACGTCCATGTCTGGTGTTAATGAGTTTATTTCCAGAATGTGATGCCAACATGCGACGTCCTGACCTGCTGTGGTGCACAGTAAATCAACTGGAATGGAATGAAAGCTCCCTTATGCCTATCAATGTTAAGTAAAGTTAAGAGGTGATAGGATGCTTGATTGATGAGGTGTTTAAGCTTGAAAATCTTGCATCACTGTTCACCCCCCTGGATGGTGTGGGTGCTGTGACCAGCTGGCAAGCAGTCCAAGAGCTGACCCTGTGTGGGACAGGCTGATTGTTTAAATAAGTACTTATCTTGGTTTTCAAGAGTCCCCCAGACCATTTCAATTTTGTTTTTTTGCAATATTCCAGTGTGAGTTGTGAGTTGTACTCAAAGTTGTCCTTTTACTTTGTATATAACGCAGCAGCTGGGCTGAGATACGCCAACATGCTACAGCGCATTGAGGGGCATCTGACATGCAGATAACTGCTTTCAGTATTCAATGTGCCTTGTTTCATTTGTGTTACACCAAATGGCAATGTCAGTGTTGTGCAGAAAAGGGATCTGTTAACTGAATGAAATGTTGCTTTTAGAACGATGAAGCAAGTCCAGTGTTGACGCTGAGAGGAGGAAGATATCACTTTGCTGCATGGTTTCTCCCCCAAGGGGTCGGTCGGAGTGTTCGCGACTGTGTGTGTGTCTGGGAAATAACTCGAAAATCCACAGACCTGTACAGCATATAGGTACTATACCAGGGTAGGCTCTGGCCGTGGTTAGTGCTGAAGGGGAACTAATCAGTCATGGCATGCAAGGAAGCCTTTTACAACCAGTGGGCCCAGTAATGTTTTGCCTGGCAACAGAAAATAGTTTTTTTGTTGCCAATGAAGTTCTGTGGTTATACTGAATAAGCAGTTACCTACGTTATTATCACATGAAATCTCTTTATTGATGTCATGCTGTAAAGTCATCCTGTGTGGCCGCTGCACCCCCATTTTTTGCTGAAGGATACTGGTGGTTACTGACTCTGACTATGCCTTGGGTCCTGTTGACAGGCCCTGTGCAGTGCTATTTTGAAAACACAAGTGAAAACACACACATGAATTAGGGTACACTATGTGTTAGGGTACACCTATACTTGGCATGACCGACCCTATAAGCCCCTAGTAAATATTAGGGCAGTGGGATTGAAACTACCTATAAGACCCTTGTACATGATAGGGCATGGACGTTAGAGGCCAGCAGCTTCTGTTGCATTTGCATGTGTACGCTGCTGAGTGCCAGAGGTCATTTTAAAAGCCACCCTGCTCTGCAGCACTGCTTTTAAATGTAAATTGTGCCCAAACATGACTTTGGTGGTAGGGGCACTTAAAAAGTGATAATCTACATTATTGTTAAATATTAGGTAATCCCAGGGTTTCCCCTAGGTGTCACGGCGGTGGGGGGTCATGTAACTATAAGTAGAGCCTTTATAAAAGATGTTTTGTATGCCCTGGTGATGGAGAAATTGCACATTTAATTTCCCCATTGTAGATACCTAGCCACAAAGGATAACATAGCAATAGTTTATGGGTGCATTAAATATCATTCAAAGACTAAGAAGAATGGTATTGATAAATTCAGCAATATGCCATCACTGAACTTATCCTAAATTGTACAGAAAAAAAGTTATAAGACTTTCTTGTCTATAAGCCAAAATTCAGCCTTCCTGCAGTCTTCCTTGTTTAGTCAGAGTTAACAGGATTTGCCAGGCTGCTTTGATGAAGTGATAAGTGGTTCACCAGGGAAGAGACTATCTGCTGGAGAGGGCTCTGCTACACAGAAATGCCATAGCAGGGGGGAGGGGTCGTAAAGCATAAGGCTTCAAAGGAGGAACAGGACAGGCAGCGATTGTCAGGCCTACCTACCCCTATCCCCTTTGACCCAGCCTTAAGGAAGGAATCTACAGATGTTAGGGGGAGGAGAGCTATGGAAATGAGCCACACTGGAGGTTGGTTTAGCTAGTTCTTGCTCCTCTGCTGAGATTTCAGCCATCATGAATTTTGGAGGAATGGTGCTCTCTGGGACAAGAATATGCAACACTTTGGAGGAAGTTGTCATTCTCTGTGTTGCCTTGCACCGCATTGGACAGGAGTGCTCTCCTGCTTGACCCCAGAGAACACTGAATAAATATGTGAGAGCTGCAGAGCCTTTCAGATCTGCTGATTGAAACTAAGAAATGGATTGCTGTGCTGGAAACTTGATTTGCACCACCAGACCCTGCATTCTGACTGACTGCGCCTGCTGCACTATCTGGACCTAAAGCCCTGTGGATGTTCCTTGCTTCAAAAGGAGTGGAGTCCCCTGAAAGATACAGTTTAACAGTGTTGACCTGCACCATCACCACCAAGAGCCCCCTGCCTAGAGTGTGTCCAGTGGACTTTTAAGGGTTTTTGATCAGGTGCATTGTGGGAATTGTTGTCCCAACCTTTTAAGGACTATCTTGGAGCTTCTAGACCCTTGGATTGTGTTTTGGACCCTTTTGGACCCTCAAGAGGAACTTCAGGAAGAAGTTCCAGAAGTTTGGAGAAGTTTGGACAGTGGCGGCTGGTGAAATTTGAGAGTGGTGGGCTGGGTGGTGCGCGGGGAGTGACGGTAAAGCATCGGGGTTCACTTTAACGAGACACAGCATTTTTGGGAGGCCGGTCACCATTTGCCATGCAAATCTTTAGCAAACAATGGGATAACACGATGCGTTTTCCAGTGAACTTTCAAATAAAAGGAACAAAAAGCAATAGCTTTCATAGGCTTTTGTACAAGAACTTTTAAAGTACCTTGGAAATTTCCTAGCTTTGTAGGTAAGCCAGACTTTCTTCTTAAGGAATGTGTGCAGATGGCGAGATGTTTCGTGATTGATTTCTCAGTGAGAGAGACAACAAACTTGGATGCAAGTTACCACACCTATTTCAAGGATCTGACTGACCAATGGCAAGGAGACAATGATTCATGGTGAGGGATGAACATATTATTGAACTAAACAGAAAAATGTGGTCCCGGAGTCACCTCCTCCAGAGTAATTGCATTCTTGGGGTGATGCTGCATACAATCCCAGCATCCCTAGTTGTCCTTCTTCTGGATCCAGCCTTACCCCCACAGAGCTGAAAAGAAATACTTTGTGCAGCAAACCAAGCAAGTCACTGCTGACGCAGAGTCTGGGCTCTGGTTTGTGTGCATAGCGACATGCTTTCAGTGACACCAAAACCTTCCACACAAAGGCCACACTGCACTTGTTGTGCACTTTTGTCTGTTCATACACTAACATGATCAACAGTGTCCAAACATAAATACACAAAAATCGCTGTTGGCAAGATTATATGAACACCACACACAACTCCCAGTCATTCATTGGATTGGATGATTTCACCAAAAAAGCTGCTGTTTAGCAAGTTTTTAAAAAACCCAGAGACTTTAATTTCCAATGACAATACAAAATAAGGTCTCAAGGCCTGTCAAATCACACAAATTTAAAACATCTCTCAAAAGTGTTCAATCCATTGATGGACAAAGATTTTGAAACAAAAAAAGCAGTCTTCAGTGCATAGTTTAGAGATTTGTTTTAAACATCATGCAGGCCACGACTGAGCTTGAAGGAATTCAAAAAAGTACAGCAAAAGAAATGTAAGTGCAGGAACATAGTACAAGTAAAATCTAATTGACTACTGCTGAGGCAGGGCCTCAGACTGGCACACAATCACTGCTGCTGATTTATGGCCAATTATGTTTTCCCACCAAGCAGAGGGTCACAGAGGCCGCCAGGTTGGCGGGGGAGGCATATATACCTCTCCCCTTCCCCCACCTCGGCCGGAAGTGACGCGCAGGACCCCGAGGGGTCACCGGACACTAGACTGTCCAGTGTGCCATCTTGTGGCACTAGAGGGGCCGCACTCTTATGAGGGTCCCCTGCGGGGACGAGTCGGTCAGCCCGCATTTTTTCTACAGAGCTAAAAAGAAATCATGCAGCAAGTTAAGTAACTTACTGCTGAGGCAGTGTCCAGGCTTTGGTTTATGTGCATAGCAGCAATATGCTTCCAGTTTCACCAAAACCCTCGAGAGTCCACACAAAAGCCTCACTGTCACTGCACTCGTGCATTCCGGTCTGTCTGTTTATGTCACTAACATGATAAACAGTTACAATGTTCACACACATAAATAGACGAAAATCATTCATAGGATTGGATGCTTTCACCAGAAAAGCTGCTGTTACTTAGCTACTTTTCCAAAAAGAACTGAGAGTTTAATTAGTTTCAAAGACTGATAAATCATCCTTTACTCATAAATGGAGACGTTTTGTACTCAACATGTTTTGTATTATAAAAGGAAGAAAGCGGAGCCACCTGAACATTAAATCTCTTGAGACTGGCACCGCGACCACTGCTGCTGATTTATAGCCAGTGATAAACTGTAATATCTTCCCTCTGACACCCCCGGCCTCCCCTTATCCTCCGAGGAGATGAGTAAGGATTTCAGAGCTTAAAACTTTGAAAAGAAATGCATCGTGCTCGTCCAGCAAGCACACCTTAGCCATTAATTACCAATTAAACTCAGAGTCCGGACTTCAGTTTAACAATTCAGATTCACTGTCAAAGCAACATGCTTTGTCACCGACAGTGATTCTGTATTGCTTTGCCAATGCATGGACCACTCCAGCTTTTTTGTACTCACCTACCTGGGCTTGATGCCTGTCCACTCGGGAACCGTCGGGATCAGACTGCTTCAAGGTAATGCACACCGGCAGTGCCCCAATCCTTGCATGTTGCAGCTGCTCCTGACTGCCAATCAAGCATAGACGCTGGAGCTGTAACTGGCGTCCACACGGCCTGCAATTACCAGAAACGCGGGAAGCAGACACCTCGAGTCTGCGCAGTGTCTTCAGAAATCCTGATGACAAACTGCGCAGACTCGAATTTTCTGCTCCCATCTCGCCTGCCTGCAGCCTCTACCCCATCCTTTCCCAACTCGTCACAGGGAGGAGTTGGGAAAGGGTGGGGTGACCTTCCTCTCCATTCCCTGACTGACGTGAAGCCCCTGGCACTACAGGCCTGAAGCGCCCGGGGCAAACTTTACTTTCACGTCATCAGGGGGTGGAGACTGGTCCTCGAGGCTATGTCTTTGCCGAGCTGATGACATCACAGGCCTCAGGGCTGTGAGCTCGTCAGCCGGCAAAAGACTCAGCAGGGCCCGCCCACATGCAGCTTTAGTGAATGAAAAGAATCAGCGTGGCTTGCAGTGAAAGGAGACTTTTCAGAAATTACGACCCACAGCAACAAAGGCAAGAGGTGTGTCTTGTGTGTGTAAATTTAAAACAATTTAAAAACAGATAAATACAATTATTTTTTACACTCTTCAAATGTCCGACCCAGGGTGTGAAAGCAACGGGGGCGGAGCCCCGACGCCCTCACATAAAAACCGCCACTGAGTTTGGATTAACTTTGGATAAAAGCTCCATAAGGTGACTGACTCAGTCGCAAGACCCATCCGCGATCCGGACCAGATTCTAGGTTTGTCCCACTGAAGAGCTCTGGTCTGTCTTCCAGAGTTTGACAGGGAGCTCCATGAAAGTCAAGTGGGTAAACCCTCTCTGAACCTGGACTGGTGAAGAGCATTGAGTGACCTCGGAAGAAAAAGCTCCAGAAAAGTTTCAGAAGGTAAAATCTTGACCAAGGCATTTCTCATGGGGTATCTGAGCAAGGCTCCATCGCGATCTGCCTAAAACATTGACTTCATCCCCGTCAAGCTCGACTAGATGTCCAGAAGAGGCGCTATTGGTTTCTAAGCACTAGAAAGTGGTTATTCTTTAAAAATTCATATCTCCGGTTGCCTACATTGGAGTTTTGTTGTTCTGGTGTCATTATACACATAAAAATATTTCCTATGTTTATAAATTGGTGAGGGATTTTTATTGTGTGTTCTGTCTTAATTATTTACTGCATTGGTGTTTTTAAATACTTTACATACCTGTCTCCTATGTTAAGCCTGCCTGCTCGCAGCCAAGCTACCAAGGGTTGAGCATGTTATTAATTTATTGAGACTTATACTGAGCCCTAGCCGATTGCCATTGGTAGAAGCATATCTACCACTACTAATAGCCCACTTTCCTACATTTTGGTGTTCAGCAGTTTGGATGAGGACTTCTGTTTAAAGTACACCATAAAGTGGTTAAGTAAGACTTGTGAAAATCCTCTAAATTGTCTTAGAACAAAACTTTAGCGTTTTGATTTCTTGTAATTTGGACTAAACTGATTTTTAACCCATTGTTTCGATTTTTCCAAATTTGTGCTTAGTCTGATTGATAGTTGTTGTGACCCAAAACTAGAGATACCATGGAGCTGGATTTGGCTAACCTGACTAAACTTAGAGTGGCTGAGCTTAGGGTTTTGTGCAAAGCTAGGGGGCTATCTACTACTAACAAGATTAGGAAGCAGAGTTGGTTAGATCCCTGAAGTCCTGGGCCAGGCCAGCCCCAGAGAATGAAGGGCAGGGGAAGCTGGCCCCCAAAATGTCACCCAGGACGAGGGTGAGTATGATGGCTCCTCCACTCTTCCCAGTGTTAGC
This sequence comes from Calotriton arnoldi, assembly GCA_963921515.1. Lineage (NCBI taxonomy): Eukaryota > Metazoa > Chordata > Amphibia > Caudata > Salamandridae > Calotriton > Calotriton arnoldi. The sequence goes on from CAWUFW010000925.1 coordinate 49,999, forward strand.
TATGTAATTCGAGATGGTGGGAGAAGGGCAAGGACCCCTACCCAGGAACCACTGCTATCCCTTGCAGAGAGGCAGCTTGAGGCCCAACTAGCTTTAATAGCTTTGTAGCAGAGGAAACTAGAATTGGCTGAGAAGAAGTGGGAAAGGGAGGAGGAGAAAAGAAATGGTGTCAGTGATAATGATGAAGAGGTTGAGATGTCCAGGGGAGGGGGGTTTGACCATAAGTTTCCCACGGGTATAGTACCCAGGTACACAGAGGGAGATGACATTTATAAATGGCTGACTGAATTTGAAAGGGCCCTTGAGATGTGGGGAGTCCACCCCAAGCATTTGGGTTCACTCTTGTGGGAACTGATTCCTGTAGATGGGAGGGATAGGCTCCTGACCCTGCAGGGGGAAGAGGCAAAATCGTACCATCACACGAGGCAATGCTTAGTCAAGGAGTTTGGTCTGATTCTAGAACGGTACAGGGTGAAGTTCAGAGACACTCAGAAAGTGAGCACACTGTCCTGGGTGGACTTTGTTTACATTTCAGTGAAAGCATTAGAAGGCTGGATTGTTGGTAACAAAGTAAACACATATGAGGGATTGTATAATTTGTTTTAACTCATTGTGCTGAAGAGAAGTTACACTAGTACCTAGTGGACTCTAAGCTGACAGACCCCAGAGAGCCGGGGGAAGTAACTAATGAGTGGGTGAGAACCCGGGTTTCCAATCAGTACCAAGGGGGTTATCGGAAGAAAGGAGGACAGGCCCCCCACCAGGGGAAAGATCAGGGAAAGAAGATCAAAAACAGAAGGAGTTCTCAGAAGACCCACAAAAACCTGAACAAGGAGGGGGGCTCTGAGCCAATCCCAGTTCAAGGGGAAGGGGCATCAAGGAAAGAATGGTAGTTCTTTGATCCCTCAAAGGTGGGGGAGTGCTTTGACTATAATCAGCCAGGGCACAAGAAAAGAGATGCTGTCGGCACAAAGAAGTCTCCCACTGATGGGCTGTCCCCAGGGATTGCTAGTATAAGTGTGGGGGTGGAGAGTGCCCCAGAGAGGGGTAGGGAAGTGGTAGAGACAACCCTGAGCGCCTTACCTCCAAACATAGATAAGTACAGGCAAAGGCCTAAAGTCAATGGGAATGATGTTGAGGCTCTCAGAGGCACAGGGGCTAGTGTGACTATGGTCCTAGACACCATGGTGCCTCAAGAGAGAATCCTCCCTAGTAAGTTTCAACAGGCAGCCTATGCAGACAGCAGTACCAAACTCCATCCCATGGCAGAGGTGGATTTGGAATGGGGAGGTGTGACGGGCCTATGAAGGTAGCTATGTCTCCTATACTCCAGTCCAGTGTTTACTGGGCAATGAAATTGAAGCACCTGAGGTGTCAGATGTGGGGAGAGGGCTCCATATGAGAATATTGGTGCTTCCTGAGTGGGTACGTGCTGTGACCAGGTCACAGACTATCCGGAAGGGGAAAACTGGCTGCCTGGACCCTTGGACAAAGGGCCAAGCATCCAAGGACAAGGTCACTGGGTCTGGTGAGCCAGCCCAGGGAACTCTAGAGGTGCAGGAGGAATCTGACACTGATGGGGAGGATCTGACCTCTGAGGAAGGGATTCCATCCCTGACAGATCTGTCAGACTTTGCAGAACTGACGAGAGCCAGTGGGCCTCCAGAGAGGATTTTTTTCAGGGACAGAGAGACTGTCCTACCCTAGAGAGCTTAGGGTGGATTGCCTTAACCCTTTCGGTGCTCATGACGGAATGGTTCCGTCATGAGCACCAGTGCTCCTGTGCTCATGATGGAACCATTCCGTCATGAGGACAGGGGCATGGCGCGCTGCCGTCATTACATTGAAAACGAAACTGAAACTTAGTTTCAGTTTCAATGTTTCGGTGCTCATGGGGCTCTCTCAGACCCCGAGCACCGAAACACTTGGGAGAGGTATCGTTGGAAAGGGGAGAATCTCCCCTTTCCAATGGTACCCTTCCCTAGTGGATCCCTGCTTGGGGATCGCCCCAGGAGGGCGATCCCCAAGCAGGGATCCACCAACTAGCCACCAGGGAGGGGGGAGCGGCCCCTTAGGCAAGGGCCTTTGCTCCCCCATTACATTTTGCCAGACAGCCTTTCTGCCCCCCCTGGGGGGCAGATGGGGGCAGTAGCCACCAATCTGCCCCCCGTGGGGCAGAAAGCACCCTAGACGCTAGGGATTTTTTTTATAGGCCAGTGGCAAAGAAGGCATAAGGCTTTCTGCCCCTCCCAGGAGGCAGATGGGGCAATAGCCCTTGATCTGCCCCCGGGGGGGCAGAAAGGCCACTAGGCCCCAGGGATTTTTTTTTATATATACGTAGGGGTGGGGGCTGCCCAGAATGGGCATGCCAATGCCCCCACCAAAAAAAAATGCTACAGTCTTTCTGCCCCCCCCCAGAGGCAGATGGGGCAATAACCCCTTATCTGCCCCCCAGGGGGCAGAAAGCCCACTAGGCACCAGGGATTTTGTTTTTCCAATGTTGGGGCAGGGGCTGCCCAGAATGGGCATGCCAATGCTCCCGCCCCTCCACAAAAAAATGCCACAGTCTTTCTACCCCCCCCAGGAGGCAGATGGGGCAGTAGCCCCTGATCTGCCCTCCGGGGGGGCAGAAAGTCCACAAGCCACCATTGATTTTCTTTTTATATACGTAGGGGTGGGGGCTGCCCAGAATGGGCATGCCAATGCCCCCACCCCAAAAAACAATACTACAGCCTTTCTGCCCCCTCGGGAGACAGATGGGGAAATAGCCCCTTATCTGCCCCACCGGGGGGCAGAAAGCCCCTTAGGCACCAGGGATTTCTTTCCCCCAAAGTTCGGTGTGGGGGCTGCCCAGAATGGTCATGCCAATGCTCCCACCCCCCCAAAAAAATGCCACAAATGCCATTGTGTGGGTAGGCCTTGTGACCGCGACAGGAAATGGCCCAAAACACAACGTGCACACACCACCAATGAGGTGTGTCCACGTTGCGTTTTGGGCCGTTTCCTGTCGCGGGCACTAGGCCTACCCACACAAGTGAGGTACCATTTTTCTCTGAAGACTTTGGGGAATGCCAGGTGGGTGGAATTTTGATGATCCAACAGATTCCAGAACTTTCCACCACAGAAATGTGAGGAAAATTTGTTTTTTTTTACAAAGTTTGAGGTTTGCAAGGGATTCTGGGCAACAGAACCTGATGAGAGCCAGACAAATCACCCCATACAGGATTCCCCTGGGTGTCTAATTTTCAAAAATGTATAGGTTTGCTAGGTTTCCCTAGGTGCCGGCAGAGCTAGTGTTCAAAATCTCCAGCTAGGCACTTTGCAAAAAAAGGTCAGTTTTCACTGTGAAAATGTGGTGTGTCCACATTGCGTTTTGGGCCATTTCCTGTCGCAGGCACTAGGCCTACCCTCACAAGTGAGGTACCATTTTTCTCGGAAGACTTTGGGGAATGCGGGGTGGTAGGAATTGTGTGCATCCACGTAGATTCCAGAACTTTCCACCACAGAAATATGAGGAAAATGTGTTTTTTTTTACAAAGTTTGAGGTTTGCAAGGGATTCTGGGTAACAGAACCTGGTGAGAGCCAGACAAGTCACCCCATCCTGGATTACCCTGGGTATCTAGTTTTCAAAAATGTATAGGTTTGCTAGGTTTCCCTAGGTGTCGGCAGAGCTAGGGTTCAAAATCTACAGCTAGGCACTTTGCAAAAGAAGGGTCAGTTTTCACTGTGAAACTGTGAAAATGTGGTGTGTCCATGTTGCGTTTTGAGCCATTTCCTGTTGCGGGAACTAGGCCTACCCACACAAGTGAGGTACCATTTTTCTCGAAAGACTTTGGGGAATGCAGGATGAGTAGAATTTTGTGGATCCACGCAGATTCCAGAACTTTCCACCACAGAAATGTGAGGAAAATGTTTTGTTTTTTTACAAAGTTTGAGGTTTGCAAGGGATTCTGGGTAACAGAACCTGGTGAGAGAAAGATAAGTCACCCCATCCTGGATTCCCCTGGGTGTCTAGTTTTTGGAAATGTATAGGTTTGCTAGGTTTCCCTAGGTGGAGCTAGGGTTTAAAATCTACAGCTAGGCACTTTGCAAAAAAAGGGTCTGTTTTCACTGTGAAAATGTGGTGTGTCCACGTTTTGTTTTGGGCCGTTTCCTGTCGTGGGCACTACACCTACCCACACAAGTGAGGTATCATTTTTATCGGGAGACTTAGGGGAACACAGAATTGTAGAGCAACTGTTATTACCTATTGACTTTCAATGCATTTCTGCCTTCCAAATGTAAGATAATGTGTAAAAAGAAGTCACTTTGAAAAATGTCCTATAATTCACATACTGGTATGGGTACCCACAATTTCGGAGATGTGCAAATAGCTACTGTTTCTAAACTCTATATTTTGTTCCCATTTCAGAAATACATAGGTGTCTTTCATACCGATTTTTCCCTGTTTATAGTTTCCCAAATGAATTGCTATATAACCGGTACACAATAAAAAACCATTGCAAGACGCTGCTCAGTTATTGGCTCTGGGTTCCTAGGGTTCTTGGTGAACCTACAAGTCCAATATATCCCCACAACCAAAAGGGTCCTGCGGATGTAACAGTATATTGCTTGCAAAAATCTGTCATACTTAAAAGAAGTTACAGGTGAAAATGTTGGCACAAATGGCTGTTTTTTTTAACTCATTTAATTTTTTTTCCTATTTTCAACTGTTAGTTTCCATAAGAAAACCTTGAAGTATCTACACAAATGACCCCTTGCTGAATTCAGAATTTTGCCTAATTTTCAGAAATGTACAGCCTTCCAGGATCCATTGTTGCTTTCATACCCATTTTTACCATTAACTGGAAGGAGGTTGAAAGCACAAAAAATAGCAAAAATAGGCTATGTCCCAGTAAAATGCCAAAACTGTGTAAAAAATGTCGGTTTTCTGACAAAAGTCTGTCAGTCCCTGAAAGCTGGGAAGATGGTGATTTCAGCATCACAAACCCTTTGTTGATACCATTTGCAGGGAAAAAAACAGACTCTTTCATCTGTATCCCTTTTTCCCATTTTCCCCCAAAAAACAAATTTTCGCTGTATTTTGGCTAATTTCTGGGTCCCCTCCAGGGGAATCCACAAACCCTGGGTACCTTTAAAATCCCCATGATGTTGGAAAAAAAGGACGCAAACTTGCAGTGGATACCTTATGTGGTCAAAAGGTTACAGGGGCCTAAGCGCCAAAAAAAGGTTTAGCACAGGGGGGGGGGGGAGGCCTAGCAGCAAAGGGGTTAAAGCAAGAGGAAGGGAATGACAGTGGGTTCTGCCAAATCTATTGGGAAGATGGACTGGTCTATACTAAGGCCAGAAACATCAAGGAGGGGGCCACTAGAAGGTTGATGGTGCCTCAGAAGTAAAGAGAGTTCATGCTGACGTTGGGTCATGATATTCCCTTCGCAAATCATTTGGGGCAGAGCAAGACTTGGAACCGATTGGTGAACCATTTCTATTGGCCCCGTATGTCTGAGACGGTCACCCTACGTACGGGAGTAAGGACACATGGAGTACAGGCACTTATCAAGGTCCGAGAACACGTTACATACCGCTCTACAGTTTAAATTATAGACAGAAAATAAGTATATCTTTGAAGCCCATCGCTCAGTTGACTTAAAGTGGAAGATCCACTTTGCGAGACAGGACATTCCTCGTTTCGCGTTCTCAAGAAGAGTTTAATTTTAGTTTCAGTCAAGACTGATAACGCAAGGCTGCTATATGGACGGCCTCCTCATACATTACACCCGTCATTTCCGCCTATTGCGATTGACAACCTTGGAACCCATAGTTAAGCCTTGAAAAAGTCACTGTGTGAAAAAACATGTGTCGGCTGTTACCAAACATCGAAAATTGGATGGACTGTAACTGTTGATCACCATATTGAGACTGTCATCATTGTTTTGAAAATTGGATGGATATAACTTGTTTATTGATGGATTGTAAATTTGAAAGATAGAACCTGTGAAAAGAGACCTTGACTGAAAATCTCATCCTGTGAAAAGAGAAAATTGATTGAAAATTGCTGAATAACACTTTATTAGCAATAAAGAAATCTGTTTGTCTCATGACATTTTCTTTTGGACAGACTATTACCTAAATTGGTTTACATTTGAACATGGAGTGCTGGGGTATACTTTCTGGATATATTTGGCACATGGGTCATTTGTCTCGTGTGCACTAACACCTAGGGTAGTAGGGGGTGGTATTACCTTTGTGGCACCGTCTCTCTTACTGACTCTTTATACTTACCCAGTGTGACCTACAAGCCCACTAAATTGTCATTCTTTCATACGAGGTGCGATTCTTTTTCCACTACTACCCCCTCTTATTTCATGTCTGAGAAGGTAAAGGAATTCTATAGCTCCTGTGTCACCTGTCAGGCCAGTGGCAAGGCAGGGGGCAAGTCAGAGGCTCCCTTGGTACCACTGACAGTAGTTGGGATTCCCTTTGAGATGGTGGGGGTGGACATTGTGGGTCCCCTAGAACACCCCACAGCATCAGGTAATAAGTATATCTTGGTGGCAGTAGGCCATGCCACAAGACACCCTGAGGAAATACCCCTCAGAACAGTCACTGCTCCTGTAGTGGCTAGGGCCCTACTTGGTGTGTTCACCAGAGTGGGCTTCCCAAAGAGGTTGTTTCAGATACGTGCATTCATTTTATGTCCAGCTATCTGAAAGCGATGTGAGATGAATGTGGTGTTACCTACAAGTTCACCACCCCACATCACCCCCCAGGACTAATGGTCTGATGAAGAGGTTTAATAAGACCCTAAAGGACATGATCAATGGTTTATCTGACAAACTCAGGAGGAGAGAGGATGTTCTCCTCCTATGCCTACTGTTTGCCTACAGGGAGGTTCCACAAAAAGGGGTTGGTTTCAGTCCCTTTAAGTCCCTGTGAGGGGGCAATTGTGCCTGCTGAGTCTTTGAAGAAGCCTCTCAAGGAAGCAAAGGACAATGTGCTGGACTATGTGCAAGGCCTGAGATCTAGAATGGGCGAGTACATGTACAAGACAGGCAGGAACCCGGAGGCCAGCCAGGACCTCATGAAGCACTTTTATGGCCAAAAGGATGCAATGCTTGTGTATACGTCAGGACAGTTGGCGTGAGTGTTGGAGCCTGTGGCTCCTAGGGCCCTCCATGATAAGTGGACTGGGCCCTTTCCAATCATTGAGAAAAAGGGGGAGGTTGCCTACTTGGTTGACCTTAACACCCCAGGAACCCTCCTAGGGTACTGCATGTAAATCGATTGAAACCCCACCATGACAGGGCAGATATGACCATTTCACTGGTCACAGATGAGGGTGTGGAGGAGACGGAGCCAGTGCCCGACCTCCTCTCCAACAATATGCAAGATGGGTCAGTGGAGGGGGTTATACTCTCTCCCAAATTGACAGACCAGCAGCACAGAGACTGCAAGCTGGTGCTGTAGCAGTTTGCTGGACTGTTCTCTTTGACCCCATGTTTCACTGAGTGGTGTGTGTACCACATTGATACTGGTGAAAGCCCACCTGTCAAAAATAAACTGTACAGGTCAGAGCCAGCATCAAGGCAGAGGTGGCTAAGATGCTAGAGTTGGGGAAATTGAACCCTCTGACATTCCATGGGCCATCCCAGTGGTGCTGGTGCCCACACCTAACCCACAAGTGGGAAAGAAGGAGTTGAGGTTCTGTGTGGACTACAGAGGACTGAATGCAGCCACTAAGACTGTTACTCACCATATTGCTAGAGCAAATTAGCTCATTTATAGGTATGGGGTTGCTAAGTATCTTAGTACATTTGATTTGACCTCTGGCTACTGGCAGATTGCCCTCACAGATTGAGCAAAGGAGAGGTCAGCATTCTCCACCCCAGGGGGACATTATCAGTTCAAGGTAATGCCCTTTGTCTTAAAGAATGCTCCTGCCACCTTCCAAAGGTTGGTGAACAGGGTCCTTGTTGGGTTGGAGCAGTTCAGTGCAGCATATGTGGATGCTGTATACAATTCTGCCTGGGAGGATCACTTAAGCCACTTGAGTGTTGTGCTTCAGGCCATGCAGCAAAGCAAACACAAGGAGATGATAGACAGAGCACTGAAACTTTTCAGACACTCACCCCCAGTCACAGATATGGGTTGAATCCATCATCGTTCTTTAGCTCACTTCGCCATCCCAGTTCATACACAGCTATATGCAAATCAGTCTTGACCCTGTGCCTCATGGGAACAGTCCAGCCCGAACTGCAAAGCCATGTCTTCCCTGGACCGGAAACAAGCATCCTGGGACCGGTTTCGGCCTAACAGCCCTCATCAGCCAGGCTAACTTGAATCCAGTGTCAAAGTGAGCAAGGGACCCACGTCTGGGCATACCCTGCCAACTTAGGGCGAACAAAGCAAACACAAGGAGATGATAGACAGAGTGCTGAAACTTTTCAGACACTCACCCCAGTCTCAGATCTGGGTTGAATCCATCATCGTTCTTTAGCTCACTTCGCCACCCCAGTTCAGACACAACTATATGCACATCAGTCTTGACCCTGTGCCTCATGGGAACAGTCCAGCCCGAACTGCCAAGCCATGTCTTCCCTGGATCGGAAACAAGCATCCTGGGACCGGTTTCGGGCTAACAGCCCTCATCAGCTAGGCTAGCTTGAATCCAGTGACAAAGTGAGCAAGGGACCCACGTCTGGGCATACCCTGCCAACTTAGTGCGAACAAAGCAAACACAAGGAGATGATAGATAGAGCGCTGAAACTTTTCAGACACTCACCCCCAGTCACTCACCCCCAGAATCCATCATCGTTCTTTAGCTCACTTCGCAAACCCAGTTCAGACACAGCTATATGCAAATCAGTGTTTTCCAAGATATACGGGAACCCTTCGAAGCACAAATGAAACTGCCTGTCTTTCCCTGTAGTTTAGCAATTTCCCTCTATCAAATAATAGTGGTATAGAATTAAAAGGAAGGTGACTTTTGGCAGAATAATCATTTTAATAAGATTTACCCTACCATATAAGTTTAGGGAAGGTTTGCCCACCTAACCAACAATCTCCCTACCTCCTGGCTAATCTTTCTCCAGTTAACAGTAGTCGCTTCTGTTAATTTCTGCGTAATTATGATACCAAGGTAACGCATAGACAATTTTGCCCCCAGAGTTTGTTTTGGCTGATTCCATTCCATAATTTCTGTCTTATACCTGTTTACCTTATACTCTGATATCTTTCCGAAGGACTCTGCTTTGGCCATTAAAGTAGGGATAGCCCTCTCGGGGTTCAAAGTATACAGTATAAGATCATCTGCGTATGAGGCTAATTTTAACTCCAAGTTTCCATATCTAAACGGAACAATGGAATTGTCCTTTCTAATCCAAGCCGCTAATGGTTCAATATAAAGATTAAATAAAAGCGGAGACAGGGGACACCCCTGTCTTGTTCCCCGCGTTATACTGAACAAATCCGTTAACTCCCCATTTACTAGAACCCTTGCTCTAGGTGAACGATATAAGAGTTGGACAGCCTTTATTATATTGTTGGGAAATCCAAAAGTCTTTAGGGCCTCCCAAAGATAGGGCCAGTGAACTTGGTCAAAAGCCTTGGCGGCGTCCACTGCCACAGCTGTTACTGGTAAATTATAAGTTTCTGCCAAATCCACTACCCCGAACATTACGAAAGTTAACTCATTGAGCTGCCTCCCGGGAATAAAACCTCTCTGATCTCTATGTATAACGCGTTTTATAGTCTTAGCCACCGTAGCGGCCAATATCCCTGAAAAAACCTTGTATTCTGTATTCAACAGCGATATTGGCCTATAAGAATCTGCCGCGAGAGGATCTTTGATGGGTTTCAAGATTAAGGTTACCGTTGCTTCAGCCCAGGACAGCGGGGGATCTTCCCCTTCCATCAATATAACGTTAAAAAGCTCTTTAAAAACTGGTACTATGCTATCTAAGAGACTAAGGTAAATCTCAATTTGAAGGCCATCCGGCCCTGCCGCCTTCCCTCTGGTCATCTTTCTCAACTGTGCTCGGACCTCCTCCTCCGTTATCTCAGATGCTAACATCACCTTCTGATCTTCACTTAAATTCGGGAGTTTAATATTCTTTAAAAAACCCTCTATATTCTCCCTCCCAGGAGAGATATCCTCTTTATACAAATGACTCATGTGTCTACAAACTTCCAAACCAATTTTTATGTTGCTATCTACTATGTCTCCTGTTGTACTCTCTCTTAAACCCATTATTTGATTACAGGCTTTATCTACTTTAGCTTTCCAGGCAAGGAGGGAGCCACTCTTCTCCCCAAATGAAAAATGTTGTAAATTGCTGACCTTCCATCTATCAGATAGTGTCTTATCAAGGGCCCCTTAATATTCTGCTTGTAACTGTTCTAATTCTTTAGTCAGCAAGGCCACCATACTAAAACACTCTAGTGATGCCTTTTGAAGCTCTTGCTCTTTACTTTTAATGTTTTTTAAAAGTTTTTCCTCTTGCTGCCTCATACTACGTCTTTTACCCACCATTATAGAGGTACCTACAGCTCTTAAGAAAGCCTTAAAAGAGTCCCAAATTGTTTGCATTTTTGCTGACCCTATATTAACTTTAAAAAAGACCGAGACCTCATCTCGCATCTTAGATATCACCCCCTCATCTAGAAGGATTGTCCTATCTAAAGTCCACCTTGTTGTTCCCCTCTTATCCTGGAGCCTCAAGGAGAAAAGCACGACTGAATGATCTGAAAGTATAGCAGGCAGATGTTTAATCTCTTCCACTCCCGTCAATAACTCTTGATCGAATTAAAAGTAGTCAATACGAGAGTGGTGGCCATACTTCTTACTAAAGAAAGTAAAGTCCTTCTTATCTCCCATCTTGTTTCTCCAGATATCCACTAAATTTAATTCGTGAATCAAAGTTTTAAGTACCGCCGTTGTTTTAGGTGGGCTGACATATTTAACTTTGGAGGTTCTGTCCAACTCTTTACTTTGAACTATATTAAAATCCCCTCCAATTACCACGGGGGCATTAGTTGACAATAGACATGATTCCAGTTTAATTAATGCATCTGGATTGTCCTCATTTGGCCCTTTTTGAAACAAGATGTAAACACGGAGCTGTTTAATCGTCTTGGCAGGTACGTGTGGCTGCGGGGATAATGCGGTGTTTGTTAGCATTGTTGAAGTGTGTGGGTGTGGAGAGAAAGGGCGCGTTGTTTGTGGGGGGTCAAGTGAGGAGTGTTGTGGAGAAAGAATCGTGTGGATTGTTGGTGAATTTTTGCGGTGGGTGCAATAATAGTAGGTTGATTGACGATGTGTCAGAGGAGGGGGGTTGTTTGTAGCGGTCATGACTGGGGTGAGAGTCGGGTTAGTTGGGAAAGACGTAGATGAGTAGGGAGTTGAACGGTGAGATGGGTGATTGATGTTAGAATATGGGATATGGAGTTTGGAGGAATGTAGCAAGATAGAATGTGGAAGTGTGAGAAGTGCGAATGGTAAGAGATCATGGTACATTTGGTGTGGAGGAACGTTGCTGGTTGACAATGGTCCAGTAGACTGCAGTCACGAAGCAGTATGGGGTAAAAAACTGGAAGAGGAACTCGGGTTATGTTACTCATTTTGGGGGATGATAAAGTCACCAATATTTATGTGAGTGCACAACAGGATTACGATCATGTCGTTTTGTACAAACAGCCTTTCAAATATCAAACATGTATTATTGTACATATACAAGCAAGTAGTAACAGTGCAATGTTTCATTTGTAGTTACCCCTGAGGAAGGACTCATGTAGTCCGAAATGCATTGGGTTTGAATAAAGAACATGCCTTGGACGAATTCATGCGTTGGTCGTGTTTTTGATAGAGGTCCAGAAAGTCACATCAAGATCACTTGAAACTTGGAAAATAGCATGATTTCGCCACGTGTGGATTTAAAGTGGTTGAACAGAGTAACGAGGAACTAAACATTGATGATTTTGTGAAATATGGATAAACTTTGAAAGCGATGTATACTTCCGAATCTAGCTGTGCCACTGGCCTTGGGGCGTAATGTCGCCCCAAACATCACCGTGCAGTATATGTGTGCCACCAGGGCAAGGCACTTTACCAGTGAGCACGCATTCTTTGATGATTTCAGGACAAACATGGACGATTATTATAGAGAATGGTGTGCCTCCCAGCATCTTTTTTGAATATTGTCATAATTTATTGCCCTAACCTGGGTTTGCACCCAGCACCAAAATTGCATATAGCTCATTGAAATGGTTGTTGTATTTATGATCCACACGGATGGTGGTAACATCCAGTTCTTTTTAAAGTGGTGGGGGACAAGCGGAACGTAGATTTGAATTGCATATGAAAGCTCGTTCATATGAAAAGTTGATAATTGTACGAGTTTACACATGCTTCATAAGTTAGGCGTGCCAAACAAAGAATGTAAATGATTAAAAAGGTCTGTTTATGTGATAGTTGAAAACTGTTTATCAATTAAGGCTGGTGCCACAGTTTTTTTATCGTTTTTAAATTTGGCACACGTAGGGTATTGCACTAAGGGAGTTGTAGTTGTTTGAGAATTTGCGGTGAGTTTGTAGGCAGGGGCAGGTTGATCAGGTGACTAATGAGTAATTGGATACACCGGGGAGGGACTTTTATGAGCGCGTTAGTTTAAAAACGGAGCGGTTTTATGGGGGAGGTAACACTTCTCTTTGAAACAAGATGTAAACACGGAGCTGTTTAATCGTCTTGGCAGGTACGTGTGGCTGCGGGGATAATGCGGTGTTTGTTAGCATTGTTGAAGTGTGTGGGTGTAGAGAGAAAGGGCGCGTTGTTTGTGGGGGGTCAAGTGAGGAGTGTTGTGGAGAAAGAATCGTGTGGATTGTTGGTGAATTTTTGCGGTGGGTGCAATAATAGTAGGTTGATTGACGATGTGTCAGAGGAGGGGGGTTGTTTGAAGTGGTCATGACTGGGGTGAGATTCGGGTTAGTTGGGAAAGACGTAGAAGAGTAGGGAGTTGAACGGTGAGATGGGTGACTGATGTTAGAATATGGGATATGGAGTTTGGAGGAATGTAGCAAGATAAAATGTGGAAGTGTGAGAAGTGCGAATGGTAAGAGATCATGGTACATTTGGTGTGGAGGAACGTTGCTGGTTGACAATGGTCCAGTAGACTGCAGTCACGAAGCAGTATGGGGTAAAAACTGGAAGAGGAACTCGGGTTATGTTACTCATTTTGGGGGATGATAAAGTCACCAATATTTATGTGAGTGCACAACAGGATTACCATCATGTCGTTTTGTACAAACAGCCTTTCAAATATCAAACATGTATTATTGTACATATACAAGCAAGTAGTAACAGTGCAATGTTTCATTTGTAGTTACCCCTGAGGAAGGACTCATGTAGTCCGAAATGCATTGGGTTTGAATAAAGAACATGCCTTGGACGAATTCATGCGTTGGTCGTGTTTTTGATAGAGGTCCGGAAGGTCACATCAAGATCACTTGAAACTTGGAAAATAGCATGATTTCGCCACGTGTGGATTTAAAGTGGTTGAACAGAGTAACGAGGAACTAAACATTGATGATTTTGTGAAATATGGATAAACTTTGAAAGCGATGTATACTTCCGAATCTAGCTGTGCCACTGGCCTTGGGGCATAATGTCGCCCCAAACATCACCGTACAAACTATTAACATACCTTGTACCCTCGTCTTAACTAATACCCATCTCCCAAAGTGGTCTGACTGGTAACTTTCCAATTTAATACCACAGTTACTTCTTATGATAACAGCCACCCCCCTCGTACTGCCTCTCTGATCTGAACAGGCGATATCCTGAACCCAAGCCCACTTTTTAAATGCACTTTTGCATTCACTTTTTTCTAGATGAGTTTCTTGTAATAAAATAACATTGGACTCAGTTTTCTTTAGAAAGTCCATAATTCGGGCCAGTTTTCTCGTAGACCTCAAACCATTTACGTTCCAGGACATAAAGTGAACCAAATTCTTACTCATTTATCAGATGTAATGCCCGCTTCCTCCCCACCCCATCAAATATAAACCTATTTTGCACCACCATCTTTAGAAGAGCTAAAAAGTCAACAAATTTTATCGGAATCGAGCAACTATAGGATAGAGTAAGGACACTATTTTTTTTCTTTTCTCCCACATGCTCCCAACCCCTCATGTCCCCTCCCACCACCCCCCCTGGGCAACCCCCCTCCCTATCTCTGGGGCGAAAAACGCCTTCGAGATACCCCCATGCTAGTGAAAGGCAAATCCATTAAAAACAAACTCAGTATCAGATCCCAAAAGTGTTAATGCGTATTACGTGTACTTTAGTGGCAAGATAACTAAAACTTATATCCAAATAGCTAACTACACATATTCCTTTAATCTTCTGTATACATTCTATATACATATGTACATTCCCGATCTCTATTCTGGGCCTTCCATCTGCTTTAGCAGGGAATCTACCTCTTCCGGATCTCTGATTGTATACATTTTGTTTCACCACATTATCTTTAACATGGCGGGAAACTTCATGTGCACCTGGGCCCCCCTAGAACACAGTTCGTTCATTTTTGTACCTAATGTCCACTGCCTCTGAGCAATTCTCTTGCCCATATTAGAGCGGATTTGGTAGGTGAACTCCCCAAATTTCAACGACCGTTCTTTCAATGCTCGTCCCAACACAAGCTCCTTAATTGAAAAAGTAAGGAAATTTATTAATATCTTCCTTGGGGCTTTCCTCCCTGGATGTAACCTATAAGGATCTCTATGGACCCTTTGGAGCTCCCTTTCCCAGTCGATGTCCGTGTAGGAGAGTAGGATCTGCTTCACATGGGTACCCCCACTTTTTGCTGATGCTTCACTGTTTTTCGACTTTAGTCTGGCTGGGGCCCTGCTAATCAGAACCCCAGCCTAGCTGCTTCCTCTCTAAAATGGTTTCCATGTGCCTTAGGCACATCTCTGATTGGAATCTGGAGTGCCCTTATAAGTCCCTAGTATATGATATACTATGTACCCAGGGCATAGGTATCTCAGAGGCCTGCCAGGGGCTGAAGCATGTATTATGCCACCCCTGGAAGGCCAGCCAAAATGACACCACAGGCCTGCTACTGCAGCCTGAGTAAGGTGGTGCATGCACCCTTACAGTGGTATAGGCTACCTATATCACTACCATTGCACACACATATAAACCTATAAGTCACTCCTATGGCAGGCCTTGACAATCCTGAAGGCAGAGTGCTTGGTTTTTATGTGAGAGGGTGCCCTGCATGAGCAGAGCCCCTCTGCAGCATTCGGAGTACCTCCTCTGATGCTGTTTGCAGTGCAGCCTGACCATATACTCTTAAGTGCATTATATCCTCACGGTAGAATGCTAACTTTGGACTGGCTGCACCAAAACATGTCGAGTTTGGTGTCAAACATCTTGGAATACTACCCCCTGCCAGTTCTGGCGGCGGGGGTAGCATTCCACCCTTCTAGAGGGAGAGACATGTACCCACCGGCATACCCGGTAACTTCTTTCCAGAGCCCTGGCATCACAAAATGGATGCCGCTGCCACAGACACGAGTCTGGCCTCCTGCTGCTGACCGAAACTCCGGCAGGGGAGGCCTGGACAATAGGTTTCCTGTCCCAGGGAGGTGTAACCACCTCCCCAGACAGGATAGTGTGTATTGGGGCTGGGCGCGAGCACTCTCTGGTGCTTGGAAGTCCTGCACTGGGGGCACATTTGGTGTCCCTGTGCATACCCCAGTTCAAACCATCTCAGGGGCTTCCAGCCCCTGCTCTGGCGTGAAACTGGACAAAGGGAAAGGGGTGTAACCACCCCTCTGCCCTGACCCTCCCATAGGTGGGTCCCCAGAGTATGTCCAACCCCTAACTTGGTATAAGTATGGGACCCCAGTCCTTAGGACTTTAGATTTACCTGGATGAAACTCTGACACAGAATCCTGGACCTTCGACGCTCTACTTTAAGATTAGAGGACTGAAGAATCTCCCTTGGGGTCAAGGAGTGACTCCCCTGCTTGGCAGGCACCAAAGAAGCAATTGTCCAGTCTGCATCGCTGAAGCTCCCGCCGGACGCCGAAGTCTTTGCATCACCAGAGGTAGATTTCCAGACTTCCCCGAGGCTGCCCTGAGTCCCCAGCAAAGCTGAGGCCCGTAGCTGTCGTGGGTAACGTGGGTAACGTGGAACCGTGACCCCTGGACACTGAGTACTTTTGCAAGTGCTTCCTCTTCTGGGTCTCCCACAAAGTTGTGCTTTGGGCTCCGAGTAGCTCCAGCCTCCAGCACCGACTGCACCGAAGATCACTGGCCTCCACTCCAAGAGTGTCCTGTGAGCCAGCTCCAAGTGCGTCCACTTGAGGCTCCTTCGCGGTCGCTAGTCCGTTGGCTAGTGGGCCCTCCCGAAGGCAACTCTTCTTTTTCTTGGGCTTCCCTGGTTGCTCCAGGCGTGCCCTGAATTACCCTCACTGGGTGAGTCCCTCAGACCTTGCTGGTCTGCACCACCGTCCTTCTTCTATTTCCATGAGATTTGCCGTTGCCAAGGCTTGTTGGGTCCAATCCGGTCGCCGATACCCCTGCAATCGACAGACATCATGGTACAGCTCGAATCCAGCTCCTGGTCATTGTTGACGCCTCCTGGACCTCGTGGCTGAACAGTCAATACGACTGTCAACCTACCTGAAGCACTCGACATCGGTGGGCATCCGCTCATCGCCTTCCTGGTCACTGGCTAGTGACCCAGACTCTGTCCCCTCTGCTTTCAGGTTCTTCAGATCTCCGATCCACCTTTGGATCCACCTGAACACTTTCGACTTGGCCGCCAGCGGCACTTTGCAGCAGATCGCCATTGAAAACGACGACGAAACCCGACCCCGAAAGACACCTATGCACCCGGCTCCCCTGGGTGAGGTAACTCGAGTACTCCGGTGCTCCCGTGGGTATTGACACTAGAACAGCCTAGTTCTAAAAGGGCTTGCTCCAAGTCCTCCTCTAAGTGTCCCTTTTCCTTAAAACTCCAACCGCGACATTCCCCATAGAAGTCAACGGCGGCTCGCGGCTGTGTTCTCACACTGCACGCGTCCCCCGTGGGTCCCCTGTGTCACTACCTTGGGTGGTTCCTTGAGGGCCAAGCACTTCTACAGGCTCTAGGCCCTGTGTCTAGCTCAGTCATGGTTCTTATACCACTTTATTGGTATATGGTTTGAGTACGCCCCTAGGGCCCAAACGTGTATTTGTGCTATTACTGTTGATAACTAACTTATAACTTATGTACTTCGAACTCTAGCCTCATAAAGAAACTAGAGGGGTGTGTTTAGCAATAAATACATATATTTTGAATATATACCTGGTGTGGTCCTCTTTCATTTGGTCACTCAAGAGATTATAGACTGGTAAAACAGGCTGCTTTACATTCCTTCAAGACTTAGCCTGAAGGCTGCTCTCCATAGCTACCACTAGGATAGCTTTCAATAAAGGTTGTCTTTAACCTATCTCCAATAAGGGGTTGTTTGGACTGGTGCAAGGTGCCCACTATAATTAGTGGGCAGCATATACCAGGCCAACTTCTCACATTGGTGTGCAGCGTGTGGGATTCCAGCTTGCTATTGTTTTACCAGATAATCTCAATTGAATTGATCAACTGAAAACCACTAAGGGTACCTTAGGTACATATAAATCAAGCTTAGTATACAGTAAGTTCTACTGAACTTAGAGTTGTGTGTTAAGGGATAGCACACCCTTTCTACAACTCAAGAGAGTTTAGTAGGCCACACTAGAGTAGGTAGTGCATACACCACACTTCACTAGTAATGTCTTCAAAGCCAGGACCCAGTGAGTCCTTGCCAGAAGCCAGTGGGCTTCTTCCCTCCAAGTATGATAATCTCCCATTCTTGGAATTGAGAGCATTGTGCAATGCTAGGAAGCTGAAGGCAGGCAAAAGTGCCAGCACCCAACACCTCAGAGAGGTGCTACTGGCTGATGATCTCAGCAGGCCCCTAGGGTCTGAAGGGGTAGGCAGAGAGGGTGGGGCAGAGCAGGAGGAAGGGGTCAGGGGTGAAGAAACCCAGGCCCCCCCTCTGAAACTGGCCAGGAAGGTGACAATGACCTTGCCCTGGAAAACCCAGCTAGTCCTGTGGATGAAGAGGAGGATCAGGATGACCTCACCTTTGTCCCCCAGGAAGAGTTGAGAGTGTGCCAAGAAGGGCTAGATCTCCTTCTCAGGAGTCTAACCACTCTGACACCTCAATAGGGACCTCTGTCTCTTCTCATAGGAGAGAATCCTCTCATGAGAGGAGAAGGAGACTGATTCAGTATGAGCAAGCCCAGCTTGAGCTCAGAAACAGCAGTTGGCTATAGACAGGGAGTCCCTAGATCTCTACAAAGAGAGAAAAAAGATGGGACTAGAGTCCCATGGTGGCAGCAATTTCCCCAGAGATAGGGAAAGGTCTTATGACCATAGGAACCTGAGCAAGATTGTCCCTCCCTACCAGAGTGGGGATGACATCCACAAATGGATAACTGCACTGGAGAGGGCCTGTAAAGTACAGAGGCTCCCTCAGGAGCAGTGGGCAGCAATCTTGTGGCTCTCCTTTGCAGACAAAGGTAGAGATAAGCTCCTCACTGTTAGAGAGGAGGATGCTGATAATTACACAGTCTTAAAGAGTGCTCTGATTGATGGGTTTGGCCTAACCACTGAACAATACAGGTTAAAGTTCAGAGATACCCAAAAGCACAGACTCAAGACTGGGTGGACTTTGTTGATTGTTCTGCCAAGGCTCTGGAAGGTTGGTTATTGGGCAGTAAGGTATGTGACTTCACAGGATTGTACAATCTTATCATGAGGGAGCAGATTCTTAATAACTGTCAAAATCAGCTGTTGCATCAGCACCTGGTGGACTCTGATCTGACCTCTCCCCAAGAATTGGGAAAGAAGGCAGACAAATGGGTCAGAACCAGGGTGA
Source organism: Calotriton arnoldi (assembly GCA_963921515.1). Taxonomy (NCBI): domain Eukaryota; kingdom Metazoa; phylum Chordata; class Amphibia; order Caudata; family Salamandridae; genus Calotriton; species Calotriton arnoldi. The sequence continues at coordinate 68,972 of CAWUFW010000925.1, forward strand.
GGCAGAAGGTACAGAACCAAGGTGGTGACCCTAAGAAGCAAGATTCTAAAAACTCTGATAAGGGTGGGGAGAAGGGTAAAGACCAGAAGTCTTCACAAGGCCCCCAAAAATCTTCTTCAGGTGGGGATTCACAGTCTAACAAAGGGAAAGGCCAAAAGAAACCATGGTGCAAGGTCTGTAAGCAAAAGACCCACTGGACCAGTGATTGCACCAAGTCCAAAGACTCTACTCCAGCCCCCACCAATGCCCCTAAGGCACCTGTTCCCCCTAGTGCAGTTACAGTTGGTGGTGGGAATACACAGGCCAAGGGTTTAGTAGGGTTGACCCTGGGTAAAGAGATGAGCTCTGACCTAGTCAGAGAACTCACTCAGGCTGTTCTAGTCTGTGATGGAGGCATGGATGTGACCTCCTCTGTGAGTCCCAGTAATCTGGGCAAGTACAGACAACAGCCATTGATAAATGGAAAAGAGGCTTTGGCATTTAGGGACACAGGGGCAAGTGTCACCATGGTGACACAAGACCTTGTGGATCCTGGGCAGATTATACTTGGTGAAATGTACCAAGTGACCAATGCTAGCAATGTCAGAACAGACCATACTCTGGCAGTTGTTAACTTCTCCTGGGGAGGGGTAACTGGCCTTAAGAAGGTTGTGGTAAGTGCAGACCTACCAGTTGAATGCTTGCTTGGCAATGATCTGGAAACTTCAGCTTGGGCAGAAGTGGAGCTCAGGACCCATGCAGAAATGCTGGGCATCCCTGCAGATGTGTTTGCTGTGACCAGGTCACAGAGCAAAATGTCTAGCACTGAACAGGCCTTGGATTCTGGAAAAATGGACCAAGTGCCCTCCAAGAAGAGGAGTAGTAGGGTAAAGGCAGTGCCTTCCCCCTTGGCTCAGAAGGAAGATCAGTCTCTTGAGGGGGTGATCTCAGTCCTGAGGAAGGAACTGTCCCAGAGGAGCTTGAACCTGACCAGGTTGAGTTCTTGGGGACAGGGGGCCCTTCCAGGGCAGATCTGAGCCAGGAGCAGCAGAGCTGCCCCTCTCTTGAACCCCTCAGACAGCAAGCTGCTGCTGAGGCTGCTGGGAAAGCTAGTGGTCCCCATACAGTGTATTGGGATGATGGACTCTTGTACTCAGAGTGTAGAGACCCCAAGCCTGGTGCCACCAGGAGGTTGGTTATACCTCTGAAGTTCAGGGGCTTCCTATTGACCCTAGCCCATGACATTCCCTTAGCAGGTCACCTGGGCCAGAACAAGACTTGGGACAGAATTGTCCCTCACTTTCACTGGCCCCACATGTCTGAAGACACCAAGGAGTTTTGTCACTCCTGTGTAACCTGCCAGGCCAGTGGCAAGGCAGGTGGCACTACAAAGGCCCCCTGATACCACTACCTGTGGTGGGGGTTCCCTTTGAAAGGGTGGGGATTGACATTGTTGGTCCCATGGATCCCCAAACAGCATCTGGGCACAGGTTTATCCTGGTGGTAGTGGATCATGCCACCAGGTACCCAGAGGCTATTCCCCTTAGGACCACTACAGCACCTGTGGTGGCAAGGGCCCTCCTGGGAATTTTCTCAAGAGTGGGCTTCCCTAAGGAGGTTGTATCAGACAGGGGTGCAAACTTTATGTCTGGATACTTGAAAGCAATGTGGAAGGAGTGTGGAGTGACTTACAAGTTCACCACACCCTATCACCCACAATGCAATGGTTTAGTTGAGAGATTCAACAAAACCTTGAAGGGCATGATTAAAGGGCTCCCAGAAAAGCTTAGGCGAAGATGGGACATACTCTTGCCCTGCCTTTTATTTGCATACAGGGAGGTGCCTCAAAAGGGGTTGGCTACAGCCCTTTTGAACTTTTGTTTGGTCACCCTGTCAGGGGTCCATTGTGCTTGGTGAAGGAAGGATGGGAGTTACCTCTCAAGCCCCCAAAGCAAGACATAGTGGACTATGTACTTGGTCTCCGCTCCAGGATGGCTGAGTACATGAAAAGGCAACTAAAAACCTTGAGGCTGGCCAGGAACTGCAAAAAGCCTGGCATGACCAAAAGGCTGTGCTGACTGTTTACCAGCCAGGACAGAAGGTATGGGTGCTGGAGCCAGTGGCCCCAGCAGCTCTCCAAGACAAATGGAGTGGACCCCATACCATTGTTGAACAGAAGGAGTGAGGTTACCTATTTAGTAGACCTAGGAACACCCAGGAGTCCCCACAGGGTTCTCCATGTCAACAGGTTAAAACCATATGTGGGCAGGGCAGACATGGGCTTGCTCATGGCTACTGATGAGGGACAGGAGGAAGAGAGTGACCCACTCCTGACCTGCTCTCACAGAACCCTGATGATGGGTCAGTGGATGGTGTAGCCTTGGCAGGCAGCCTCACTGCCCAGCAGCAAACTGATTGCAGACAGGTGCTCAATCAGTTCAGGCACATATTCTCACTGACACCTAGTCAGACCACCTGGTGCACTCATGAAGTGGACACTGGGGACAGTCTGCCTATTAAAAATAAGATTTATAGGCAACCTGACCATGTCAGGGACTGTATCAGGACAGAAGTCCAGAAGATGTTGGATTTGGGAGTTATTGAACCCTCAGATAGCCCTTGGGCTAGTCCAGTGGTCCTTGTGCCAAAACCTCACACCAATGATGAAGGTCAGGATCAGCCAGTAGCTTTTATTAGCAGAAGGCTGACCCCTAGAGAGAAACGTTGGTCAGCCATAGAGAGGGAGGCCTTTGCTGTGGTTTGGGCTCTGAAGAAGTTGAGGCCATACTTGTTTGGTACTCACTTCCTTGTTCAAACAGACCACAAGCCCCTCCTATGGCTAAAACAAATGAAGGGTGAGAACCCCAAACTGCTTAGGTGGTCCATTTCCCTACAGGGGATGGACTTTACAGTGGAACATAGACCTGGGAGTAACCATGCCAATGCAGATGGACTCTCTAGGTACTTCCACTTAGAATATGAAGACTCAACTGGTCAAGGTTAGTTTAATGTCCCTACGTTTGGGGGGTTGTGTAGGAGAGTAGGATCTGCTTCACATGGGTACCCCCACTTTTTGCTGATGCTTCACTGTTTTTCGACTTTAGTCTGGCTGGGGCCCTGCTAATCAGAACCCCAGCCTAGCTGCTTCCTCTCTAAAATGGTTTCCATGTGCCTTATGCACATCTCTGATTAGAATCTGGAGTGCCCTTATAAGTCCCTAGTATATGGTATACTATGTACCCAGGGCATAGGTACCTCAGAGGCCTGCCAGGGGCTGAAGCATGTATTATGCCACCCCTGGAAGGCCAGCCAAAATGACACCACAGGCCTGCTACTGCAGCCTGAGTAAGGTGGTGCATGCACCCCTTACAGTGGTATAGGCTACCTATATCACTACCATTGCACACACATATAAACCTATAAGTCACTCCTATGGCAGGCCTTGACAATCCTGAAGGCAGAGTGCTTGGTTTTTATGTGAGAGGGTGCCCCTGCATGAGCAGAGCCCCTCTGCAGCATTCGGAGTACCTCCTCTGATGCTGTTTGCAGTGCAGCCTGACCATATACTCTTTAGTGCATTATATCCTCGCGGTAGAATGCTAACTTTGGACTGGCTGCACCAAAACATGTTGAGTTTGGTGTCAAACATCTTGGAATACTACCCCGCCGCCAGTTCTGGCGGCGGGGTAGCATTCCACCCTTCTAGAGGGAGAGACATGTACCCACCGGCATACCCGGTAACTTCTTTCCAGAGCCCTGGCATCACAAAATGGATGCCGCTGCCACAGACACGAGTCTGGCCTCCTGCTGCTGACCGAAACTCCGGCAGGGGAGGCCTGGACAATAGGTTTCCTGTCCCAGGGAGGTGTAACCACCTCCCCAGACAGGATAGTGTGTATTGGGGCTGGGCGGGAGCACTCTCTGGTGCTTGGAAGTCCTGCACTGGGGGCACATTTGGTGTCCCTGTGCATACCCCAGTTCAAACCGGCACAGGGCCTTCCAGCCCCTGCTCTGGCGCGAAACTGGACAAAGGGAAAGGGGTGTAACCACCCCTCTGCCCTGACCCTCCCATAGGTGGGTCCCCAGAGTATGTCCAACCCCCTAACTTGGAATAAGTATGGGACCCCAGTCCTTAGGACTTTAGATTTACCTGGACGAAACTCTGACACAGAATCCTGGACCTTCTACGCTCTACTTTAAGATTAGAGGACTGAAGAATCTCCCTTGGGGTCAAGGAGTGACTCCCCTGCTTGGCAGGCACCAAAGAAGCAATTATCCGGTCTGCATCGCTGAAGCTCCCGCCGGACGCCGAAGTCTTTGCATCACCAGAGGTAGATTTCCAGACTTCCCCGAGGCTGGCCTGAGCCCCAGCAAAGCTGAGGCCCGTAGCTGTCGTGGGTAATGTGGAACTGTGACCCCTGGACACCGAGTACTTTTGCAAGTGCATCCTCTTCTGGGTCTCCCACGAAGTTGTGCTTTGGGCTCCGAGTAGCCCCAGCCTCCAGCACCGACTGCACCGAAGATCACTGGCCTCCACTCCACGAGTGTCCTGTGAGCCAGCTCCAAGTGCGTCCACTCGAGGCTCCTTCGCGGTCGCTAGTCCATTGGCTAGTGGGCCCTCCCGAAGGCAACTCTTCTTTTTCTTGGGCTTCCCTGGTTGCTCCAGGCGTGCCCTGACTTACCCTTGCTGGGTGAGTCCCTCAGACCTTGCTGGTCTGCACCACCGTCCTTCTTCTATTTCCACAAGATTTGCCGTTGCCAAGGCTTGTTGGGTCCAATCCGGTCGCCGACACCCCTGCAATCGACAGGCGTCATGGGACAGCTCGAATCCAGCTCCTGGTCATCGTCGACGCCTTCTGGACCTCGTGGCTGAAGAGTCAAGACGACCGTCAACCTACCTGAAGCACTCGACATCGGTGGGCATCCGCTCATCGCCTTCCTGGTCACTGGCTAGTGACCCAGACTCTGTCCCCTCTGCTTTCAGGTTCTTCAGATCTCCGATCCACCTTTGGATCCACCCGAACACTTTCGACTTGGCCGCCAGCAGCACTTTGCAGCAGATCGCCATTGAAAACGACGACGAAACCCGACCCCGAAAGACACCTATGCATCCGGCTCCCCTGGGTGAGGTAACTCGAGTACTCCGGTGCTCCCGTGGGTATTGACACTAGAACAGCCTAGTTCTAAAAGGGCTTGCTCCAAGTCCTCCTCTAAGTGTCCCTTTTCCTTAAAACTCCAACCGCGACATTCCCCATAGACATTTCCCCCGAAGTCAACGGCGGCTCGCGGCTGTGTTCTCACACTGCACGCGTCCCCCGTGGGTCCCCTGTGTCACTACCTTGGGTGGTTCCTTGAGGGCCAAGCACTTCTACAGGCTCTAGGCCCTGTGTCTAGCTCAGTCGTGGTTCTTATACCACTTTATTGGTATATGGTTTGGTACGCCCCTAGGGCCCAAACGTGTATTTGTGCTATTACTGTTGATAACTAACTTATAACTTATGTACTTCGAACTCTAGCCTCATAAAGAGACTAGAGGGGTGTGTTTAGCAATAAATACATATATTTTGAATATATACCTGGTGTGGTCCTCTTTCATTTGGTCACTCAAGAGATTATAGACTGGTAAAACAGGCTGCTTTACATTCCTTCAAGACTTAGCCTGAAGGCTGCTCTCCATAGCTACCACTAGGATAGCTTTCAATAAAGGTTGTCTTTAACCTATCTCCAATAAGGGGTTGTTTGGACTGGTGCAAGGTGCCCACTATAATTAGTGGACAGCATATACTAGGCCAACTTCTCACAGTCCGTCCTATCCTGAAACAATTCTCCCAGCAGCTTACACACAAAACCTTTAATGTCAAAACCTTCAGCATTTTCAGAAACACCCAAAAGGCGGACATTTTTCCGCCTGGCCTGCAACTCAAGTCTTTCCAGATCCTCTTGTAAGATCTTGTTTTCTTGTTTAAGTCCCACTATTTCTCTGGAAGTTGCTGCAGTGGCTGCACCCAGCGTCTTCACCTCCTCCTCCAAAACCACAGTACGTAAGGCCATTTCATCAATCTTCTGTTCAAGTGTCCCACATTTTTCTTGAATATCTTTCTGATTGTGTTCAGAAGTCTCAAACTTGACCAGGATATCTTTCCTCAGACTATATAATAAGTCTGTCACCTGAGTCCCTAAAGAAGATCCCTCCTGTGAACTATGATCGAACCTAGGGCTCTCATCATTGCTCGGGGACACTTTGTTACCTTTTTTATTTTCAACCGCCTCCCCCTTTTGAGTTGGTCGTGCCGTAGACGTGGGAGTGCTAAGGGTGCTGGATGTACTATCTTCTTGATTCTCTACTAAAGGGGAAAAGCGATTCTCCAACCTCAATGGTTCGCTCTGATTCTGCTGTGCCGTCATACTCTCTTTCCCACTCCCTGTACTCCTAGTATCTCCATCCACCCCTACTGATCCTGCCACCTGTTCCATAATTTTGAAGTAAGACCTAAGGGAGAGGGGAGGCTTTGGAAGAGAGCGTGTTTCTCTAGACCCACACTTTTTTACTTTGCCTCCTTTAGTGATTTTCTTAACAGGGGTTACAGCTTGAGGTGCATTTACTGATTTCCCTCTACCCGCTGCACTCTTCTTTTCAGGGGCAGAGCGTAGAAGATATCTACTCCTCACTGGTGCAGGTTGCTCTCCCCTACCTACATCTACAGGGACCACAGGGACTTTCACCGCCCCGATATTTTCCTGATCTGTCGAAGAGCCCCCGCCGCTTAGTAACCCCATACTATCAAAGCTCCGGACGTTGGAGGGTACGTCTGGAGGGAGGGGATCTCTCTCCATCCACCCCCACTTCACTTTAGGGCTGGAGTTAGGGCTGTATCTTTGCTCAGAGATTTCTAATAAACAAAATGCTGCTCCCACAGCACCTCCTATGGACGCCCCATTTGCAAATCCTATGTCTAACTTCCTATCACCCTTTACCTGTCGTATAAATAGCCCACAAGGTTCTGTTGGGACTCCCCTCCATTTACTATGAAGCCTCGTAGTCGCTGCCCGGGACCTCCTCAAGGAAACAGCCGCCCGGCTCCAGCTCCCTTGGGGGGCGGAGTCGCATCTTGCGGCCGAGGTATAGCCCGCGTCTAAGCCCATGCACAATATTACCGTCAGACGCTCGATAAATTTGCAGATCTGCCCAGAATCAGTTGCGGTCGATTACCGCTATCTCCACATTGCCCCGCGTCTCAAAAATCTCAAAAATCGCCGTCAATCATCGGATTCGCCTCACTGCTGCACGAAGGTTCTCCCGACCGGCGTTAGCCAGCTGCCATGTTCCCCGGTCACGTGATTCACCCCCCATCAGCCAGGCTAGCTTGAATCCAGTGACAAAATGAGCAAGGGACCCACGTCTGGGCATACCCTGCCAACTTAGTGCGAACAAAGCAAACACAAGGAGATGATAGATGGAGCGCTGAAACTTTTCAGAAACTCACCCCCAGTCACATATCTGGGTTGAATCCATCATCGTTCTTTAGCTCACTTCGCCAACCCAGTTCAGACACAGCTATATGCAAATCAGTCTTGACCATGTGCCTCATGGGAACAGTCCAGCACGAACTGCCAAGCCATGTCTTCCCTGGACCGGAAACAAGCATCCTGGGACCGGTTTCGGGCTAACGGCCCTCATCAGCCAGGCTACCCTGAATCCAGTGACAAAGTGAGCAAGGGACCCACGTCTGGGCATACCCTGCCAACTTTGGGCGAACAAAGTAAACACAAGGAGATGATAGACGGAGCGCTGAAACTTTTCAGACACTCACCTACAGTCACAGATCTGGGTTGAATCCATCATCGTTCTTTAGCTCACTTCGCCACCCCAGTTCAGACACAGCTATATGCAAATCAGTCTTGACCCTGTGCCTCATGGGAACAGTCCAGCTCGAACTGCCAAGCCATGTCTTCCCTGGACCGGACACAAGCATCCTGGGACCGGTTTCTGGCTAACAGCCCTCATCAGCCAGGCTAGCTTGAATCCAGTGACAAAGTGAGCAAGGGACCCACGCCTGGGCATACCCTGCCAACTTAGGGCGAACAAAGCAAACACAAGGAGATGATAGACGGAGCGCTGAAACTTTTCAGACACTCACCCCCAGTCACAGATCTGGGTTGAATCCATCAGCGTTCTTTAGCTCACTTCGCCACCCCAGTTCAGACACAGCTATATGCAAATCAGTCTTGACCCTGTGCCTCATGGGAACAGTCCAGCCCGAACTGCCCAGCCATGTATTCCCTGGACCGGAAACAAGCATCCTGGGACCTGTTTCGGGCTAACAGCCCTCATCAGCCAGGCTAACTTGAATCCAGTGACAAAGTGAGCAAGGGACTCACGTCTGGGCATACCCTGCCAACTTAGGGCGAACAAAGCAAACACAAGGAGATGATAGACGGAGCGCTGAAACTTTTCAGACACTCACCCCCAGTCACAGATCTGGGTTGAATCCATCATCGTTCTTTAGCTCACTTCACCACCCCAGTTCAGACACAGCTATATGCAAATCAGTCTTGACCCTGCTCCTCATGGGAACAGTCCAGCCCAAACTGCCAAGCCATGTCCTCCCTGGACCGGAAACAAGCATCTTGGGACTGGTTTCGGGGCATCACCCCTCATCAGCCAGGCTTGCTTGATTCCAGTGGCGCAGTGAGCACGGGCCCCATGTCTGGGCACACCCTTCCCAGTTAAGGCAACAAAAGCAAAAGGAACAAATGATGGACAGAATGCTGAACAATGCAAACATTCACCCCCAGTCACTGGAAGCAAGCTAGCCTGGCTGATGAGGGATGTAACCCCGAAACCGGTTCCAGGATGCTTGTTTCCGTTCCAGGTAAGACCTGGCATGGCAGTTCGGGTTGGACTGTTCCCATAGGGAGCAGGGTCAAGACTGATTTGCACATGGCTGGGTTTAAACTGGAATGGCATGGAGAGCCAAAAAATTATGGATTTTGGCCCAGATCTCTGTACTGGGGTGAATGTTTGACATTGTTCAATATTCCGTCCATCAATTGTTCTTTTTGCATTTGTCACCATGATTTGGACGGGTATGCCCAGACATTGGGCTCGTGCTCTCCATGGCACTGGAGTCAAGCTAGCCTGGCTGGTGAGAGGTGAAACCCCAAAAACAGTCCCAGGAAGCTTGTTTCCAGTCCAGGGAGAACCTCGCCTGGCAGCTTGGGCTGAACTGTTCCCATGGGGAGCAGAGTGAAGGCTGATTTGCATATGGCTGGGTTTAAACAGGAATGGCACGGGGAGCAATAAAAAGACAGATTTAGGCCCAGATCTCTGTACTAGGGTGAATGTTTGACATTGTTCAACATTATGTCCTTCAATTGTTCTTTTTACATTTATCAACCTGTGTGGGACGGGTATGCCCAGACGTGGGTCCCATGCTCTCCATGCCACTGGATTCAAGCTAGCCTTCCTGATGAGGGGTGGAACCCCGAAACCAGTCCTAGAATGCTTCTGTCCATCAATTGTCCTTTTTGCATTTTAGAAAGTGGGCATTTTCTTACTTTACCATCCTGTACCTCTGCCTGCCTGTGGAATCCACGTCTGGTTTAGACTGACAGTTGGGCTGTTTATGCATTCACCTAGACAGTCACACAAAGAGAGCAGAGATGTGCCTTGCATATCCTGATTGCCCATCACCAGGCTGATGGGCCTTCCTGAGCTAGAGTGGTGTGAGGAGTTGTCACTGACACCTGAATAGGGTTGTGCCTCTCTGGAGCCAGGACAAAGCAAGGCACTACAATGACTATTCTTTGAAGTATGCCTACTTCAAAGGTGAAAAGGGGTATACCTTTTGGACCTGTAACCCCACATTCAGAGAAGAATTCTGGATCAAGAGGAGATTCTGCCAAGCAGAAGTGCTGGAGAAGCTGTAGGAGGAGAACTGTCACTCTGCTGTTACTGTATTGTGCTGGCCTGCTGCTTGCTGCTTCTGTCTTGGGCACAGGAAGGACTGGACGGTACTTTCTCATCCTGCTTACCAAGGTTCTCCAAGGGCTTGTATGTGCTTGCCTCCTGTTGGAAGTCTCAGGGCATCCAAAGACTTCATCTGCAGCTCCTCTGAACTCCTCTGCTAGGAGTTCTGACCTGCCAAGTGGTGCCAACTCCAGTTCTAGGCCCTTGGAGGTGGTTTGCTGCTTCAAGAGCTGAAAATCCATGCAGCGCCCTTCAGCGCTGGTTTTACCGCCGCAAGTGTGCCGTGCAGTTGAAAAGCCAACGCATAGCCACAATGCAGTTGAAAAATCAAGGTATCACCTGTTCCCAGCTGGAAAAACCGCTGGAGCCCGAGTCCAGAGCACAGTGTCACCGACGTCTGAGACCCCTACTCCTACTCCAACGCAGGCCCTGCTGTGCGGCTGAAGGAATCGATGCATCACCTTCTCGCTGCTGGAAGAATCGGCACAGCGTCTCTTTCGCAGTATCAATCCCAGCACGTCTGGATTTTCCGCGCATTGCACCTGGGCGGCAAGTTTCAGGCACAACGTCCACAGTAAGGAGCTGCTTTCGGAATCCGATGCATTGCTTCTCCTCACAGTAAGGAATCGACGCAACACTTCTCCTGTGTGCAGCAGAACTGACGCCTCTATACCCCTGGGACTCAAGAATTGATGCATCGCTTTGTTTTCTGAAGCTTCCCTCCTTTCCGACTGTTTTTCATCTCAGATTTTGACGCATCAAAGGTACTTTGTGCTAAAATCGACACAACCATAGAGTTCTATGGAATGAATGGCTTAAACCTTTAAAAAGTGATATATTTGCTTGTATGTTGGATTTTTATTGTTTTGGTCTTGTTTGGTTTAGATAAATATTGGTTATTTTTCTAAACTGGTGTGGTGTCCATTTGTAGTGTTTTCACTGTGTTCCTGTGTGTTCTATGTATAAATGCCATACACATTGCTTCTGAGATAGGCCTGACTGCTCTTGCCAAGCTACCAAGGGGGTGAGCAGGGGATATCTTGGGTGTGTAACTCGATTACCATGACTAGAGACCCCCATTTCTAACAGTTCACCAAAGCAAGCTTGATGTTTCTGATATCCTAGTGGGATTTCAAGGTAATGATACTGTTCATATTCTACAGATGTAGCAGCATCTTTATCTATATACAATTGCCTGGTGTTTGCATCTGCAAGATCAAACTCTACCCATGAGTAACATATTTCAAAGGGGTATGCAGCATGTGCATTTCTGACAAAAATTACTCCATCCCTGATGTTGGGGAATCCCTTTGCTGTATGTTGTATTAATAGTGCCCTAAAGTTTGCTTTAATCACAACAGGTACTGCAGCCCTTGTAAAACAGGTTCAAAAATGAAATTGAAATCAAAACAGGCAATATCTTTTAATATCAATCAAGCTATCATCATCTTTTGTACGTTTAAATACCTTTTATTGTTCAAGTGTCTGACAAACCCAGAGCAGAGAGGGAGATCTTGTCTGAACTGAAAGAGGAAGTCAATATTACAATGTATGTCTTCAATATGAGTAATATCTGTTAGGTCCACTTATACATTTTTTATAATTCCATACAAGATACAAATAGCATAAAAAAGGAAATCTCATCTGATACTCTGACTACAAAAATAATTTATTGTGTCAGTGTTGGCACTTGTTCAGGGTGTGTATTTCTCTCTACTGCCATGGTGGTAAAACTCAGGACTCGCCTTCTGGGTGTCCTAGCTCAGAAGTATAGGACTGTTTGTCTCTGACTGAAGTCTCAGAGGGATATGACAGTCTGTATATTTGTGGAACATTGAGCTAGACTTCGTATGCAGCCATTGGTGAAACGTGTTGTTCAACTGTGATCTGGCTTCAGGGGATTACGTAGCCTAAATTTCAGTCACATAATCTTCAAAGAGTGCTAGCCAATGGTTGTTTGTGGTCAGCCACCTATACCAGTGAGTTTAGCTTTTTCCTCCTTCTAGGTGTGCTGACAATAGACAGCGCTGGCAAGAGGTGGCGTGGAACTCAGGACCTAAAGTCAGCTGTGGGTCGGTGGTCAACACAGGAGACTGTAATGTCCTCCAATAGGAAGGAGTGAAAGGCTAGTTCAATGGGGACAATAGCATTTCCAGCTCAGCTCAAGGGTAAACTTTACTGGTCAGTGCAGACAATCAAGTAGCAAAGTCCTTGACAGGTACTGCCATTTCAGACCAGTTGAAAAGCACTGCTGTCCTTAAATCCCTGAATGGCGTTATCTAAGTAATAATACACTTCTTGGAGGAATCTGGAGAAAAACAGGGAAAAGAGTAAAGAGAGATCCTGCAGTGAGTTAGCACTGTATGGGGATTTGCCTCATTCATTGGAATTTCCAAGGAGCTCTACCAGGGCAGACCGGGGACTTCAAGGGAGTAAGGACCAGCTATGAGGTAAGCAAAATAGAACCACTAAGAATACAGTACCACCATGGAGACACAAGTAATGTTGAAGGATAGGACAAGAGTTACCCATCATAATTGTGGATGGTGCAGTGATTAACTCCCATCACACCAGGATACCAGGTACGAACCCTTGGATGCGAGAAGACCAGTGGGTTCCATGCTGAGGAATCAAATCAGGAAACAGAGGAAAAGATCAAAAGGCACCATGAAGGGGAAGCAAAGGAGAACCCTAACCGTGAGGGACTAGAAAAAAGAAAACAGCAAGGTTGCAGGGACAGATGAACAGGTCAAAATAATGTGAAGTGGAAAAACCACAGCAAATAAGCGACATGTTGTCAGGCGCATGTTTCATGTTAGAAAAAGTCTTATGTACTGACTCTCCCACACCTACCTCAGAAGTGCTCATGAGAACCTAAGGGGATGATGTCTGCTGCAGCTGTACTGTGCTTTGCGTGAGCCCAATCTCTACTGCCCTGTCTTCCATAATTTTCAGGCCTTTTCAGCCCTATGAATAATTTGATATCTAAATTGTGCCTGAATCCTGAAAGTTCTATATAGAGAGACAAGGTAAACCAATTCCTGAGAACTACCAATGTTGACATGTTCCCTTCTGTCTTGGATGGAGATTTACCTTTATTCTATTCAAGCAACCAATCTATCGGGGATCAAGAGCATTCAAGCGGACACTTTGAGGGTGTTCTGATTATCAATGAACTACTGCCTCAGTGTCAAGGTTTTGGGGAGACTGGCATTCATTTGTTTAATTCCAGTATGGGCACATGTGCATCTCATCAAGATGCTCTACTGCTTCTGTTCTGCTTAAGGGGGAGGGACCAAGGGGTTTGGGGAGTGGGTTTTCTGTTGTTTTTATGGCTCAGGAGATCATTATTTACATTTCCTCTGTTCCCTTTAATCCTAATGGTACTGAACAAAATCAGAAGGGAGGGGTGTCTGTGAATCTAGTGGCCCCATTCTGGCCAGTGTTTCCAATTTTATATCTATTGGCAATAAGAGCTGAGTGGGAGATCCTGCTGTCTCCTTCTCCACTGAGAATGCTAGTTCTACCCCATCACAGTTGGCCAAATTGAGGCTGGGAGCATGGTGTCGGGTCTGAAGTCCAATCCACGTGAGATTCCACAGGAGCAAAGAAATTAGTTCCCCCCCACCTTTAGACAACAACTCCTGGAGGAGGTATAGTAACTCACTCACAAGACGCTGCTAACCAAAAGTAAGGGGAATAATGCATAGAGTGACCACCACTCTTTCCCCAAAGATGACACCAGGTAGCGTGGTAGTGGGGAGCTGGTTCCACAGAGAAGCTAAACAATAAAGAGATAACAAATAAGACTGGCTTTACTCCTCAAGAACTAAACAGCAGTCAAGAACATTAATGCATGTCACTTCCCAACATATGCAGTTCACTTACCAGTGATAGAGTCCCAGGATATTCTGATATTTCTCAGCGTCCTATGAGCGCATAACCCAGGCCCAATCGATGAAAGACCAGAAAGTGCAGATAAGGGAATACTGAGAAGATGAACTACTAAGGGACGACAAACACAACCACTCACTTCCACAACCACTCAAGGTCACGTTGGGTGATTCAAAAGAGGGAGAGTCCCCTAGTTTGTTAAGGGGAGCGGGGATTCAAAGAATTACTGACCGGCTCCGTAGGGAAAGGAGCGGATCAGCGGCGCTCACGCTTTCACGAAAGCGGGAGAGGAAAAGACGGCGTGGCGCGCTGGCCGGCTCCGTAGGGAGAGGAGCGGATCAGCGGCGCACACGCTTTCACGAAAGCGGGACAGGAAAAGATGGCGTGGTGCGCTGGCCGGCTCCGTTGGGAGAGGAGCGGATCAGCGACGCACACGCTTTCACGAAAGCAGGACAGGAAAAGATGGCGTGGCGCGCTGGCCGGCTCCGTAGGGAGAGGAGCGGATCAGCGGCGCACACGCTTTCTCGAAGGTGGGTCGGCAATAGATGGCGTGACGCGCTGGCCGGCTCCGTGGGGAGAGGAGCGGATCAGCGGCACACACGCTTTCACGAAGGCAGGTCAGCAAAGGAAGGCGTGGCACGCTGGTCGGCTCCGTGGGGAGAGGAGCGGATCAGCGAGGCACACGCTCGTCAGGGAAAGAACAGAACTTCTAAGGGGTAGCAGAAGTAGATAAGGTAACTCGGGATAGAAGAGTTCAAGCCGGATACCAGGAATCAATCCAGAGAGCAGGTACTCGAATCCGAGCTCGAAGGGGGCGTGGTCACTAGTTAGGGATAGTAAGTCAAGCATTGGCAACTGGGTGAGACGGCCTCTTATAGCAGTTAGGGGTCGTCACAAAAGAACTCACTCGGTGAACTAACGAGGGAAGTACACATGCATCAAGGTACCGACATTTCTCCTACAAGGGCATCTGCTGCCGAAATCCTAACAGTTCTCCCACCCAAAGGCCTATTCCCGGGGCGGGGTTTTGAAGGATGGAGTGCATGGAATCTGCGAATCAACACAGGGGCATGAATATTTTCAGCAGGTTCCCAGGACCTATCCTCTGGGGCATAGCCTACCCAATCAATGAGGTACTGTATTTTGCCTCTGTGTTTGCGGGAATCTAAAATCATGTTCACTTCATATTCCTCTTCACCCTCTATGATTATTGGGGGAGGTGGTTTCTCAGGGACTAGAGGGGGTATGTATCTTTTGACTAAGGAGCAATGAAATACAGGGTGTATTTGCATGTCGTCTGGCAACTGCAGGTGTACTGTAACAGGTGTTATTACTCTCTTTACCAGATAAGGACCTATGTATCTAGGTTGTAATTTTTAGAGCCTCTCAATCTCAGATTTCTAGTTGATAACCACACCTTGTCTCCTACTTGATAAACAGGTTCAGGACGTCTGTGTTTATCAGCCTGTAGTTTCATGGCTTCTTTGGCTCGTTGTAATTCTTTTTTTGCGTTGTCCCAGTTGGACAAAAGAACTTCGTGATGATCTTTAAGAGCAGGGATACTCTCTAATTCTGAGGGAAGAGAAATAGGCAGGAATTTAGGGTGTTGTGCTAGTGTAAAAAGAAAGGAGACACACCAGTAGAAGAATGTGTGGAATTGTTATAGGCAAATTCAGCCATAGGGAGAGCTCGGGACCAGTCACTTGTGATTGTGGCTAACAGACAACGTAAATACTGTTCTAAAGTCTGGTTCGTTCTTTCGGTTTGACCATCGGTTTGGGGATGATAAGCTGTGGAGAGTCTGTGATCTATACCCAGTGTCTTACACATGCCTTGCCAAAATTTGGACACAAATTGGGCCCCTCTGTCTGAAATGATTATCGAAGGAAGACCATGTAATCTAATTACATGTTCTAGAAAAATATGCACTAATTCTTTGGATGAGGGTAAGTTTTTTAGAGGCACAAAATGGGCCATCTTGGTTAACATATCTACCACTACAAAGATGGTGTTGTATCCCTGACTTCTCGGGAGATCTGTAATAAAATCCATGCTAATGGAATGCCAGGGGGAAGGGGGAACGGCAGTGGTTCTCAATAACCCGGCCGGAGCACAATGTGAGGCTTTTTGTCGAGCACAGGTGGAACATGAATTGACAAAGGCTATAATATCTTTGGCCATTTCTTCCCACCAAAACCATCTCTGACAGATCTTGAGGGTTTTGCTACTCCCTGGATGTCCGGCCAGTGAGCTATTGTGACACCAGAGCAATAGTTGTTTTTGCAATGCAACAGTTGGTATGTATAATTTGTTTTCGTGATAATACAGCTGGTCTCTGATCTGATTCAGGGGATCGTTTTCCCATTCTTCAGAAGGGATGGTACGGTAGTATTCTTTTAGTTTGTCTATAAACCCCAAGGGAGTGACGTCCCCATGGCATTCTACCCCTATAATCTTTTTGTCAGAAAAAAAGGGGGATAACATTCAGGAGAGGCAACTTTCTCTGGACCAAGTCGAGAGAGTGCATCTGCCTTGCCATGTTGAGATCCAGGGCGATAAGTGATAACGAAATCATACTCACTAAAGAATGAAACCCATCTCATTTGACGGGGAGTGAGTGCTCGTGCTGACCGAAAATATTGGAGGTTTCTATGATCAGAGTAGATGGTAACTATATGTGGGGATCCTAACAAATAGTGTCTCCACTCCTGGAAGGCAAGCTTGATGGCCAATAGTTCACGTTCTCCAATTGTGTAGTTCTGTTCAGCAGGCAATAGGGTTTTAGAATAGTAAGCAACAGGATGCAAGCGTCCTGTGTTAGTATCTCTCTGAGAGAGAACTCCTCCCACCGCATACTGAGAAGCGTCTGCTTCAACGTAATAAGGTTGCGTATTATCAGCATGTTTGATGACAGGAGCGGTAGTGAATCGTTCCTTTAAAATGCAGAAGGCTCGTTCTGCTTCTTGATTCCATTCAAACTGTACTCCTTTCCGCAGAAGTCGAGTAATGGGTGTTAATAATTCAGAAAAGTGATCTATAAATCTGCGGTAAAAATTGGCAAAGCCTATAAAAGATTGCACCTCTTTTACTGTACAGGGACTAGACCAGTTAACCAAGGCTTCTATCTTTTTGGGGTCCATATGTACGCCTTCAGGAGATATCACAAATCCTAGAAACTCCACTCTGGTGGTATGGAAGGTGCTCTTGTCAAGTTTGGCGAATAATTGGTTTTCCTTCAATGTTTTCAAGATTTTCGTAACGTGGATAATATGATCTTGTTCTGTTTGTGAATAAATCAGGATATCGTCGATATAGACGATCACGAAGACATCAAGGTATTCTCTTAGTATTTCGTTAACAAAAAATTGAAATGCCGCTGGAGCATTACAAAGACCAAACGGCATCACGCAGTACTCAAATAACCCAAATTTGGTACGGAATGCTGTTTTCCATTCATCTCCATGTTTAATACGAATGAGATGGTAGGCTCCTCTAAGATCTATTTTGGTAAAGATCTTAGCTCCTCGTACCTGATCCAAAAGAACTGAAATAAGTGGTAGGGGATATTTATTCTTTATGGTGACTTTGTTAAGGGCGCGATAATCCAAACACGCTCGAAGACCCCCTTCTCGCTTTGGAATAAAAAAGATGGGAGAGGACACTGGAGATGTGGAGTGACGTATGAACCCTTTTTCCAGCATTTCTTCGATGTATTTCTGCAAGTATTCAGTTTCAGGTGCAGTTAGGGCATAAATACGACTAACTGGCAAGGTTGCTCCGGGTACTAAATCAATGCGACAATCATAGCTTCTGTGCGGAGGTAAGGCAGAGGCTTTAACTTCGTCAAAGACAGTTAGGTATTCCTCATAGTGCGCCGGAAGGTCAGGAACTGTGGACATTATATGTACCGCACAGCAAAGCGAACTGTTCCATTCACTTGCTTCTTGGTAACAGTTTATCATGCAATGATGAGATTTTAGTGTCACTGTTCGAGTCACCCAGTCTATTTGGGGATTGTGGACTTGTAGCCAGGGAACCCCCAGGATAGCGCCGAAATTGGGGGTGTCTATTAGATCAAAGACTATAGATTCTGAATGTCCGTTATTACACACCATTACAATCGGGGAGTCTGATAGGTAATCAATCCAGATGATAACTCAGACCCATCTACCGCTCTCACCGGTTCAGGATGAGGTTTCAATAAGAAAGGGATTCCGACATCTCGGGCCAACTGAATATCAAGAAAATTCCCTGTGGCCCCTGAGTCCAATAATATAGACATGTTCTTTCGACATTGAGGAGATATCACCAAAGTAATGGACAAGGTAAAGTGTCTTGGTACAAGGGGAAAGATTTTCTTTGTGGTAGAGACCTTAGAAAAGACAACACTTGAAGAATTGGTCTCTGCTTTCTTCAAGTCTTCTAGTTTTCCTCCATATAAGTAGGAAGAAGACTACTTGCGATTTTCTTAGCAACGGAACGAGGTCTGATTGGACACTCACGAGCATAATGTCCTCCTTTCCCGCAATATAAACAGAGATTGTTCTTTCTCCTCTTGTCTTTTTCTTCAGCAGACAGCGGACTCCTCAGTCCTCCAATCTGCATAGGCTCAGCAACGTCTTTAATGTCTTTCTTTTCAGGTCTTAACATCATATATTTAGAAGGAGTAAGACGTGATTTTTCCCCTTTCCTTTCATGGAGTCTATGATCCAACTTGACCGTCATATCTATGAAGGCAGAGCAGTCATCGGGAGGATCTACTATTTGAGACAACAAATCTTTAAGTTCATCGTTTAACCCTCGATAAAACAGAGAGGTTCTTTTTCCTCAGGCCAATGCGTCTCAGCTACCAGCCTATTAAAGTTAGTTATATACGTAAGTAGGTCTTTGGATCCCTGCCTAAGATTGAGAAGAGCATTATCGCTGGCCTGCATAAAGGTATGTTTCGAAAAAGACTCTTCATCTTATCCTGAAATAGCATAAAGTCATATAATAATGGATCGTTGTTTTCTACCAATGGAACAGCCCAATCTGCAGCATTGCCTGCTAAATAAGATATAACAAAGGCTACTTTAGCAGCGTCATCTGGAAACGATGCCGCCTTACACAGGAACTGTAGCTGACATTGGTTCATGAAGACGCTAAATCTAGCACTGTCTCCGTTGAACCTCTCTGGCATAGCTAGTGGAACTGGGCTGGGAGTATGAACAGTAAAGTGAACAGGAGGTATGTTGCTATCTACCCTTGTGGAGGAATTGGGACTATGGGACGGAACTGAAAAATGCGCAGGCTGAATGTAACTTTTCCGGGTCTTTGGAAGGGTACCAGGGTTCCTAGGGTCTAGTGAATTCTGTGACTTTGATTGTAGTAACTCTGTCTGTAATCTCTGATTTTCAGACCTTAACCTCCCTACCTCCGATTGCAATTCAACTAGAACTGCCGCAAGTTCCTCTACTGAGGGACCTAATAAAGATGAGTGGAGAGAGGGATCTAGAGGGGCGCTAGCCCCGTCAGTATTCATCTTTGCTCAGGTGGAAATAACTCTTGGGCTTGACTTTCTGTCGGGTCTGAAGTCCAATCCACGTGAGATTCCACAGGAGCAAAGAAATTAGTTCCCCCCACCTTTAGACAACAACTCCTGGAGGAGGTATAGTAACTCACTCACAAGACGCTGCTAACCAAAAGTAAGGGGAATAACGCATAGAGTGACCACCACTCTTTCCCCAAAGATGACACCAGGTAGCGTGGTAGTGGGGAGCTGGTTCCACAGAGAAGCTAAACAATAAAGAGATAACAAATAAGACTGGCTTTACTCCTCAAGAACTAAACAGCAGTCAAGAACATTAATGCATGTCACTTCCCAACATATGCAGTTCACTTACCAGTGATAGAGTCCCAGGATATTCTGATATTTCTCAGCGTCCTATGAGCGCATAACCCAGGCCCAATCGATGAAAGACCAGAAAGTGCAGATAAGGGAATACTGAGAAGATGAACTACTAAGGGACGACAAACACAACCACTCACTTCCACAACCACTCAAGGTCACGTTGGGTGATTCAAAAGAGGGAGAGTCCCCTAGTTTGTTAAGGGGAGCGGGGATTCAAAGAATTACTGACCGGCTCCGTAGGGAAAGGAGCGGATCAGCGGCGCTCACGCTTTCACGAAAGCGGGAGAGGAAAAGACGGCGTGGCGCGCTGGCCGGCTCCGTAGGGAGAGGAGCGGATCAGCGGCGCACACGCTTTCACGAAAGCGGGACAGGAAAAGATGGCGTGGTGCGCTGGCCGGCTCCGTTGGGAGAGGAGCGGATCAGCGACGCACACGCTTTCACGAAAGCGGGACAGGAAAGATGGCGTGGCGCGCTGGCCGGCTCCGTAGGGAGAGGAGCGGATCAGCGGCGCACACGCTTCTCGAAGGTGGGTCGGCAATAGATGGCGTGACGCGCTGGCCGGCTCCGTGGGGAGAGGAGCGGATCAGCGGCACACACGCTTTCACGAAGGCAGGTCAGCAAAGGAAGGCGTGGCACGCTGGCCGGCTCCGTGGGGAGAGGAGCGGATCAGCGAGGCACACGCTCGTCAGGGAAAGAACAGAACTTCTAAGGGGTAGCAGAAGTAGATAAGGTAACTCGGGATAGAAGAGTTCAAGCCGGATACCAGGAATCAATCCAGAGAGCAGGTACTCGAATCCGAGCTCGAAGGGGGCGTGGTCACTAGTTAGGGATAGTAAGTCAAGCATTGGCAACTGGGTGAGACGGCCTCTTATAGCAGTTAGGGGTCGTCACAAAAGAACTCACTCGGTGAACTAACGAGGGAAGTACACATGCATCAAGGTACCGACATTTCTCCTACAAGGGCATCTGCTGCCGAAATCCTAACACATGGAGGCTGAATGACTAGGACTGGTTTGTTTGGGGATATCAACTGATGTTACGGGGACCCTAAAGCTGTAAAGAAAGTCTGCCACCCTAAAATCCTACTGACAACACAAAACATTGCAGTACCTGGTGTGAGTCCTGAAAGTGTTCTCCTTTACACTGTGATCCATTGTTATGTTATGTGAATTTGTAAAGTGCACTATCACCCACAAGGGGATCCTGGCGCTTAGCATGTGTGGGCGCCCAACCCTGCCTCTGGTAGGTTGGTTAACTGAAAAGCCAGGTATTCAGTTTCTTGTGGAATTCAAGAAAAGAGGAGGAGGCTCTGGTGTGGAGTGGGAGGCCGTTCCAAGCTTTAAGAGGAATGGGAGAGAATGCCCATCCTCCTGATGTGGTTCTATTTATGCATGGGATGTGTGTGAGTAGGAATCCTGCAGAGTGGAGGTGTCTGGGTGGTTGATGGAAGGAGATGTGACTCATCAGGTAGGGTGTGTAAATTGTGTAGTGCCTTGAATAAGTGTGTGCATATTTTAGGCTTCCTATGATTTAGTGATGAATTACAATGGTCCCATCCTTGTTGTGAGTTCACTTGGTTGTGATTGCAGTTTTCAGATGGACTTGGGTGGAGGGCTTCTTTCTTCTGCAGAGGAGTATGGCTCTCGACTTCTTAAAGGCTTTGAGATGGCGAGACTGAGAGTTGGGCTAATGGTTTCTTCTTGGGATCTTCCTTTACTTTAACCAGCTTTCGTGAAATAACATTTTGAACCATTATCAGCCGCGGACCTTGCCGGTAAAAGCAGTGGGGCCGGGTGGGAGGGGGATTTCGACTGACGATGACGAGGGAAAATTATTTATTTAATTTCCCCTCGTCGTCGTACTGTTGAAATCCCCCCACCCCGGCCCCACCGCTCTTACCTGCACGAGCTGCAGCTGACCCTTACAGAGGTTTCTATAAAGTTTTTTGGCTCTTAATGGTGCCTTTTTGGTGGCAATTACTTTGGCATGACATTCGGGGGAAATTGAAACTCTTCTTTGCTGGGAACCATATTTGTGGTTAATACCAGAATGTTTCATGTTGAGGCCTTCTTTATCTTTGAAAACCAAGATTATGACCAAATCCATTCTTTTCTGAAACTGTTCTCATTTTCCCCTGATAATTCCTGTTCGGCTCGACTACATCAACAGACTCCTGACTTTGGTAGGCAGTGAGAGTATATCTGTCTCACACAGATCCCTTCAGGAAAACAGATGTCTTGTTTGTTTCTTTTGGATTAGGACGCATAAGTGAAAACTTCCGATTTCTGCAGTGGCTAGATTAAGGGCCAGATATACGACCAATCTGTGAATCGCAAATTGCGTTGCTTTTGCGACTCGCAAGTTGGGATGAACAACAGTGTCTGAGGCACTGTTTGCGATTCCCAATGGGGTCGCAAATTGCATGCCTCATGCATATTAATAAGACAAGCGCAATTTGCGACACCATTGGGAATGGCTGGCACTCCCGGGGATGGTGGCCTGCTGGGGTCAACAGATCACCATGTCTGGGACTGCTTTTAAATAAAGCAGATTTTTTTTTTTTTAGATGCAGCCCGTTTTCTTTAAAGGAAAACGGGATGCATTTAAAAAAGTAAAAACAAATCTTTTCAGTTTCATTTTTTAAGGGCAGACAGTGGTCCCTGGGACCACTCCCTGCCCTTAAAAAATATTTAGAGAGCCACTCACAAAGGGGAATGGGTCCCCTGGGGACCCCTTCCCGTTTGCAAGTGGTTTACCACCCTTCTGTGAAGGGTGGTAAACGGTGACAGTTTTGCGACTGCAATTGCGGTCGCAAAACAGTAATACATAGCTTAAGGAGTCGCTATTAGAAAGGGACACACTTGGAACTCCCCTTCCTAATAGCGAGTCGCTAATCCTATCTTGCGAGTCGCAAATTGATTTGCGACTCGCAAAATAGGATTAGTACATGGGCCACAGGTTTTTTGCTGGCACAAATGGGTCTAAAACCCATTTGCGCCCGCAAAACATCTTAGTACATCTGGCCCTAAGTTTGCTATCACCTGGTTGCGGCATCTTGTCCTACTTTTTCTTCGATGTGACAGACATGTTCTATTTTGAAATGTGTTAGAGCTCGGAAACATGATATCTTCATTAAGACTGTTGTTTAATTTGTGTCTTGTGGTTATGTTGTGTGCTTCATCGGGCATCCGCTGGGTACTAGCTACATCCTCACATTTTATGACTGCGATGAGGATGAGTGAACGAGGGATTAATGGCTAGATTACTTGCTGGTAATCTTCATTACACTACATCCTACTTTTCCCTGTCACAGTCGAGAACCCAGCCCTCCAGGGGTAGCGAGTCCCTTCCTTTTGCTGGGTGTTGTCAGGAAATAAGGCAGTCAAAGAAGGGTCATAGAGTTACAGCTGAGGACGGGGCCTGTTTAAGATGATCTTTTTAAAATGTAAGCTTGCTGCACCTTCCATTGAAATAATAAACCTCACCTGTAATGACAGTGAGGGGCAAGAGTGGGGTGAGGAGTTATTAAGACTAGGTGCTGCAACATGTACTTGGAGTTCAGGCAGTGTAGCTCTCTCTTAAGAGACATGGGAATTCATTTCCTATGATGCATTGCAAGTGGTGATCATATTGTGTCGTTTTTGCTGAAATCATCATTATGGTAATTTTGAACCTGAAAAATCGTACCTCCTTTTGGTCACAGTGTTAGCAGGTGATGGAGCAGGGATTCGATAAAAGAAACCTGCTCGAATTAATACCCCCATAATATGTACTAACAGTAAATAGTAATAGAAAATTAACATGCACCTTACATGAACACGAGGGAAAACTGCTTTGCGCATGCATGCACTAACGTGAAAATAATATATGAAAGAACTAAAATTGTATTTACATCATGCTTTGAAAGAAACGAGAAATAATGCATGACTAGGCCGCATGTGCATTTCGTAGTTTGCATGTTGCAGCTTGCTTTGAATTAATAATGTCGTTTTGCATAAGGCTATGCTAGGAAACAACATTAATAAGGGATAGTACAAAGGTGGGTGGTAAACAGCGAAAATTACATTATCACATAATTAATGAATGTTCGTTTTTATTCGTTATAGTGGGCTGGATGAACTCCATGTTTTCTTATATTGACCAAATTGAAGGCGGGTTGGAAATTAAAGTAAATGCTGTTCAGAAAAAAAGCATGCTGAAGCACTGAGCACAGCAGAAGCGATGAAAGAGTTGAAGGCCAATGTGATGATCGTCTGCCAAGCAACGTGACAGACCGTGGGATAGAAGGACATTTCCTGAAGATATTGCTTGAAATGTATAAAATTGTAACCTATAATCGATCATGTGAATGTACAATGTATGAGGTGGTGGGAACGGGCATAAAACAAAGAATAAGCTTAAGAGCGAATGAAGTCATCATGGTGTGACATACCACCCCCAAAGTCCACCAATCAACTGCTTAGTTTCGTGGGATGTTTCAATTGATGTGGGACGGACATGTAGGGTTGAAAATATAATTGGGGTGCCTTTAGAGGTGTGGTTGAGCACGTTAGGTGGAAAGGCTGAGAGAGGGGGATGCGTCGCAGTCCGTCAGTGAGAGAAGAGAGGCCTAGCTGATTCCTGTCCTTCCTGATCCTGTCCCTGAATCTTTGTCCCCTGACTCTATTTTGGGGGATCCCCACCACCACTTAGGCCTCATGGGTGGTTTTCACTACAAGTCAGATGGGTTTGTATTAGTCTAACTCGTTTTTCTTCATAATTTACTCGCGAATGTATTTTTGTCTCTGAAACTTTTGTCTCTTTATCTATCTACTCCTTCATGCAATATTGTCATTGCTTATTGATGAGTTCTGTTCATTTGATTTGCTGATGTTCTCTCTCCTTTGTGAGTTCATTGTTTGCATTTGTGACCGTATGCATTTGAGCATTTTATTCTATGATTTGGGACAGGGCCGGACTGAGAACCGAAACCGGCCCTGGCAAACTGCTCGGCCGGCCCCCGGTGGAGTGGAGGGGGTGCAGCCGAGCTGATTGCTAAGGCCGGTTTTGGCCGATTTTGTTACAGGGGGCCGATATTGCCGGCCCCCGGTTACTAAAACGGCCTCCCAGGGGCCCAAAACCGGCCCCCACCCTGGCGGCCCATCGGGGAAACGCCCGGTGCTCGCTACGGCCAGTCCGGCCCTGATTTGAGATAAACTTTATTAACTTCAATGAGAGTCTGTGGTTATTTAATTTATAAATGATTAGTTAGATAAAAAAAGTATCATTACCATCAACTATTCAACTAATTGGTTCATCGACCATGTAGAGGAAGAGTTGATTGATGAATCAGATAGGTATTTGGGAAGAAATGCCATATATGAACAGATATGAGAAAGAGAATAGAACTTGTATAAAAATTGACAACCAGCGCATCAGGGATTTGGGTGAGTGTGTATGGGCCATTGTTCTGCTATATTATTGAGTATTGATCCCTGATTAGGCATTGGCCGTGAGCTGGATCACAGGTATGCGAATATACTCACGGTTGCACATAGTTGTATCAGTTGGATTGTCTTGACTTTATGTGTTAAAATGCTTGATTAGAATCAAAATGAACACATTTTTTGTTAGATGTTGCTTGTAACTGAAGTGAAAAGATCTTAATGGTCTGTATAATTCCGGCTAAACCGGTTTGCATCGCTGTGTAAGTGTAGCTATAAAATAGGAAATCTTGTTCATTAAAGTGAAAAGGGAGCGCTTTGGTTACCGACCTTTGGCAGTGTGCACTGCTGGGAGGAGCCGGCTGTCTCGCAGCCAATCTGAGCTAAAGCCTCCCCCACAAACCGCGGGCAGTAAAAAAGTTCACTTCTAGATCCACAGAAGTTGTAAAATCCAGTCCCTCGTTCTCACGGGAAGAAGAGGAACTGGGAGCGGGCCGAGTACATCCGCAGAGCTCCTCCGTTCATCTTTGAAGAGGTGTGACGGGGCCGCCCGCCAAGAAACAATGCTATTCAGTGGCTTCAGTGGGGAAGAAAAAGTTCTTCAGTGGCTTTTCAGTGTGTACACCCTGACCCTCGGGGCCGCGGTGCTGCTGGCGTGTTTGTGCTACAGCGGCAGCAGGCGCAGGTACGTGAAAGTATGTCTTTTATCCCAGAACAGCCCGACCCCTCTTTACAGCCGTAGCTAAAGCGAGGAGAACCGCGGGCACTTCTGAAAGTTGCCGTGGAGGTTTCAGGTCTAGTTCAGCTGCCACCCAGCAGCCGTATTTCACATCACATTACGAAACTAATCACTGTGTAAGCATCTTACTAAGGAAGATGATCACATCGGGGCTCGAGCGACAACATTTAATGCACGTTTTTGCTGTAAGCAATGAGTGTTCACGTGTCTGAGTCTGCGCTGGTTTGCACAATATCCGTGCATCTTTGAACACTGACGGGAACTATTGTGTGCTGAAATACATGACGTCAAACTGAATATTAATTATTCTCTGTTGTTAGGGGCTGTATGTGTTGCCAGGCAATGGCGTGAGTGGTGTGTCACGGGGCCTAGTGTAAGGAGAAGAAAATGCCCCCTTGTTAGCTGTTTGAACTGTGAAATATAACATGAATACAAATTGAAAGAACTATTCCCTCTTTGCACTTTTACTAGTGCCAGTTTGGACGTTTAAGAATACCTAAAAGATACTCCTCCAGTACAACTTCCCCTTCTCACAAATGATTTTTGCAAATCTGCCCAACTTTCTATGTTTCCAAATGTGCTAATGTTTACGCATGGGAATAGTCCTGAGAAGCTGCAACAGTCCCAGCTTCTCCGGATTGTTCCAGAACTTCTTAATGAATTAAAAGAAAAGAAAGAAAATTGCTAACAATGGAATATCCCAACAGGACCACATTTCTGATTTTCTTTGTGAATCTGCTCTGTTTTTATTTATTTGAAGATTTATGTCTCAGATTGGGTCCACGGCAGAGCAAGAGCTGCGCGGGCCCTAACGCAAACAAACAAATTAGGCCCCCATGTTTGATAGTATTAAACAACCAGTAATTGGGATGCAGGAGGCCCGTAATCCACCTGGGCCCGGTGACACTGCACCGGCTGCACTTACACACCTGGATTGAGTGTGTATATGCAGTCATGCAGTGACGGGACTGGACCTCATTCCAAAGCATGGCCTGCTCTGATAACACTGTGATAGTCTTCTGGTCTGTCAGTAGCAAACCAGTTCCTTTAACGATTCCAAGCTATGTCCAGTGCACGGTGTCAAGGTTCAACACTGTTTTTCCCCTTTGACCCCCTGTAGCTACAGTTGTGATTGCAGTAACTGGGTTTATTTACCATGGAGTAACACCACTGCAGGGATGCAAACAATGTCTGAAGGCTTAACCCTCTTGCATCCACCTGCTATCAGTCATTGCCAGGGCAAATGCTAATGTTGAGCATCTTACACTGGATGTGGTCCTGCAGTCTCTCTGTCTTGCTGAGATTTTGCAGAGCTCTGATGCAAGTGGGCCAGTGGAAAAGTATTTGTTTCGGATTCATATGTCTTTTCATCCTGTTCCCGAAAAGGAATGTGCATACCCTTCCGTACGGGTCCACACTTACGATAAATCTACAAAGACTAAAATAGAGGCGATTCATCATTTCCTGTGATTTATACACATTTTTAGATTCAAGTGCATCAGCTATTTCCTCAAAATACAATGTGTCAATTTTTAATAGCATTTCATGAGTCCACAGATTAATGGTAACTTACCTGTCTATTAGGCAGACGCCATTTCTAAACAGAAAAAAATCACCTTCTGAATTTAATTGAAAATTGTGGTCTGATAACTGCAGAGCAACAGGTAGATATTTCAGGACAGGACCGACACTGATGCATCCAGTACTCACTATGTTGCATGCCACTCTTTTTTCAACATTTCTCTGTCACTGATTACTTTTCATCATCTTAACTTTCATTGATATTGATATATGTGTCATATACAGTGGGAGTATATTGCATGTAAGGGTTTCAGTCCAAATTTGCGTATATGGGTCCTACCATAGGGTTCACAGAATCTTACAAAGATGGCTGTAATGCAAACAGCATTCTAGTCAGTAGGGAGTGAGTTATGGTGAGTGAATTATATATTTCAGAGCTCTATATATTTGTTATCGCCTCGGAGGTCCTGCATATGATGGTCTGAGCTGCATTTATTATGGATGTTCCAGCAAAGAAGCTGGCACTACTGTTTTAAAGGGAAGCCTGACGGTAGTGGAGGTGAAGTCCTGGATGGTCAGTGGTCAAGTATGGGGCACATGCAATGAAGAAGGGCCTGCTTTTGGAGGTGAAGTAGTAAGTTTTGGAAATTTTTAAGGTGTTTGGGGTTTCTGAGTGGGGATCTGCAGCCACAGAATAGAGTACAGGAGGCTAAAATGGGCACCTGCCCTAGGGATAGGAAGGAGTGCTGTAGGATGCCAACGAGGAACTGAGTGGTTTTATTTGCTCTGGAACTTATTGAAAAGGATTGTGGATAGGTGGGGATGGGTCTGGTAGGTTCTGTGTGCCTGATTCCCAAAGCTTTTGCTGTGAGTATTCTAGTATTAAACCTGTCTTTCTCCTGAACTCCAAGACTACTACAGCAGTGGGCTAGAGCAAGTCCTCTGTGAAGTCCAGGAGCGGCTCCTCCATTTGAGCAGAGGAGCGTCGTCCCACAAACCCCAGAGCTGCAAAATAAAATAGTAATAAAGTTTATTTATTGCCATTTTATTTTTGAGCAACCCATCCGGAACTAAGTGTCAGGACAGAGTGGCAGCCGCAGGGAGCTGTGTGATTTAAAATGTGCATGTCTCTTTGGCCGGCCGTCTTGGAATGGCTAGCCAGACATGCACATTTTAAACTTCTCTAGCCTAGCTGTCTCAAACAGCTGGGTTAGAGAAAGCACATGTCTCTAGTGCTCTTAGGAGCGCTGAAAGAGCCTGCTCGATCCAATTGTGGTGCTGCTCTCATGCTGTGAGTACAGCGACAGGATTGGGTAGTGCAGTTTCCTGCATCCGGAGCTTCCAGAATACACCAGAGAGAGTAGGACGTCACGCTGCAAATTAGGGAGGCAAGTCTATTTTATTTTTAAAATATTTTTTGGGTGCCCCCCCCACCGCACCACCCTCAGTACATGCCAGCCGCCACTGCTGTGAACTTGTCCCTGAGTTTACCGTACAGGGCATAGGTGTCAGTGAGGAGATGAAATTGATCATTGGACCACAACTGTTGAAGTGGAATCTAAAGTGCCTGACTTGCGGGGAGGAGCTGATGTTAGCACAGGTAGAGATGGGGCAAGGGGAAGCTCTGGGTGATCTGGCAATGGAAATTAAATGAGTTATGTTGTGCTGTGTTCAGCATAGGACAGCACGTGATGGGCAAGCACTGAATTGAGGTGAGAGGGTTGGTCAATGGCTCTGCGAGCTCAGGGTTGGGAGAGAGTGGAATGATGTGAAGGCTTGCTTGTTGTTGCCAAAGAAAGTGAAGATCACAAAAAACTCATGATGCTCAAATGGGGTCAAAGTTGACATTTTCATTGTTTTCTACTTTACCTGGCCCATAATGACTTGTACTGTGTCAGCAGCGGTGCTTCATTTGAGCTGGTAGTTGCAGGTGGGTCCCACCAGCACTCATTTTTGGGCACCAGCACTTATTTTTCCTTGTCTCACCTTAACCCAGTGAGAAAAACACAACAGGGGGAAAAAGTAGCAAGAGAAAAACGGAAAAAGTGACCAAGGGAGAAAGCAAGGATGAAAAGGAACCTGCAAGAATGAGGTGATGGGCCAGGGAGTGTCTGGAGGTGGATAGAAGAAGAGTGGGGAGGAATCAAAACTACCCAGTCTCGGAGTTTGGCATGCCGACATTCAATAGCCCCGGCCCGGGTTACGAGCAAAATTAGGCATTGGTCAAAATATATTTATTGTGCCTCTAAAAGCTTTCAGTCTGGGGCCATTGGCTAGATTACGTTCTCAGTTGCTGTAAAAAGTAAACGAACTGACAGCACTGAGAAATATTGGAAATACCCTTTGAGGAATGCCAAGCCGCATTGCCAACTACAACATCACAGGTATTTCACGAGGTTACAGACAGAGTAAGAAATGGATTGGTTTTGGGCACAAGTGAGTAAATTACTCTAACGAAGTATGATTAAAATAACTTAAACACTCAATACAATTTGTGAAATTAATGTCCGATATTGAAATAACCAGCAAGGAATGTGCAAACTCCTTAGACAAAGAAAGTGTAAACTCATCTATTTATCCCCCAGTGATAGTTCTAATGTTAACGAAAGTGCCTTGTTTATTTTTAACTCGACAGAAAATTATCGCCAAATCCAATGATACAATCCTGCATTTCAAAGTGCCAGGTGGTTAGAGGAGCAATACCAGTTCTTGTCAGATCAATACATGAAGCGCCAAAGTTCAATCTTGTGTGCAAATGATGCAAAATAATGTGGCTTGGCTCCCAAAGGAACTGTGTACTGTCCCCATCCTGCAGCACAGAAATACATTATACAGACGGCTGAGTCCATTGTTTATTTCCCTGGGCTCAAACCGCAGTAACGGGAAATGTCTACGTTCTTGCAACAGTAGGACACTGTACAACTACAACTGTTAAAGTTTGGGTAGTGAATCATTTTGGAATGAAGTCACTGATGAACCAAATTCATAACAGAGAGGAAAGAGGGCAAGTGTTGTATCTGCGGTCTGGCACTGTGTCTGGTACTTCCCCTGACTGATCATATGTTTTTCTATGGAAGAGTCCTCGAGGCCTCCAGCATGTTCTCGCGGCTGTTGGAATTGAAAGTCCAGTCTTACGTCACCGACAGCTCCTAGTAGTAGTTGCTGTAAGTCAGGGCTTTAAGTGGGGGAAAAAACTGGGGCTGCTCTAAAAGGGGCGGGGCAAACCTCTTAAAGGGGTGTGACCTATCCAAGTAGGGGCGTGGTCTAAATCAAGATAACTAGCATTGTGTGCTTAAGAAAATCCCCTCCAATTATCCTACCTTCGGAAAACACTCTCTTTAAAGGATTTCCCTTCCTCCTACAACGCGGCTCACCTAGCATGACGTCTCCACTTCTCAGTAGTGAGCAAATTGAGCATGCGCACATCGATGTGCATGCTCTCACTGCAGTCCAATTAAAAAAAAAAAGAAAATGGACTACCTTTACGAGGCCCGAAAATAGAGCCCGATAGAGACCCGTTTCGAGGCCCCCTGAAAATAACTGCCGGTGCTCAGACCCGGCCCACTTAAAGCCCTGCATCCATCCAGCCTAAGCACTGCGCCATCCAACCATCTTTCAATCCATCCATACATTCCTACCTACATACATACATACATACATCTGTCCCTGCACCTATCCTAAGCATCTATCAGCCCACCCGCCTATCCTAAGTACTGGTCCATTCATCCATTCATCCTTCCATCCATCCTTCCATCCATTCATCCACCCATCCATCCAGCCAGCAATCCATTCATTCATCCATCCATCCATCCATACATACATGTGTCCCTGGACCTATCCTAAGCATCTTTCAACCCACCCGCCTATCCTAAGCACTGTGCCATCCATCCATCCATCCATCCGCCCATACATCCATACATACATCTGTCCCAGAACCTATCCTAATCATCTATCAGCCCACCCGTCTATCCTAAGTACTGGTCCATGCATCCATTCATCTTTCCATCCATCCATACATCCATACATTCATCCATCTAGCTATCCATTCATCCATCTGGCCATCCATCCACTCGCCCTTTATTCACCTACCCTTCTTTCCGTGCACCCTCTGCCCCCGATCCTAAACACCCCATATTATACTCATCCGCCCAGCCTCTTAATGGGCCGAAAAGGCTGGTGATAACCATTGACAGGCAGATGTTTCTGATAAAGAACAAGAAAGCTTTCAGTTACTCTTTGTGGACCATAGTTCACCACCCTTCTCTGGTGGTGTTTTAAACAAAGGTTGATCCAGCGAAAGAAATGTAAACCAGCTTTTCAATGTAAGACGCTAATTCAGAAACATAACCTTTTGTCCATTTCTATATAGGAACACTGCTTTAAATTGGCCGTGACTGACAGATACTGAATACCTGTAGTTCTTACATTTGAGAGAGTATACCAAACAGCTAATTTGGGGTGGTGAGAACCTGCCCTTCTATATTTCCATGTGAAGCACAGTATAGGAATATAAAGGTAATTCCAACGCTACTATCTTCATATTAAAGAGGGGGTGTGAGAACTAAGTGAGCCAGGCAAAGCGTTTGTTTTCGTAGCACTAAAACAAGACACTGTGAAAGGTCAGAGCAGGGTCGTGCTGGAGCAGGCTGCCTGTGGCCGTCTCCAGAGGCGCAACTAGAGCCAAATTTCGGGGGGGGGGGGGCTAAGAAAAAATTTCAGGGGAGGCTAATTCTTCCAGCAATAGGCAGAGTGGGGATGCAGGGGCTCTAAAAAGGCGTGAAAAACAACAGAGCCTCATTTACAAGCAACTGGTCTTTTAAAGACCTGTGAAGTACTCGAGGGCGGCTGTGTGTGCGCCCGGGAAGCTGTCTCAGCCCGGAGCAATGGGCATTGCGCGCCTGGTCGTCTCTCTCCTAATCATCCCACGACGAGGTTGATCCTGCGCTGCAAAAAGAGAAGGGAAATCCTGAGAGAAAATGGCTCTCTTTAAAGGATTTCCCTTCCCCTACAACGCGGCTCACCTGGCATGATGTCTCCACTTCTCAGTAGTGAGCGATGTGCATGCTCTCACTGCAGTCCAATTAAAACAAGCATTGGCATAGCCATTAGGTCTCGCCTTTGGGGCCTTTCAAGTGTCTAGCCATGCCGCGCTAAGTCCTGGCTTACTCTTGAAATTTATGAGAAAGTCTGTAATACTATAAGAGTAAGACCCGTCGGCATGTTTGGTAATCCTGCCCTAAGTGTTTGAATATATGACGGCATGCACAAGTGTGTTTGCATGCAGCTCTTTGATGGCAGTTCTTAACTCACTGTGCTAGATTACTATTGTAAATTATGAACTGCACAGTAACAAAAGGATCTTTGTGACAAAAGCAGTAACCCACAGAGCTATGCACATAAAATACACTGCTGTGATATGCGTTGTACACATTGTTTGCAGCAGTCATATTAACCTTTAAAAATGGTTACTAAACAAAGGCATAAAACAATTTGTTTATAAACTGGAGAAAATTAAAAGTGCTAAATAAGCACTTTAAATTCATAAGCGGAAAATCCCAGCAAGGAAAACTAGAATGTGTGGCACTGCAGAGAGGTTTCCAATTCAATAGTCCGTGTTTTAACCTCTCGGGCAACAATTTTTTGGTTTGCGCGCTGACTCTAGGCTTGACCTAAAAAGTTACTACCAGCATTTAGTGACTGCCACCCTGGTGTCATTTTTGAGCCTCAGTAGCTAAATTCATTGTGCTCGTCGTTGGGCGTACCATGTCTCCTCAATTATTTTGTGAGGCGAGAGGTCTAGGATAGACACAGGGGTGTGGCAGATGCCTGTCAGACCCTAATTAAGTTTGTCCCCTGCAAGTTTGCCAGTTTGTGTAGTTCTGCACCTGCTTAGATCTTTAGGAAATTACATTTCCAATGGAGATGGCACTTTATTGCCGACAACCTACTAACTAAATAATTCCCATTTGCAATTAAGAGAAGCGAGGCATTGGGAGAAACTGAGTTAGGCAAGATCACACACTGCATCAAATGGGTGAATCAACACTGGAAATTGAAGTCATACCCTCAGTTTATTTAGTTAATGTGGTTTTAAAGGCTCTTTGAAGGCTGGAGGGTGCATCAGTGACATTTCAAACACTATAATGAGGCCTTTAAAGTCCTGCGAGGAACTGGAATTAACAGAAGCTGTCCTCCAGGTGGGAGAGACAAATATTTGTTCAGGGCTACCTACTCTCCCTATGTGGAGATGAGAACGAAGCTCCTGCCTTCCCGGGGACTGGCCCTTTGATGCTGTTTGTTGCTCCGGCCCTGTAGTGTGCAAGGACATTTTGCTGGGAGAGGGGAAGCAAACACATGCATGGCAAAGTACTTTGGACGCTCTTAGGTGTTTGAGGAGCTCTGGCATTGGCATTTGTGGTTTATTAGAGGTGTCAAGACTGTTTGGCTCTCCGGCATGGAAAGCATGTAATGCACTTTTTGTATTTAAACTCCACCATAGACATTAACTTTTGTTCCATAATTCATAGTGTATTATCTGCTGGACTTCAGGTAGAGACACAGGAGTGAATGCATATTACACCCGGAGCCTAGCTTCACACTCGGGAGGTCACTAGTCGTTTAGTATGTATTGGTTGCTAAATGATTTTAAACACAAGCTTCTTGTCTGCGTGCGCGTTAACTGATTTGGCCGCTAGAGGGAACTGAGAGGTTTAATGTAAGATTTAATTGAAATACCGTTACCTAGTACACAGTGAAGAAAGCGGGTAATGTAAAGCCACTTATCCATGGGCATCGCACAGAGACATCAGAAGCCTGGGAAAGAAGGCTGTCCATATCCGCTACCGCTTACGGTAGGTAGTACAGAACGTAATGATACACTGTGGGTGAGTGACAGCCCAAGCTCAGAACTGCACAAGTGTACTGTAACACACGGCATGATGTAACACAAGCTCGAAACTAAACACGTCTACTGTAACAGTGTTAACACACGGTGAAGCTGAACACTGCACAGTGTACTGCAACACACTGTTCGGTAGGAGAGCGAGGATCGTTAATAACAGAAAATTGCACATTGTCAGCAAAAAATAAAGCGCGTGTGATGCCCAAGCTGATGGACTCCGTGCAGGGCTCAACTATTTAGAATGAGAAACCAATGGCAAATGCTTCACAACAAGAAATGGATTACAGAATTTTCACATGTCAAGCAAATTCAAATGGTTTCTGCGTGTCTCTGCGCCTGTAAACGTTTCTGCATTTGGTGCAGCTAGCTAGTGCTATTTGTTATGGAAAGCAAATTTAGCAGGACAAAGCGCTGTTGGGCTGTGAGAATTAGGGCCACTGGAGGGAGAGAGAGAGAGAGAGCAAAAAAAAGGAAGCCCCGAGGAGCAAACTCGCTGTAACCTGAAAGGCAGTTCTTTCAAAGCAGCCAAAAATCTACGTTGAGGTAAAGTGCAAAAGTGATTAGTAAGTAAGACGTCTAATGAACAGAAAAATAATAGTTCAACTAGATATAGCCATAATGCACGCACTACTCAGAAAGGTATTCAACATTTGAAAGCACTTTAATAACAAGCGCGGACGCCTCGCGCGGCAGCAGGGGGAGGGGGCCTGCGCGATTCCCTTGCGGGAGCGAGCGGCGCCAGGAGCGATAATTGCTACCATATGGCGCCGCTCACTCCCGCAATTGAATCGCCAAACGTGCACGCGTTGCCATTGAAGGCAATGGAACGCGTGCACGTTTTTGGCTGAAAAGCCGAATCGATCGCAAAAGGTATTTTTTCCTATGCAGCGCATGCGCGCTGCGTAGGCGAGACCTAAAAAAAGAAAACGGACTACCTTTGCGAGGCCCGAAAATAGAGCCCGATAGAGACCCGTTTCGAGGCCCCCTGAAAATAACTGCCGGTGCTCAGACCCGGACAGACCCGGCCCACTTAAAGCCCTGCTGTAAGTACATATTTATTCTGCCATTGAAAAATATACAGAGGTCTGCAGTTTATGCTACCCCAGCAATGAGACACTGTCACTTCAAAAGTCAACACGTTGAAAATGATCATTCCTAGAAACACTCACGAAGAACTAAAATACAAACATACGTAGAGCGGGAGAGGAAAAGGAAAACAGGAAAAAAAGAGGAGGGAGTGAATATAAAAAAGACGGGTCTGAGGATATACTCCCTCAAAGAAAACAAGCATTTAAAAAGCCAACAACTATGTCTTGTCTGCAGTGGTCGAAGTGGGGGAAAAAAAGTAGGGGAACTGTGGGCGGAGAGTCACAAGGCGGGAATAACCCAAGAATCGGGTCAGTGGGCGGAGTCAGAGGTGTGGCCAGAAAGAGCACAACATCCCACTTTTTAGTATTTGTTTGGCATTTCAATGACCAGTTACAGCTTATTACGTTATTTAATTCTACCAATGCATACACATGTTTATTTAAGGTTTAATATGAGTTATTGACATTAAAATAAATTCACAAAGTGGCATACGTTTCCAATCACGGAATGTCCCAAATACGCTTAAAAGTGGAATCACAAGCCATTTGTCTCAGAGCCATGGAGTTTCTGTCATTAGAACTTCTCCTACCTTTTTCGACAAGAGCAGTTCAAACATAAATGGCAAAATATCCTAGTTTGCAAATGTTTTCCACATAATTATGGCTCTGCCATACGTGCCACATAATACATCACCTGCTGCATAATCTGACGATTTTAACTAATAAATTGTTTGTAGCTCAAACGGATCAAAAGTTACTAAAAAATGTGACTTGTGTTGCTACGAAGTGGATGGCCATTTGCAATCATTGACTGGTCACCTTTCTCACTGCTGCATTTGTATGTTACACTGGTACTAATAAGGCAAAATCTTTGCAGAGACTGTTAGTATGTGTAAAAATGTCAAAATAATAAAGTATCAGAAAGTATACTGCATTACGCAGCAGCCTTTTTTTCCTGCGTCATAATTTTGTCCTCTGTTGCTGCATAATTCCAGTGCCCCCAAAGCAGGCAGCACATGTTAAAAGTGCTTGTGCATGAAGCAGAGACTGTACAGTTTGAGAACTTAGGGCCTCATTACGATCACGGTGAGACCACCACTGACATGCTGTCGGTGGCGGTCTCACCTCCATCGTAAGGCCATTTTCCGCCCGCCAAATTACAATGGCGAGCGGTTCCCTGGTGTTCGGAAACTTTGACTGCCACGCATCCTTGAGGCCGCCGGTGTGTCTGAGGCCTTCGTATCCCTAAAATGGTGACAACGTAGGGATTAGGATGGTCCCTCCCCGCCAGCCTTTCCATGGCGGTTCACCCGCCATGGAAAGGCTGGCGGGGATGGACATTGGGGGCTCGTAGCGTGCCCCCCTTGATCCCGGGCCCTTGATTGTGGGTGCGGGGGCCACCTATGGTGCCCCCCAACAGATCCATGTACCAAGGGACAGGCACCGCATGGTGCCTGTCACGTAGTGCACAGATGTGTTACAAGTCCCTTTTCTGCAATGCGGTGGGTGCTGCAGCCAGCAGCACCCACCGCAATGGAAACCCTGGACAATGCGACCGCCACGGTGGCAGTCGCATTGTAATTTGTCCTGTGGGACCCCCGACACTATGTCGGGTGGTCCCCATCTCCTTTAGGGTGGCGGGCGGACGTGTGTCCGCCTGCCATCCTAATCAGGCCCTTAGTTTGATGTGCGTGCAAATCCTGCATTGCTGATCCCTGGTGAGTTGCAGCTACTACTGCTGAAACAAGGCCAATGGAGGTACCAATAGATGAGGCGGACTAGCCTCTAGGGTCCTGTGACCTTAGTGACAGAGTCAGTGTTGCTCTAGGCTGTGCTGCTTCATAGGCCTGCCCGCAAGACTGGAGGTGAACTTCAGTATGGATTGTGGTGGACAGGCCTTCAAGGTGAACCCACACTTGCCACCGCTAGGGTCCACCTGCTGTTGCTAAGACACTAGAGCTTTTGCGGTCTAGCGGGCCCTTCTAAGGTCTAGCATGGGAATGTGCTCCCTCAGGAGAGTGGTCTGGTGGACTGGTCATGAAGGCTGAACCTGGTTCCCTAGTTCCAAATTCGGCAGCTCTGGCCATTGTGCCACACCCTCTCCCCCACTGAACACGTTACTGCCCCACTGGGAGAAACTTGCCTCTGCCTTCAGCTCAGCTACAACCAAATTGTGCCCGGCTATAAACACCTGGATGCGACTCAATTCAAATTATGCACTAGACAAGAGTAATATGCTGCCTGAAAAAAAAAGTAATAACATCCGGGAAAAAGCAAACACTCATAGGCAATGCAAGATTAAGTAAAGTATGTGAAATTTAAGCAGGAACAACAAACAACATGGTTACCTTAATGCTTTTACACTCATTATTCAGATATCAGTGAGTGCTTTTGCCTGAAAAGTTAAATACATGACTATAGGGCCCGGAAGGGACCCATTTCAATGTCCATTGCTTATATCCTTACAAAACATAAGCAGTATGGTTTAAAAAGACCACATCCGTGAACACAGAGGCGCGGTACACATTTTGTTTTCCAATCCACCCATCAACCAGATATTGCAGTACCTCCAGGAATGGTGCACTGCCCCACCCGGGGAAAACAATGGTTGTTGAAAGAAAGAGGAGAAAACAAAAGTAGCTCTTTACTGGCAAACTCTGTAAAGTGGCGCTAATGTGTTTGGGGGTGAATAAAATCAATCTGGCCACTCTGCGACCACTTTGTCTTGCTTTATTTAGTTATTTATTTATTTTTCATATTTTGAACCTTTTATTTCTCTTGGCGCGAGGCTGGACTTTGGAATAGAAAAATTTGCAGCAAAAGTGTTTTTCTGATTTTTGGATCCATTTCACAGGGGAACAACTCAACGAAAGCAGAGGAAAGAGAGGGTAAGAATAGTTTCTTAGAAGTTACGGTTTTCAGCAAGTGAGTAGGAGCTAAACTGAAGGAGAGGGAATAAGAGGAGGAAAGAGAGAGGGGGGCGGCTGACAGTGGCAAAGCAGGAGAAGTGGACATTGTCCTTGTCTTCTCTGGGCAAGAAGGCAGCTTCTCTGCCCGCCCCGCCCATCCCCAAACGGCCACGAATGCCGAGCCTTATCTATAGGCCTTGGCCATTTCTGCCGTCCTGGGGCGCATTATTAAAATAAAAAAGTAGGGGAACGGATTCTATTAAATTAAAGAAGTAGGGGTATGACGTGCCCTGCCAATCCCGCCCACATCAACCACTGCTTGTCTGTACTAACAATTTCAAAAGAGAGGCATGAACACATGCTGTTTGCATGTGTATGCTTATTAAAGGCAGACCAATTGGCTTTGCCAATGTTTGTTAATATCAGGCCTGTTGGGCAATGCACAGGATTTTCAATTCCATGCTTTTGTCCACATGGAAACCATGCAGTTGCAAAAAAGCTGTGCTCTTTTGTCATCTGTGAAGCATCTCTAGTACCTACATTCTGTATGTGCTGAAAACATCTGAAAATAGTATCATAGGCTTACATAACCCTTGTTTGCAAAGTTAAAGCAGGACAGAATTGCATCAAATGTTGCTCTGACCCTCTAGGGATATGCATTGTAGGTGACTATTCAACTAAACTGTAGGGTGGTAGCCGCTAGTCCTGGGGAAGGATGAGATTGCTTAGGATATTTCAGTATTATAGAGAGGGGCATTGACCCACATCCAGCCTGATTTCATTGTGAAACTGTTGGACTTGGCCATTTTTCCCTGAATTTTTCGCTTTTCCCCCTAGCCTTTTTACTGACATGGTGTGTCTGAACTGAAAATATAAATGCTGTGCAATGGTGTACGCACCTTTATTTCCACCATTGTAGAAATGCACCTTTGTAAAATGTTACTTTTAAAATGGACGCCATGGCTGTGTGCTTGTGCCTGCCTGCCAGAGGTGGGTTACCAGTCTAGTCGTTTGTTTCCCAGCACCCCCAGCTTTTGGAGGGAAGCCTGGCACCCAGGGTGCTCTACACCTCCCCCTAAACCAGTTGGGACCGGTTCCCAAGGGAACCTTCCAGAAGCTTCCAACCCTTTCTGGTAGGTGGGGTGAGGGGGGCTGTGCCTCCATGTGCTCAGACTGAGCGTGGACCTGAATGAGAGAGGACACTCTGCCAGGAGGTACGGCCACATTGGGCCTGTGTGCTGGCCCCTGTGCCCATCTGCACCCCTCCGCTGTCCACAGGGCCAGTGAGAGCCCTTTACTGGAGTGAAGACTGCTGTGTCAGGAGGAGTGCCACTTTATGGGAGATGACTGCTTCTAGGAGCTGCTGTCCTGTTCTGATGAGTACCCACTGCCCACTGCCCACTACCCAGTATTGCCTGCCTGCTCTCCTGCCGTCCTAAGCCCAGCACCTGGTGAGCACTATATCTTACTGCCAGCTGCCTGCTGCCTAGCACCCTGTGAGCACGTGGTCTGCCCAGGAGAAGAGAGGAGCTGATGCCTACAGCGCTGTGCTGCTAAATCGCTATAACTGTGCCGCAGGGGAAGAGGAGCGCTGCAACTTTATTTTGTGGGACTTAGCACTACAACCTTATTCCTGCACCAGGAGAGCGCTGCCTCCAGCCCTGCCCAGGAGAAGAAGGTGCGTGGGTCCTGCAGCACTGGGCTGCCGGAGTGCCATATTTGCATTGACTGTGCTCTGCTTGCTGCGAGAGCGCTATAACTGTGCCCAGCAGAAGAGGAGCGCTACATTTGAAGTGACTGACCATCCCTGCCTGTTGGCTAGCGCCTGGAGAAGAAGAGCGCTTTATCTTATTGCCCAGGAGGTGAGGAGCTGACATCTGCAGCGCTGTGCTGCGAGAGCGCTATATTTCCAGTGACTGTGCCTTCCTGCCTGCTCCCTAGCGCCTCGTGAGCGCTATATGTAAATTGCCAAGGAGGAGTCCTGCGGCGGAGGGGGCCCGAGGCACATTGTCGGTGCCTGCCCCTCCGCGCTGCTGACGAGGAGAAGGCTCCGCTGAGGGTGAAGCCAGGAGAGGTCCCAGAAGCGGGACCTGTCGGGGCACATTGCCGGTGCCCGGAGACTGCAGAGACATCCAGAGGGGCCTCAGACTGCCGGTGAGTGGGGCTCCAGTCATCCTGTGGTTGGGGGTATGTCGGGGCACATTGTCGGTGCCCGCCCGGTGCCAGTATTCTTTTGAGGGCATTGGTTGTGTTTAGAGTCCCATAGGAGGGGGCTCCAACGTGCCCAGTACTTGTTTCCTCCCTCAGCTGCACGACAGAGGCATTTTGGGAAATTCTAGAGTCCCAGAAGAGGGGCTCCACCGTGCCAGTGTTCTTGTGGGCAGATTCCTGTTAGAGCCCGGAGTGGGACTCCCATCGCTGCATTGTTGGCGCCAGTGCTTGTTGGGTTTACCCAGCTACCCCGCAGGACAGGGGGCAGCTGCCACGCATTGGGGGCATTGGTTTACCCAGAAGGGAAAGAGAGAGGAGTGAGGGACCCTCCTGCCCTAGCGCTTTGCGCACCTTTGTTTTCGCTGCCCTTGCAGCCAGCCCTGACTTTGCGGGATATAGGGCTTCTGAGCCCCTGAGAGAGGCCAGTTGGCCTGGGCCCAGTTTCAGAGTGTTGTGCCCCCGATTGGGACGACTGGGGCTTATGCTTGTGAGGCCTAGCGCCTCTTAAGATTTATGTACAGGTGATTTATGCTATGCCTGCGCTAAGGGGTCTACGCTAATGCATTTATGCTGGTAATGTTTTCCCCAAAATTGCTAATGTGTTGTTCATGCTTTCACCCTAATGGTGTCGCCTCCATGCCCACATGTTCAGGCCTAATGCTGTGTCGCTAATGATGGTGGTGCCTCTATGCTCACCTGGTTTTGCGTAATGCTAATGTTATGTATGCACAGTGTGATGGTATGCCTAAGGTTGCATTTTATGCTAATGCCAATCTGAATATGCATGTTGCATTTCCATGCCTAACCTAAGGTTCTCATCCCAGGCCTCCTGTTAAAGTGATTTATACAGATGTGTTCATACCTAGGGTTATGCTAATGTGCCTAATGCTTTTTCCTAGGGTGGACATTGCTGAGGTTTATGCCCCGCCCTAAGGTGGCCTACCCCTAATGAGAGTGTCTCCTATGTTTCCATGCCTAATTGTTGCCCACAATGTGTTTTTATGCATATTGAGATGCCTCATGCAAGTTGCCTAATGTTATGCCCACAAGGATCCTGCCTGTAAGTGCGGGTTGTTACACAGTTACTGATGCGTGCACATTTATCCTGTGTACTTGTGATGATTCCGGCAGCGGCCCGATTGGCCCTGCCTTGTAAATAGTCCCCCTCTGTAAATGACTACCTGGTGCCAGTTGGCTCCGTGTTCACCATGTGATTGCATCCTACTGTATTTGGTATAATACACAAGTTATTTTTCATGCAACCTGGTGTGGTCTCCTTTTGTAGGGTGCCTGGTGTGTCGCCTGTGAGTGTGCTGCGCAGATGCTTTACACATTTCCTCCGGAGTTTGGCCCGCCCGCTCTGCACCACGCTACCCATTTCTAACAGAAACATTTGGACATCAGTGGCAAGCAAGCCAGAAACAAGATGGACTATTCCTGGTTAGCGCCTAGTCTGACGATGAATGGTGTTGTAACAGCTTGATAACAAAAGGGATAGGGTAGCAGTAAATGTATAGTGGTGGCCTCTAACAGAAGCTTATGGAATTCACCCTTACTTTGCAAAGTCAGCAACGGAAATCTAGAGAGGAGCATTCCTCTGCCTGTGAACATAGGAGGAAGGATGGGAGAAAGTGATGAGCAGTGGCACGTAAAGGCATCCAGACGCTACAGTTGGTGGTGTCTCCCCATATCTTCACTTCTGAAAAGGGATGTTCCTGGGCAGAGCTTTCAGCACAACATGGAGTGTCTGGGACTGCATGGCTCCTCCAGCTGTGCACGGAAGCTGAAGGGTACATCACCGGAAGCTGAAGGGTACATCACCGCCCAGGGGTGCCTCCACACCGGCCCTGTTGTAAGCATGGAGCAACTTGTATCATACTATTGAGAGGAGCTAGGGCTCTTACCAAAACTGTCATCAGTGGCAGCCTCCTGATGCATGGATAGGATGAAGGGGCTGTCATTGGCACTGGCAACACTTGCTGGAGAAATGGCAGACATAAATTACTTTTATTTGCCTAATATATAACTCTACAAATCAACAGTGAAAGCCCTTCGCTGTATTATCCGCATTAGCTATTTCTTCTAAGCTGCCCATTGGAGACCTATAGTTTTCAGAGTGAGCTTTAGGTCAGCCTATTGCTCATGACTGGGTGTCTTTGCTATCTATCTTACTTCCCTGCACTTGATTTTATAGCTTTCCACCCTACTCTTGTGTTGGTCCCACCCAGGAGCATTTAGGTCCACAGTATTTTATTTGGTTGATGTATCCTTCCACTGCTAATGTCAGACCTTGCATTGCAGTGCCTGTGATGGACTATTTTATCTCCCATTCTCTCTCCTGTATCTATCTACTCCCTCGCTTCTCACCATGTTCCTCTCTTTTTAACCCTCTCTACTCTTTCCCACTACCAAAACCAGCATCAACTTTTTGGCCAAGCACAGCACTATCTACAGGCAGCCATCTTAAAATAATTTTTGACTTTTTCAAAATGGCTACCGACATGTGTGTCTGTACACGTATGTGTAGCAGGCAACTTTAAATTACTTAAAATCTTTTTTTAACATTACTATTCAGAGTTGTTTGCCGTGGATGTGCCGACAACCATGGGGGGCAGCTTTGAACGGGATTTGGAAAATAAAGTAAAGTGGTTTCAGAAGTAACTGCCATGAATGGTCATGCAGTACCCACTGAGGCCATATTTAAATGCATTTTATTTTATTTTTACAAATCCTCTTAAAACATGGCCACAGTGAATGAGTGAGAAAAGCCAATCATTTTCACAGCAAGTTCTATTGGCTTTGCTAATGTTTATTTGCTAATGTGTAAGGTCTGACACCCAACTAAACCTGTCTCCAGGGACCCCAAAAAAGTGAAAAGTAGAAAAATATAGTAAAACGAAGGAGACAGGAAAAAAAGTATTAAAAAACAGGAAGGGATTAAAGAAATGGGGAAAACGTGGTGAAGGGGTTACCCTGCAAGAAAATAGATAGGAAAAAAAGGAAAGGAGAGAAGGAGATGTGGGCTAAAGGAAAACATCATATTAGTCATTTAAAGTAATGAGGAAAATTAAGTTAAAAATGGAAGTACAAATTGAGAAGTAAAGCAAACTTGAAGTAAAAACTTAAAAGCTATTAGGGAAATGCCTTTGCTTTGCTGTAGGAAAACGTTTCACACCACACCACTCAAGACTTATGAGGTAAGGCCAATGCCTGACAATTGCTCTCTTACCTAAGAAAAACCATGCCTACTCTGTGGAAAGGCACTTTCAACCGTAGCAACACTGGTATTATTTAGTAACAGGAAGTCGCACACGGACCGATTTGCAGAATCAGGCCGTTTGCAAATGCAAAAGGCTTTTTCTAATGTATCAAACTCAAATTAAGATTTGGTAACACATTACCAAATGGCAATTTGGGTTTTGACCTAATAAAGATTCAGTATTTGGAAGGGGCATGTTGAGGACGTCCCTTTAGAATACCAAGTTGTAGTGGTATGTACTAATGTTTTGCAACCGATATGTGGTCACAAAACATTTGTAGTTTATCACTGACTCAAAGTTAGTGGTAGCTCATTTGCAAATGGAAAGGGGTCTCCTTAGGACCTCTTCCCCTTTGAGAATGTTCCAAAAATATTTTTTAAGAGCAGACAATGGTCCCACAGACTACTGCATACTCTTAAAAAACATTTCATTTTTTATTTTTAAACGCATCCTGTTTTCCTTATAACGCATCCCATTTAAGGAAAACGAGCTGCATTTTAAAAAAAAATTAGTGTTTTATTTAAAAGGAATCACAGACATGTTCGGCTGACCCCAGCAGGCCACCATTCCTGAGATGGCAGCAAATCCTAGTGGGTCACAAATTGTGATCTACCTTATTAATATTCATGAGATAGGTCTAATTGCAACCATCTAAGCATCTGTCATTTGCAAAACGACCTATCAGTACATAGGCAGCTTCACAAATTACCACACTGGTTGCAAAAATACTGGCCGGACACTGCGACTAGTATTTTGCAACCAATTGTACGTACATCTACTCCTTTGTCCAACTCA
The DNA here is from genome assembly GCA_963921515.1 of Calotriton arnoldi. NCBI lineage: Eukaryota > Metazoa > Chordata > Amphibia > Caudata > Salamandridae > Calotriton > Calotriton arnoldi. Next base: position 113,552 of record CAWUFW010000925.1, read on the forward strand.
AACTTATTGCAAATCTAAATACATATTTCATTTCAAATGGATGTATGTATGTATGTATAGCAGCTGCTATGAAAATTTAGGAACCAATTCACAAAAGTATGTATCTGCACGAGAAATAGAAAGAGTACTCTTAACTTTCTGTGAACTTGGAATATAGCATGCTACAACGCAGGCAAATACATCGCGTTCCGTAACAACGCGGTCGTTACAATGACCGCGTTGTTACAACGCGATTCCATTACTACGCAAGTCATTACATCGACTTGCAGTAGATGGCGCTGTAACATTAGGAATGTATAATTTACTATTCCAACTCCAGCCTACGCAACAGTAGGGAAGGTGTTGGAATAGTAAATTATACTATTCCTTATCTTAGAGCGCCATCTACTGCAAGTCGATGTAATGACTTGCACAGTAATGGCATTGCGTTGTAACAACATGGTCGTTGTAAGAACCGTGTTGTAAAGGCATCGCGGTCTAATGACTGCGATGCAAAGGTTGTTTCCCTGAACTGGCCTAGAAACGTCCAACTCCTTCTTATTAAAACTGCAAAGATGGGCACCATCCTCTGTATTTGCACTAATTGTATATAAATAGCCAGTCACAGCTCCTGCCAATATACAGTTGGGGCAGCAGCAGCGGAGGTGGCGGTGGCCTCGGAGGGGTGGTGGTGAGGGAAAGGGTTGAATTAATTTTAAAAAACGAAAACGTACCTGATCCTGCTGGCCGCCTTGCGCTTTGGTGTTACTTAGTTCTCCGACAGACTCCCCATCCAATCCAGACGCTGCTCTCATACTATGAGAGCAGTGAAGGGATTGGCCTGAGCGGGCTAGTTTGATGCTCTCCGCCCGAATATATCTCTTTACAACGAATGCGCTACAACGCATTACATTACAATACGGTCATTACAACAACCGCGTTGTTACAATGCGAACCATTACATCGCAAGTCGTTACAACGACTTGCTGTAGGGGGCGCGCTGGACTTAGGAATAGTATAATTTACTATTCCTACTCCAGTTTGTGCAACAGCAGGGAAGGTGTTGGGTTGTAAATCCAACACCTTCTGCCCCCTACAACAAGTCGTTGTAACGACTTGCGATGTAATGGTTCACGTTGTAACAACGCAGTTGTTGTAACGACCACGTTGCAATGGAATGCGTTGTAGCGCATTCGTTGTAAACGATGTCTCCCCTCCACCCGGCTGTAGAATACAGCTGGGTGGAGAAACCCAAATGTGCATGTCTGTTTGGCCGGCCGTCTTAGGCACAGATATGCGCACATAGAAGTGCACATAGCACTTCATTCATCCTCCCTCCCACGGCCCGGCCCCACCCCTCCCTACATACGCATGGCTGAGCCAGCTCCTGAAAACCAAAATGATAATAAAATCAAATTTTATTTTTCAGCTGCTGGCTCTGAACCAGTGGGGCGACGCTCCTCCCCCATTGCGGAGGAGCCACAACTGTGAATAGCCCCTGAATATTCCTATTATTTGTTATGATTCCAATCCACAAAGGCATGCAAGACATCTTAATAAAGTACTACAGGATTACTACTTTCTGTGCCACAAAATGCTTTTGTTTATTTGACCTTTATTATTTGTGCTCTAGACTGAGCTCAATAATTCTCTTACTCGAGGCTCAGCTTCACATTTTGTCAACGCATTTGATTTTGTCTTGTTGTCCTGTGCTAATAATGCTTCCACTATAATGCTGGTTCAAGTATAGTATCCCCCAGCACTATGGTCTAAAGCTTTAGTGGCCTTGCTAACTTAGCTTGCCTATTTTACTGAACCAATGTTGCACAGGCCTAAATAACCTTAGTAAAAAATTATCTAATTCTTCTCAGTTTGGCACAAAAAGTTGCCCTTAACCAGTAGGGGCACCTAGTTATTATGACTTTTGATTTTAGTGAATGGGATTTTAGGTCTGACACAATACAACTTTTCAGGAAAACCTCAAGAAGTGGAGACAGAAACATTAAAATAATAATGTCCACATTCAGGGGAAAAAACTCACTAGGTGTGGGGGTTGTTAGTTATTTGTTTTCCAAACACAAACTCTGTCTCCCATACTTTTAGTATCTTCAGAAAAACCACCATGACAGTGGCTCCTCTGAAGGGACAGAGATCACTGCTGGGTCAGTGATGAGCTCTAAATTCGGCAGGTGGTAGCCTGTCAGGTTGGTGGGAATAAAGCGCTCTGCCACCCTAACAGACTCTAGGCCACCCACGAAGCCCTATAATCAGGCCCATAGTGATAGGGGTAGTGTGAAATGATGGTTCAGTTCTGCTAGTATTCAAACCTTGTTATCAAAATGCACAGAGATATACTTAATAGGCACATTAACCTACTGAGCTAGCTTAATGGCTTAGGGCCATCATTACCCTAAAACCTCTCTACTATAAGCAATTGGTTTTCTTCTATAGGTAGTTCCTTAGTTGCAAAAATAATAGTACCAATAGTTTTTGTAGTCACTATGGTACTCATGATACGAATGACCTATGTTTGCGTGAAGAAGAGTCGCAAAGAAAAGAAAGAAAGGAAATTGAGTAAGGAACATAAAGAAAGGGAAAGAGAGATAGAAGAGATAGAGATGGAAAATTTCAAAGATAAATTGTATGAAAAATGTAAGGAGCAAGGGTCAAAAGATAAAATAACTATATAACTTGAAAAACCGTATGTTTTGGGATTTTATGATGGTAAACCATCAAAGGGGGGTTTGATGGAGTGAGGTTTGTAAAATACATCCTCAAGAAATTAAGTAACCCCATAATAATGTATTGACTGCATGAACTAATCAACTCTGAATGTACGCATTTACACAGGGGGCAAACGCATTTTACATAATATGCTAAACCATGTTGGCATGAGTACGTATTAACTGTTTGCGCTTTGAAAAACTGTACTAATGCATGTTTATGCTGTGTTGTACATTGCACATTTTGCATGTTGTGCACAAATAATGAAAAGGTTGCTTTAAACTAATAGTTTTCGCTAGGATTTATTTAACACAGGGCATTAGTATGGTGGGAGGTAAACATAATGGGTTTTATTTCATGAATTAATATTCTTTTGTGTTTGTTTACTTTAGTACGGGATTGGGCCTGCATGAAAATGGCCTCTCGTTTAAACCAGCATGTGGTTGGCCTGGTCGGTATGAAGTGCGCATGTGCCAGGGGGGGTTGCCTGCTCGCAGACTGCAGAGTGTACCAGATGATGCAATCCGTGTGAAGGCCATGCTGACATGCGTCTTATTGTTTATGTGCCAAGATGCGACAGCGACTGTGGGAACAGCCATTACTACGTGCAATTTGAATGTGAAAGCGGACTGTAACAAAATGTATAATTATGAATGCTAGTGGTATACGAATGTATTGGTCTTAAATCCTTCCTTTGTTAGAACCTGTATAGGATGGATTTGTGGGGAGAACTGGATGAGGCGACCCTAGTATGATTTATGACAACCAATCACAGACCGAGTTTCTACCGATACTGCGACATTGTAAGATAGTGTGCTAGGCAGAAAGGTATAACTGATATCCCAATTAGGGGTGTGGCAGAGAGAAGAGCGGAGAAGAGATGAGACAGAGGCAAGGCAGTGTGGCAAGGCAGAGCGGTCCGAGATAGCAGTGCAGTCCAGTGTGGCAGATCAGAGAGAAGAGACAATCAGAACGCACAGAGAAGATCCAAGACAGAGAGAGCAGACCAGCACAGAGTCAGAGAACCTTTAGGTACGAGAACGTTGCGGGAGTGCTTGGGAGGAGACTGCGACCGAGGAGGTAGATTAATTGGGAGATTAATTCTAGTTGTTAGTTTATAGCAAATTGTGCTGCATCTGTCCTGTTAAGTTTGTCCTCTGAGCCTATCTCTGGGGATCTCTTGCCACAACCTCGGCCAAGGAAGTGGTTTTCCTGTTTTCTTTGGTGGGTATTGCCCTCCTTGATTGCTTAAGTTTGCAAATATATTTCTGCAAGTATTTATGCTGAACCTTCTCTTCCCCATTCCTTTGCATGCTTTGATATCTATGCAAATGATTCATTTTGATTACATTGCTTGATAATTTGTTCTCTTATATGTAATCTTGTATGTGCACTGACAATCTAATCACGAGCATTAATAAGATAAAATCATTAACTGAAGAAGTGACTTTGTGGTTATTTAGTTTAAATGTTAAACTGTTTAGTTAATCATAGTCACCATCAACTCTTCAACTAATGGTCCATCGACCAAAAGAAGAAGAAGTTGAAATTACGAATAGTTAGAATTATATACAATTGTTATTAATGTGAAACTTAGTACTTAATAAAACTGACAAATTAAACCCCCAAATCCAGCGCCAGTCCTCAGGGATCATTTAAGGGTAATGTGTGATGGGCCCCGTTGTTTGGTGAAGCAATTTATGTATGACGAAATTTCTTTTGGTCCCTAGCTCAGGAATTTAGGGGTTGCGCTGGATCAGTTTATAGCGTCGTCGTCGAGAGTCCGATGCGTCAGTTCTAATTCCCACAGTCGGGTCGATGCATCAAAGTCGAGCCTCACAGTCGGGACCTCAGACCGGCGCTGCGTCTGAGTCGAACCTTGCCATTGGGACCTCGGATCGGCACTGAGTCGTCGTTGAGCCGCGCCGGTATGTCTTTGGATCGTCAATGTGTTGGCGTCAAAGGGCACTGCATCAATTCATAGTGCAGTGGTGACGATGCATCGGTTTTGTAGGAAAACGGCTGCAGAACCCATTTCAGAGGCCCAGGACTATAGGGGGCACCTCAAACAAGGGTATGACTCACAGATGGCAGAGCCCAGCAGCCCCAGCAGAGTTGCAAGAATTATTTTATGACCCTTAGACTTCAGAAAACAGGAGGCAAGCCCTTGGAATCACACTGGGTTCAAGTGAGATGGGTCCAGTCCTTGTCCTCAGCAGAGCAGAGATCAGCAGGCAGCAGGGGCAGCTCACCACAGCAGTGAAGCAGTTCCTTGGACCAATCAGTCAAGCAGAGTGTCCATCCTTGTAGCATAGTAGTCCTTATGCCTTGCAGAGTTCTTCACAGGTCCAGTAGTGTACTGTCTTGGTAGGGTCAGAGCCACAGTACTTATACCCAAATGTGCCTTTGTTGTGGGGGGTGACTTCAAAGCAGCTCCTTGAGGTGCACAGGTCCCCTTTCATCTGAGCCCTAAACATAAAGAAACAACGGTGGCTATGCCATTTAACCCCTCACATAAATAGTAGCACATTAATGTAACAGCAATGTTGTTGGTGAGAACATAGAAATATTTCTTTTTTGTGGTACTTTTCAGTAATGGACCCAACCACCTGGGGTGTTGTGGCTGTAACACAGGAATCCTGGTTGGTAATATTCAACAGAAAAACTGAAGCACACACACACAGTCCATGATTGAAGTATACGTTCGATATAATGATCTTCTTGTTTCAGAATTTGTAGTGTTAAAGATGCTTTATTCTCTCCACTGACATGTGGCGGTTCCGTAGAAGTACATTCTTCATTAAAAAGGCAGCTGACACGTGTTTTGTCACTAGACTCCCTCAAGGCTGCAAAATGATTTTAGTAAATGGTATTTGTAAATGTGTACACATGGTACGGGACACAAGTAGAGGATTGATATGGTGTCCATCACCAAAGGTGCTCCATGTCATACCGTATTGTATAGATGATTTAACCAGCGAGAGTCCAAGAGATAGATGGCATAGGGAGAATTAGTTTTGTGAATGATCAGTTGAGAAATCCCAATAGTTAAAGATAGGTTTAGGAAAGAGTCTTGTAACAAGTCAGCATGCGGTGAAGCGTTAAATAATTTGCATGTCAAGTAGAGAAAAACTCCAGTGCCTCCAATCTGAATTCCCGGGTGGGAATAGAGCTTGTGCACAAAGACTTCGAAATCTGTGATGCGAGTGATACTCATGTGTGTGCTAATCATAAACTATGAGTGAAATATACCTGCATAGTTGAGATAATAATAGGTCTATAATAATGAAGTCTATTTCAGCAAAATCAAATGAGTTTTACCATAGAAAAAGCAAAAGAGTGTGGCAAGTTATTTTTGAAATCCAACTCTGAAAATATAAAAGTGGACGGAGGAGGAAAAATTGAAAAAACGTGGAAAAGTGAACAAAGGTATATTTCACAGTAAGCCGATGTCACTTGAATAAAAAGTGATTCAAAGAAAGTTGATAGTTCAATTATCGGTTAATTTGGGCAAGTGCAGTGAAGTTAGGGTAGGATAGCCCTGCAGGCCTGGAAAGTAACTATACAGAGAAAATGGTATGTGTTGTCTCTGGATGAAATTTAACACTGGGTAAAATGTATTTTGGTCATAAACGTCACCAGGACAGAGTGATCTAAAACAAAAGGATTGAGACCAGTAGTGCTGGATTTGGTCTCAGACGAGCTGTATTAGTGATATAAGTTTAAAAAAAATAGAGTTAGTTCACTGGTCCACAAATGTTTGTCCAGTGGTGAGGTTGAAAACCTGAGAATCAGTGCAATATAGGGTAGGGTAGTATAAAAAAATGGGGCGCATCAAAACTCAAGTACCGGAGGCGATGCTTACTAAAAATGTGTCCATAATTATGTCAAGGTCAGTTGGAGTGGCATAAATATAAAAGTTATATTGTTTGGGAACTATGGTATACGTTAGGAAGGGCCATTGCCTAAGGTGTAAGTAAAAGCACCTGTAAATTGAAAATAGAATTACCTCAGTATTTGAGTTAAATAGTAAGATCTAAATCAGCAGCATGCGGGAAATATGTGTGCAGCGCGAGACCTTGCTAAGTCTAAAAACAAGGGGGAATGAATCTATCAAAAACCTGAACGGCATAGTGGCCTCTATATACATAGCATACGTGCCGAGAGCATTCTCTATAGGATAGTATTCTTATTGGCTTACCTGGTAGTTAGAACACGGACTCCTGAAGTTTGTGCCGGATGGGGAGAATGCTGGCGAGTGCTGCATTCACCGTTAAAATGATGGTGAGAGGACATTGAAACTAATGTAGGACTTACGAGGGAAACGTGAAGGAAAGAAAGGTAAAAACCACAGCCATTTTGTAGTGCGGGGTCGGTGTGTCTGTAAGACAATGGAATTCGCACCCGTGGTTGAATTATGAAAAAAGACATATATATGGATAGAGAAATAAGAGTTTGTGAGCAATTGAACTAATAAATAGATGTTGGTAATAAAGGACACAGTAAAATATAAATCGCAATGTGTCACATACAAGAAAAGGTTGTTGGCTGCAACCTGTAGAAAACAATTGAGACAGTTGCCAAACTTTTTATGTCTAGTTTTCATTGGGGAAAGAGACATGTCTAATCTTATCAGATCTTCATAGATATGTGGGTCTAGCAGAAAAATGCCCTATATGTGAACAGGATGTTGGTTAGATATATTACCAGTTGGGTACTAGCTCCTGTCATTTGGTATATTACCCTCATGAAATACCATGTTACAATCTACAGTGCTTGGCTGGATGCAGGTGTTGTGGCGCAGGTATTGGGCTATTTTAGGAATACATGGAGATCCCTGTCTATATTGAGACCCCCCTCCGCTGCTCGAACTTTGTTAATCCACCTACTTTCAAGACATCTTAGAGCGTGGATGCTGTCCCCTCCTCTGGGACATGAGCCAGCAACATCAATTCCGTGGAACCTTATCTGAAGTGTTTCTTTCAGCCCATGTGTAGTATTGTAGTGCACTTTGTTATGATTTCTTATTGGCCCAATGTGTTCTTGGATGTGTTCTCTAAGAGGTCTGATAGTGCTGCCAATATATTTATAAGGCCACACTCGCAGACAATGCTGTATATCACATATCTTGTGTTAACAGTTGATGAAGTTGGTGAACCTGTGTGTCCTTTTGGTAATGTACTGGAAGGTAGTTGTCTTGTTTAGAGCATATATACAGATGTTACAGTGTCCGCACTTGTAGAAACCCTTGATTGGTAGGTAGCAATGTACGTTGTTTGTCAGGTTTGCTGGTATATCTCTGGCATAAGGTGTTCCTCAATGTGTGGTCGATGTGTGGTCAATGTTATGGTCGGTCTGTTGGTGTTGGCATCCTTGAGGGTATGGTCAGCTTGTAAAAAGTGCCAATGTTTGCTCATGACTGTGTATCTGTGTTGCAAGTATGCTGTAGGGGGTGATGAGTGCTAGTTTCTTACATTTCTGTACTCTGCGGGGCCCAGTGCTGAGGAAGAGAGTATCTCTTTTCACTCTGCTAATTTTGTCCTTAGCCATCTGGAGTATGTTTGCAGGGTATCCTTGAGTCAAAAACCTGCTTTCCATAGTCTGTAATTCAGTTATGAACGTGGAGTCAGAGCAACAGTTACACCTGGCCCTCATCATTTCACCATATGGAATTGCCTTGATCTGTGATGAAGGATGGGAACTGGTGGCGTGCAATAGAACATTACAGGCAGTTGGTTTTCTAAAGAGTTTGGAGCTAATCCTGCTACCCTCTATGTACAAAGTAACATCAAGATAGTCAAAGTTGGTGGTACTCAGTTGATGTGTGAGCATGTTGTTGTAGTCATTGTTGTTGAGATGTTGTGTGATGCTTATAAGTGAGTTTGTGTCCCCTGACCAAACATAAGGACATCATCTATATATCGACCCCAATAGACTGTGTTCTACCAGATCCCGTGGACAATGGTTTCATATGTGTTTCTGCTAAAAAAAAAAACAAGTGCGGATTAGCACAAGATGGGGAAAATTTGGCCCCATAGCAACCCCTTGAGTCTGTCGAAAGCATTCACCATTGTGGGAGAAGATATTATTTCTAGAACATTCGAAATCAACTCAATGATCATCTCTGAGTGTTCAGCTAAGGTGGCATCGCTCATGTCAAGAAAATGTTGAATTGCTGTAATCCCCTCTTTTTTTGGGATGCTGGTGTACAATGAACATACATCTTAAGTCACCAAAATGTTCCCTTCAGTCCACTCAAAGTCTGACAGATTACTCAAAAGGTCCTTCCGACAGTTTCTCGGACAGTTTCCGACAGTTTCTCAGTTGGTGAGCCTATAACTGATATTATCGGTCTGTCGGTGGAAAACTGTCCTGTGTGTGTATTTTCGGGGGAATGTAAATGCTGAGTGTTCTAGGTGTAGGGTTGAACAGATATTTAAATTCCATATCCGTTAGGAGACATCGTTCCCTCCAATGTTTTAACCTTCGTTCTATAAGTAGGTTGGTAGCCTTAAAACAATGCAAGTGAGGCTTTTTGATAAGCCATTTCTTCTGCTAACTGTCGGTAAATTTCTGTGATATAGTCACGTGTGTTCATGACCACAACGTTCCCTCCTTTGTCAACCTCCTTGATCATAATGTCATATGTCTGTGATAGTGCGAGGAGTGCTTGTCTCTCTTCCTTGGTGATATTGTGTTTAGCATGTTTGTTGCCCGTACTGTATTCGTCCTCTAATCTGTATAGTTCTTTGGTTGTTTCCCTATAGAAGACATCTATGAGATTATCTGAGGGAAAGCAGGGCGTGAAAGTGGATTTCGTTTTCAAGCTGCTGGCTGTGTCTAAATTTGGATTGATGCCCAAGTCCTCCAGGATCTGTGAAAGTGAAGGGGTGGTGTTTGTAGTGTCCTCAATGGATAGCAGTAACTGCATGTCTCGTAAGTCCCTGATCATCATGTCACAGTCACTAGTGTCTGGTAGCACCGGAGCCTGTGGGACCCCTTTCTGTTTGAAAAATTTGTGTAGTTTTAACTTGCAAATAAATTTGAAGAGATTGATATGTATATCTGTGAAATTCGGCAAAGAAGTAGAAACAGAGCTGAGACCTTTGCTCAATAGGTTTATTTGATGTTTGTCAAGACTGAAATCAGATAGGTTGACAACTGTCACATCATCACAATCAGTATGTGTATCTCCTGTATCTAACACATGAGTAATTTTTTCTAATTTCTTGAGTTGGATCTTGTGGTTACTCCTTCTCTCTCTTTTTGTTTTTCGCCTACATCTGTTTTGTCCCCTTCTCTTTTTTTTGTGTATGTGTCCGCCCTCTGATAAGACTGTCGGTTTCCCCTGAGGTACCTCTCTAGTTCTAATAAAAAAGATGACTTATTTAGAGAAGTAGATGTTTGTGGCCCTGCAGAGTTGGATGATTCATGGCTAGTGATGCTTGAGACACTCAATGTGTCAGACTCGTAGGAGACGGCAGTGGAACCCAGATTCTTTGCACTGTTCTCAGTATTATTCTCAACAGTATTGGGTCTAATATTGTCAAATTTCCATGCATAGGTAAATTCCCAACCGTTTTTATAGTAATTATCATCTCTGTGCAGGTTTACGCATCTTTTTTTCTTTGATGTACAATTGATGTTTTTGTAGGACCTCTTTGAGTATTTTATATTTTTTTCGGAAACCTCGGGTAGGTTGACCACCCTGATTTTCTCCTCCAAATCACTAATCTCTTTGAGTTTTTCATCTCTTTTGGAAATAGCACATCTGATCAGAATATCCATCAACCCACAGGATGAGGTCCAGTAGTGTACTGTCTTGGTAGGGTCAGAGCCCCAGTACTTATACCCAAATGTGCCTTTGAAGTGGGGAGTGACTTCAATGTACAAGTCCCCTTTTATCCTAGCCCTGTCTGCCATGCTATCTGTGGGGGGAGGGGGTAATCAACCCTTTGTGTGGGACACAGGACACTGCCGATTCAGATGTATGTGTTGGCTCCAACTCCCCCTTCCTGCCCAAGAAGGCTATCAGAATGCAGATGAATGTAGATGAGTCTTCTGTCACATCGACCCTTCCTGCATTTGTGGCTGTCTAGAGGAAATGCAGAAAGTGTAGCTGTCGCCCAGCCCAGTTGTGTATTGGAGACAGGATGCAAGCCACATAGAGCAGTAAGAGCAGAGAAATGTCCACTTTCTAAAAGTGGCATTTCCACAATAGTAATGTTAAATCCAACATGCCATTAAAGAGGACTTATCATTACCATTTTAAAGATATGAAACATGATTCAGCTACTCCTTTCTAATCGGGAATTACAGCTTAAATGTGTTTTAAGGAATTCCCAATGCTAGCCTATGAGAGGAGTAGGCCTCAGAGTAGTGAAAAACAAATGTAGCTGTTTGTCACTACCAGGACATGTAAAACTTAAACGTACATGTCCTACATTTTAATTACACTGCACCCTGCCCCTAGGACTACCTAGGGCCTACCTTAGGGGTGACCTATGTGCAATAAAAAGAGGGTTTAAGGCTTGGCAAGTGGTTTTAAATGCCAAGTCGAAGTGGCAGTAAACTGCACACACAGACCTTGCAACTGCAGTCCTGAGACAGGTTTGAAAGGCTACTTGTGTGGGTGGCACAGCCAGTGCTGCAGGCCCACTAGTAGCATTTAGATTACAGTCTTCTGTCACACCCACCTTTCCTGCATTTGTGTCTGTCTAGAGGGAATGCACAAAGTATAGCTGTCACCCTCTCAAGACGTGTAGTGGAGACAGGCTGTAAGGCACACAGAGCAGTAAGAGCAGAGACCTGTCAACTTTCTAAAAGTGACATTTCTAAAACAGTAATGTTAAATCCAACTTCATTAGTATTGAGGATTTATCCTTACCAGTACAAAGGTATGAAACATGATACAGCTACTTCTTTCTCATCAGGAATTACAGCTTAAAGGTGTTTTAAGGAATTCCCAATGCTAGCCTATGAGAGGAGTAGGCCTCACAGTAGTGAAAAACGAATTTAGCTGGTTATCAATACCAGGACATGTAAAACCTAAATGTAAAAGTCCTATCTTTTACTTACACAGCACCCTGCCCTTGGGGCTACCTAGGACCTCCCTTAGGGGTGACATATGTGTAATAAAAGGGGAGTTCAAGGCTTGGCAAGTGGTTTCAAATGCCAAGTCAAAGTGGTAGTAAACTGCATACACAGACACTGCAATGGCAGGCCTGAGACAGATTTGAAAGGCTAACTATGTGGGTGGCACAATCAGTGCTGCAGGCCCACTAGTAGCATTTAATTTACAGGCCCGGGGTATATGTTATACCACTTTACAAAGCACTTACAAGTAACTTAAATATGCCAAACAGGCATAAACCATATATACCATGTTTAGAGGAGAGATCACATGCGCTTTAGCATTGGCTAGCTGTGGTAAAGTGCTCAGAGTCCTAGAGACAAGGTCAGAAAAAGAGGAGGAGTAAGGCAACATGTTTAGTGTGACCCTTCAGAAAGGGCCTTTTTCCAACAAAGAAGTATTTTAAAATACAATGTATGAAAATAAAAGACCAGAGAACACTTTCAACCAACTGAATCTATTTCTACGTGTATTCATTTTATTTACTACTTTAGTTGGTATCACCAGTGTGCTGCATTGCTACAATTTCAACTTCTCTGCCTAAACTCCTACACACAAAGTGGAATGTACATGAGAACTTTTCAATCCCCTTTTCTGCATATCCAAATATTTGCTCGGGTAGAGGGTGTCATGGTAATCATGTCACAGTTAGTTTAGCTCAATGCTTGAACACTTATACTTCCAAGAATCTTTAATTCTTTATCTAGGCAATGTAAGAAAATGGGTTATTAGTTGGGGAGGAAGTGAGTCGTGCTAAAGTAATAGGTCCAAAATATTGTCAGGTCCAACACTCAAGTTGGGATCAACCCATAAGCTTGGGCTGAGCCCATGGTAGCTATGGCAAAGAGCAGACAGGCTTCAGTGTTCAGCAATATCAAAGCAAATTAAAAAAGTTAAAACACAACACAATAAAAATTGCTCAACCAATTTCTAAAAGTAGAGCAAACTTTTACAAGAAAAATGACTAAAATACAGTACAGGAAACCAGTGATATGAATGTTTCAAGTTTTTAGATAAAGTATGCCAAGACAAAGTAAGAAACTAATCAGAAGTCATTATTCGTGGGACCTCGGCGTGCTTTCAGGCTGATTAGAGTGGAGCGGAGGATGGATACACTAAGGGGGTCATCCTGGTCAAAGATTTTTCTTACCTTGTGAATATTGGCCTAATTTAGATCCTGGTGGATGGTCCATTTCTCCGCCAGGGCAACAGAATAAGTTACTCCATTGCCCAGACGGAGGTAGTGGTAATTTCTTAAAGCATTGCCTGGAACTGCCATTCCGGCGGTTCCTGGCAATGATTTTTACAGTATGGTGCAGGGCTCTGTCAACATGACGGAGCCTTGCACCAAACTATTCTCTTTTTTCAAAAAGAAAATCCAGAAGCACAATTTTCTTTTTGAAAATAAAAAACATAATGCCCCACTCACTAAAAGAGTCATCTCCAATAGCGAGAGGCGCATTTTTGGTTTTTCCCTGTCCCTTACTGCCAGAATTTGCCTGGCGGTGATGGACAGTAAAAAATGGCTATATGTCTGCCCATCCTAATGGGGTGGACGGATATATAGCCAATTCTCTGATGGCCCTTACTCTGTCGGGCCGTGGGAGAAGTTTGATCACAGCGGTGCTGAACTAGTCACTGCTGTGGTCAAACTATGGTCCACCTACATTTAAATCGGATGGGCGAACCATTATGTTAGCAGGAAGGGAACACCATCGCCATTGCAACAGAGTTCCTTCTCCCTTAACATTTAAATTAGGCCCTAAGGGCCAGATGTACAACCGTTTTTTGCGGTCCCAAACGGGAAATCGGCCCGCTTGCGACCTCAAAATAGGTCTGTCCTAATTACAAACCCTATTTTGCAAGTCGGTAACCTATTACCGACTTGCAAAAGAGGGTTTGCGACTCGCTATTAGGAAGGGGCATGCCAAGGGCGTCCCTTCCTCATAGCGACTCACACTTCAATGTAGCATTGTTTTGCGGCTGTAAACACTTGCAGTTTACCACCCATTTCAAATGGGTGATAAGCCACTAGCAAACGGGAAGGGGTCCCCAGGTACCCCTTCCCCTTTGTGACTGTCATTGAAAATATTTTTTAAGAGCAGGCAGTAGTCCTAAGGAACAGTAACGTTTAATTTTTCTTTTTTAATGCAGCCCGTTTTCCTTTAAGGAAAACGGGCTTCATTAAAAAAAAATGCTTTATTTAAAAAAGAGTCTCTAACATGGTGGTCTGCTGACCCCAGCAGGCCACCATTCCTGGGAGTGCTAGCCATTCCGAATGGGATCGCAAATTGCTCCTGCCTTATGAATATTAATGAGGCAGGCAATTTGCAACCCCATTAGGAATCGCAAACAGTGTCTGACCCACAAATTGGAAGGGTCGTACATCTGGCCCTAAGTCTCTGAAGTGGAATTCGAAATTGTCCAGCGGGTCAATGTTGCAGGCTGTTCCTGGCAAAGTCCTATCGAAATTGGATACTGTTGAATAAGATCCTGCTGGGCAGTTGGGTTTGGCCGAAAAATCTCTAATTTGGAAAATTCAAATTTCATGCCTGCTCAAGATCTCTCGACGGTCGTATACTTTTCGCACCTTCACCTGGTCAAGATTTCTACCTTTGGACTTAATTTTTTGAGCCCAAAAGCCACTTGCTGCACCAGCTTGGAAGCTGTATCTGACAAAGTCCTCTCCTAATCGGACACCTTTGCCGTGAGGCACAGCTAATGCTCCACAGGTCTTGGAAGTCCAAAAGTGTTCTAAGTCACAACTTTTAAAGCTTTCTGGATCAGTTCTTCTAGGTCTCTTTTAAGGCTCCAGGACAACAGGGACAGCACTTAGGGGTCTGGACTAATTCCAGCAGAAGTCACTAGCAGTGTACAGTCCTTATCTAGTTGTTACTGATCAACTGTTTATTCAGGAAAAAGTGCGTTCTGAAAACATGGGCAAATTCCACATTTTCAAACACACAAACCAAAATTCCACTTTCATCTAAAATTACACATTCTCACCATAGATCCCGGCCCCTCGAACCCACTCCCAATCAGGGGGAACACCCCGAAATTTGGTCCCAAAAACGTGCAATACCAAGACCGTAACGAGACCTCAAGTCACGCCGAAGTCCTGTCCACAAACTAGGCCCGAAACATCCCTTCCTCTGGATTGATTACTTCAAATAACATGGAAAACAAAACTACAGTTTCCCAGCTAGTAGTCCATGGAACCAGATCCACTCAGACCCAGGTGGAACACCCTTTAATCCCAGCCCAAAAGCATGCAAAACCGCTCAGTTTACCAGGCCCCAGTGCAATTGTTTTGCCATTTACAAACAAGGCCCCAAACCACCTTTCCCATTGATTTTCTCAAACAAAATCCTACGCACACACATTAGACATCACCAGGCATCAGTGACAGAAGCCACTTCCACCTAGAGCAACCTGAACCACCCTAAAACTTTTTTTCCACAACCTCCAAAACAGGCCCTTTCGATAAAATTGGAAACCGGCACTTCAGCAACAATTCCTTTTCTACCAGTTCCACTTGACCGATCCTTTTGAACCTTGCAGGGACGCACATCCCACTTGTCCTCAACTACCTCACCAAGCTGCATACTGATCCCATGACTGGAACGGGTATGACTTTTACCCCAAACAACACCCACCCTTACCCATTAAAAAACAAGCAAAATTCAGCCAACATAACACAAAAGCGCACCAAATCACAGCCGAACCAAGCTAACCCCTAGATCAGTGGTTCCCAAACTTTTTCGATCTGTGGCTCCCTTGACCTAATTGGCAGTTGGCCGTGGCTCCCCATCATGTCACTTTTTTTTACCGGTGGGGGGATGTAAGCCTGACCTTGGGAGTACTTCCAGTTTTCTCCCTGAAATTAATTGGAATGAAGCTGATGAAGGTATTATTATCATATTTGGAACAAAATTTAAATATAACAGTTGTTTAATAAAAACTATAATTGGTTAAGTGAGAAATGATACAAAGCTCTCACTTACAATGAGTTGTGAGATAATACTCATCATATTGTAAAAAAAAGACAAACTACAAGCCCCAGAATGCATTGTCTTAAACGCTAAAAAGAGCCAAAGAGCAGCCGTAGGCTTGCCTGTTCTGTGCATTAAAGGAAGCTTGCATTGTTGCAACCCCAGCTGTATCTGTTTATGGTCAGTTAATGACGCTTTGAGAAACTTTCAATTATGAAAAAGCTAAAGCATCTTCTATTCCCTCAGCCTTTTCGTTTCTCAACCTCTTGTTGCTGCCTTTCCTCTTCAGACATTCTTTTT
This sequence comes from Calotriton arnoldi, assembly GCA_963921515.1. Taxonomy (NCBI): domain Eukaryota; kingdom Metazoa; phylum Chordata; class Amphibia; order Caudata; family Salamandridae; genus Calotriton; species Calotriton arnoldi. The sequence continues at coordinate 129,680 of CAWUFW010000925.1, forward strand.
CTCCCCTTTCTCTGCCTTTATGTCCTGCTTTCCTTCTCTTCCTCTTTGATTCTTTCACACTTTGTTCTACCCCTGTGTATTCCTTCTTCCACCTGCTGCTTGCCCTTATTTTCTCAGACTGAAAGTCTTGGTTTCACTTTTAGTTTCCTGTATTTCTCTCATCCTACGTGGCCGGCCCAGTCTGGGGTGATTTAACAGCCTCTCCGATGCCCAGGTTGCTGCAGTCTGAGCTGCGATGTTTCATCCGAGGTAGTAAGCGCTTTATCCATGTAATTACAATACAATTCGAGAGACCTTATTAAAGGTTTTAGAATACTTACTCATTTAATTTGAGAGGCCTTACTCTTCTTGTCACTAACATGGAGAAACATACGGAGGGAAGAATGAGAAACTTTCACGGAGGCTGAGAAGGAAAGGTTATTACAGTGACGGGGTTATTACATGTGACGGGGTTATTACATGCTTCCTGTCGGGCCTTGCTGAGGGTCAGACTGGGGCCGGGAAACTAATCCTGTCTGCAATGCAACCTATTTCCACAGCGAGTTTGCCCACTGAAATTTCTGACTTGTAAAATCCGGAACAGTGTTTACTCACACGAACAAAGTGCAGGAACAGCAGCCAGCAGTTAAATACACGGGCTGCTTGGGGGTCACGAGTTTGACATGTTCCCCTTCTTTACATTAAAGTAACAAGTAACTTAAAGCAAGGAGTATTAGTGTGAAACCAACCTACTTGTCTCTTGAGAAGAGGGTCCCCAGAGGCACGACTGAACACGGGCAGCAATAACGCTCAACATTCATTGCTCCGAATATAGGCAGAGGCTACGTGAAAGCACGTAGCCGCGCGTATGGCGGCCGTGAACTCTTGGTTAAACCATGATTCATGATCATACAGGTGGCATTTGTAACACCCCTGTGTGTAATTTAAATAAGCTTTGCTTGCTGCCTTCAGGCTGACGGTAGGGCGTCAAAAGACGCATCATTTTTTAATTGCTTACATTCTCACATGATTACAAGCTTCCTCGGCACAAGCTCTTTCCCACATCGTGCGCGGCGCCCCTGGCTACTCCTAACGGCGCACCAGGGAGCCGCGGCGCACAGTTTGGGAACCACCGCCATAGATGGATGAAACAAACACATGCCCTGAGCCTGAAACTCCAGGAACCCTAGCCACTCCAACCCAAAGCCCTTAAATCTAGCCTGAAACCCTAAAACCAACCCTGAAAGACCTCTTGCAGCTTGATGTGTCCCTGTAGCCACACAGAATGTCAGCCAAATTACCCCTGGAATCTACTTCTCAGTCCTGGGTACAAATGGGAGCTTGTCTAGCCCTTCAGGTTTCCACACAGGTCACAGATAGCAGGTGCAGTCTTTGTCTTTTCTTCCTCCTGTCCACGATGTGTTCTCATTGACAGGAGTTGAGGTGCCACTTTTGTAGGATTCACTAGACAGTAGTGTGGGGCCACTCCTGGACACTCCCAACCCAATGAGCAAAATAGCTCCCAAGGACAAACATTTCTTAGCATATCCTCTTTGACGTATGCAAGCTATCCCACAGTGCAGCACTCTAAGCAAACCCCAAAATGGTGGGAGCCTTCTGCCCTTGGAGGTGGCTGTTGTCCCAGCCAGGGGTGTGTCTATGAAAATGAGCAGTCAACCACATCAAACAAGTGCTGGTACCAGCTGCCTCTCCTACTGGGTGGCTGCTAGACTGGCTACAGTTGCCCCAGGGAACAAAGGCTTATTTTCTCCAGGTCTCCCTTCACCCTCAACAATGAATGGGCAGTTCTTACCCTGGTCCCTCTCAATTTAATGAATTTCCTAAACTCTCTCCAGCTGCCCTTCCTGAGCTGAGAAGAGCTTCATACCCATGCCTAGGTCTGCCTGTCAAAAGGCATAAGACATTATTTTTGCTCTGGGAGCTGTTTTTGCACCTCATTAAGGGGAATCACTGATAGTGGCAAGCTGCTGGCAGGCTAATGCAAATTAGCTGGCTGGAGTTTCAGTCAGACAAAGTCTAACTATTTGAAAGTTACTTTTTTAGAATATTTATCAAAAATCCAATTTCACCATTGAATTGGATATTTTCATAAAGAGTAAAAACAGTAGTTGGAAAATTTCTGAAGTTTATCCCAATATAGAGTTAGCAAATACAGTATTCTATTTGAACTTTGATTTTTCTTTTTTCTTAAAAGATCAGCTAAAACTTTTTACAGTGAAAATAGCTCTTGGGTGATCTGCAATAATACGCCAAAATTACTCTCCTCCACCCTCAACCTTTTTACTTTTCACACAAAGGTATGAAATGGGCTTGCTTCTCCACCCATTACAGATACTTCCATCCAACGGATAGAGAAGCTTTTAATCTACTCGCCAGCCAAATATTTTGACTGTTTAATAAAGATTTGGAAAACTGTAGTAAAAGGTAGGTAGTGTTCGAAGCGTGTATATAGCTTGCCTGACTTGCTTGAATTGTGAAGAGTTGAGCAATATGATGTCACATGATTTGTCGAAACTGGTTAGTGCTGACCTGCCTCCTCAGCCAATTTGTCACAGCGACAGGCTACTTTTTTGTGGTTCCAAATTGTGAGTGATGGGTTCGCTTGCAGTGTTCTGTGAAATTGCGCAGTTTTTATCTTTTAAAGAAAAATTCAACTCACATGCCTGTCTTCAGTTTCATTAAAGAACTGAAACCCAGTTCTCTGAAAGCTGGCGAAAGGGCAATGCAGCAATATCTGTGCAATGGCGGTTGGCATTGACGGTGAGGGGGAGGTGGGTGCGCACTCACAAATATATATATTTTTTTAAATTACTTGAACCGACGTCCTCCGCTGTGGACCTCTTCTGAACTGGACCTCTTCTGAACCGGATGCTGCAGTGCGGGCACCAATCCTGGCGCTTTTCTCATGCTGTGAGAGCAGCACTCTGATTGGATGAAGCGGCCTCAGTCGGCACTCCCCACTGCCCTGGAGGCCTGCACTTACTATAAGACAGCTGGGTTAGAGGTTTCAAAGTGCGCATGTCTGGTTGGCCGTCGCAAGACGACCAGCCAAAGGGACATGCGCACTTTGAAAAGTGTACAAACAGCCCACCCTCCTCCCTGCTGCTGTCATTCAGCAGCGGCCCCATCCCCATTCTGATGCATGGTTCAGGACGGGAAGATGATTCCTTTTTTATTTATACCATTTTATTTTTTATCTTTGGGGGTAACTTAAGTTTGGAGACGCTCCTCCGGTCCAATGGAGGAGCCGCCCCTGCATCTGTGTTATGCAGTACTTAAATGTTAGAGGTAAATGATAACTGGGGGGCACCATGTATCTTAAGAGGTACAGACTTTTCTGGGAGTTAGAAACTCGTGTCTGTGATACGTTACACTGCTGAGGTGTCCATGACCTAAAGAACTTTGTAGAACACAGGTGGTTTTCTTGCTAACCTCTTTGGATAAGATCTTATCCATCTGTATTGTTTGGCAGGGAAAGACAAATAGTGAGCAGAAAAGGTGTATACTTCAACCTTCCTACGATTTTATTTCTTTATTTGTTTGTTTTTGGATGGGTGACACCCTCAAACCCCTCTTTTGCCTTACTTTTACCTCTACCTCCACCTGAATCCTAAAAAGACATTATCTCCTTTGCTTCTATCCACTCTGAGCCCTAAAAAACTCTTGCACACTTTTACCTCTACCGTCCCCTGAGCACTAAAAATCTCTTAACTCCATTTACGTCTCCCTGTTCCTGAACCCTAAAAAAGCCTATGCTCCTTACTTCTAGCCACCCCTGAACACTAAAAAATCATTACCCCTGTTAAAACTTTCAAGCTAAGTGTGGTCTTCCCCCAAACATTTTGCCTTCACCCCTCTTAATTTAGCTGATTTTGTTTTTCCTTGCCTTCGGACTCTGTGCTTTTAACCACTGCTAACCAGTGCTAAAGTGCTTGCGCTCTCTCCTATAAACATGGTAGATTTGGCTAATACCCGTCTGGCACATTTAATTAACTTTTAGTCCCTAGTAAAATGGTACCCCCATGGACCCAGAACCTGTAAATTAAATGCTACTAGTGGGCCTGTAGCTCTGTTTGTGCCACCCACTTGAGTAGCCCTGTAAAACATGTCTCAGGCCTGCCATTTCAGCCTGTGTGTGAAATTTTAAACTGCTATTTCAACCTGGCAAAAGAAACCTTTTGCTAAGCCCAAAGCTTCCTTTTTAATACATATGTCACCTCTAGGGTAGGCCCTTAACAGGCCCTGAGGGCAGGATGCAGTGTATTTAAAACATCAATCATGAACTTTTAAGTTTTACATGTCCTGGTAGTGAAAAACTCTTAAATTAGTTTTTCACTACTGCAAGGCCTACCTCTCCCATAGGTTATCATTGGGTTTCCTTATTATGTTTAATAAGTGGTAACTTTTAATTGGTAGCAGATAGAAATGTTGAATTTGCTATCTAAAGAATTGAAATTGAAAGCCCTCTTTAATGGTAAAGTCGGATTTTAAGTCATAATTCTTTGAATGTATTTTTAGAAGGTTGGCATTTTCTTATCGTAACCATTTGGTGCCTGCAGCCCGTCCCAGGGTCATATGACTAGGTGTTGCTGGCAGTTGGTCTTTCTGTATTGCTTCCAGACAGTGAGACAAGGGGAGGCTAGGTGTTGGCAGGATGGGCCACTCTGATTTAATGAAGAGGAGCTGTCACCTACCATACCTGCACATCACAAAGGCTCTGCCTGAACACACTCACAAAGGGTTTCTCATCAGTCTTTTGCCCCCCCAGACATGCTGAAGCCAGGGCAGGGAGGAAGGGGATGCCTGACATCTTAGGGGAGCAGAAACCTCCAGAACCTTCTCCTTCTTCAAAGTGATCTCCAGGTATAAATGATAGATCCTCAGGCCCAACTCTTCAGTACACAACTGGACCTGTGGAAAACTCAGAAGAAGGACTGCTGTGCTTCTTTGCTGCAAGAAGACCTGCCGCTCTGTTGCCCTGCTGTGCTGCCTTGCTGCCCTCCTGCCTGAGTATGAAGGACTGGACCTACATCTTGAACCCCGGACCACCACAGTAACTCCAAGGGCTAGTTGGCTGACCTCCTGAGCAGAGCCTCAGGGACAGAACAGGCACTGACCACCTTGTACCCAGCACCTAGACTCTGCCAGCTGTGAGTCCTGCACTCCCAAGTGATGCCATCCCAGTCCTGTATCCTTGGAAGTGGGCCTGAAGGTGTTCTGCCAGCCCAGCTGTGGGCCCAGCAGAACTTATGCAGTGTGATGCATCCCCTTGCAAAACCACAACCTCTAATTAGGACTTTGCATCACAAGCCCTTCGTCAAAGTCATCCTTGGCGGTGACACAGGAACTTACATCGCAGCCTCGCAGTCTCCCGGAACAGCTGCTGCATGACGCATCTCCACACACGGACCTCACATCGCCTGTGCTGCACGATGCATCCTCAACGTGGGACTATGCATCACTCTGCAACCAGGATTTAATGTACTCTGTTCAGCGGAACCAACTGTGTCCGTGTAGCTGGCCTGTGCTCCATCATTGTCAGCCTGAATGTGTGACTTTGTCCTGGTCTAGCACAACCTGATAGCCACAGTTGGGGCTTAGTGCTTTATGGCACTATTTTCACTTATACTTTAAAATTGCACATCTCCGGTTCTACTGACTTGATTTTTGTCATTTTTGTCTTAAATTGTTCATTAAAAATTAACCTATTTTTCTAAATTGATGTGGGGATTTTCTTGTCTTGTGTTTCACTTTATTACTGTTTGAAGTGCTGCATAAGCCTATAAGTTAAGCCCAACTGTTCTGTGCCAAGCTACCAGAGGGACGAGCACAGGTTAATTTGGGGTTTGCTTGTGACTTCACCCTTATACGAATAGTGGTTGCTGCTTGAGTAGGGTTTAACCCCACTCAGTCGGTAAGCCAATTTCTTACAACCCATTTATCTCTACTCTCCCCTGCACCCCAATATCTCTTTACCTCCACCGACCCAGAACCCTTAAAAATGCTTACACCCTTTACCTCTATCTGCCGGAGCACTAAAACCACTTTCCTCTCTTTATCTCTACCCGTCACTGAACCCTAAAAATCACTTTCCTCCCTTTACCTCTACCTCTACCCGTCCCTAGACCCTAGTACCGCACATTCTTTTACCCCTACCCTCCATTACCCTTACATATCCCTTAAACTTTACCCATGCCTTAACCCTTCAGTTCCGTTTTTTTAGTGAAATAATTTTTATGTCATTTAAAATAAAAACCATACCTGCATGGTAAAATGCTGCGGGGTAAGTACTAAAAAGGGTGCTGCATGGTACCTACCTGTGGGGTAACGTCCTACCGGCTAAAGACCGCGGGGTAAGGATGCATACCAAGGAATTGTGTGTGTGTGTGTGTCTGTGTGTGTGAGAGAGAGCACACGTGCACTGTTTTTTTTTCTTTAATCACATGTCAGAGGCCAGTTTCAGGTGATAAATAACAGAAAAAGTGTACTATTACTTCAGCACTGTGGAAAGACTGCCGATATGTGACTTGCTACGTTTTATACGAAATAAGCAAATGCGTGCATTACTGTTCCATTGGGAGCTATTAAACAATATGTGATCACCACTGATATTGGGTAAATGTGCCAGCATGTTGTGAAAGATTTCTCAAGAGACTAGGGAAATGTCTATTACTGTAGCATTGTGGACACCAGATAATATATGCTAAAATTGGTATACAAGTTAACTGCGCCAAAGTGGTCACTGACAGTGTACGATGAAGAACATGCATTTGCTGCTGTACGGGTATTATGTTTTGCCACGTTGCTAGCATGAGTGACCATGCTGACAACTGAAACTGTTGTTTTGTGTTGATGACAGCGATCAGTTATATGTTAACATTGTGTTTATTATATATTCATTGGAGCAATGCATAGTCAAGGCTTATTTGTTCACTTCGGCCACTGTGGAAAATTGCCAGTGACTTTGGGGACCACTGAAATACTGCCATCTATTGGTCAGCTTATCAGAAGTTGTGGTAGTCACCAGATCTGATTATGGGGACCACCGTGTGACTCTGGCTCACATATGTACCACTCACAAACATATATACAAGTATTAAACCTATGCCGCTCAATACGACCCAATCCAACACTAACGGGCAACCCGCTTGAGCGGGTTCATACCTTCGAGTACCTGGGGTTCACCCTTACTGAATGGATGGATTGGACAGCACATATTTCCAAACAAAGACTAAATCTGGAAAGAAACAGTGGTGAGCTGGTTAAGGTTGTTCAGGGGTCCTTTTATAAACCTGGCTCTCCGGTAATGCATATTTACAGGCTCAAAGCGCTGGGTCCTATACTTTACGACGCTGAGCTCTGAGGCCACAAGGCCGCCAATGCCTTGGTACTTGTTGAGAATAGATTTCTGAGGCAGCTGCAGAACCTCCCAGTTAGTACTCCACTGATTCCATTAAGGTTAGATATGAGGGTCAGACCAATCGCCGAAGGGATCACCATTAGGCCCATATTGTATTGGAGGAGAGTGAGTTGGAAGAGATACTTGGCATACAGGGGGAAGGGGGTCTACCTTGGATCAAACACGTTAGGGACACTCTGCGAAGTATGGAGAAAGACAGTCTTTGGGACAATCCTGGGGAGGCCTGTAGCAAAACTTCTAAACTAGAACTTAAAACGAGCTACTAGAACTATAAACTAGGCACTCTCTTAACAAGTTCAACTCTGGGTGTATAGGCCAACGACTTCATACATCATAAGGATTATTTTAAAGCTGAAGAGTTTCTCGATGAAGTAGAATCAAGCTTGGCTAGAAAACTCTATGTTCAATTCAGACATGGGGCCATCCCCCTGCACTCATTTACCCACAGATGGGCCAGTACTGATAATACAGAGGAGAAGGTTTGCCTGTCCTGTGGTCTGGCTGATGAAACTATGGTGCATGCCCTCTTTTTCTGCCCAGAGTATAGGTTGGTAGTGGTACGGGCAAAATGGCTAATTCCCATCTGTAGGAATCTGGGGACTGTCTAGAATGTCGAGACGTATAGAATCCCCAAATCAGACACCAGCCAAAATATTGTATTCGCAGTTTCAAAGTACTTATTTGCAATGTGGTGCATCAGGCACAAACACATTTCTCTGCCAGCTACAGAGGACATCCTATAGCACTGTGTACTGCACTATGATTAAGAAATATAATGTAAGGACGTATGTATGCACTGAGACATGTATTTTTAAAAAGAACAACTTTTACCAATGATGTAAAGCCATTTTTAACTTTCTCCTTTTATGATTTTTAAACTAATCAATGAGCATATCCTCCTTATTACTTACATTGTATTTTGTTTTAACCATCCATTTCAATGTCTTTCATGGCAAAATGGCGAAATAAAGAATATCAAAACGAAATAAACAAGTCAATTATAGAACTCCCTTGAACTCTTTCCTTTTGACAGCATGTTTTTGAGTTGGTCACATCTTCCCAAATATGCTGTCCCCCCACCAAGCCAAGTTTCTAACCCAACACATATTAAAAGAAATCATAAATATAATTTCCAGTTACCACCCAGTGCACTACGAAATGTTATACATCAGGATTTCCGAAGGTGGACCAAGCTTGGTTCTAGGGGCTACGTTGTCTCACAGTAGGAGTCCCAATCTTTGAGAGTTAGGGACGTTGAGCAGAGGGACCCTTTTTTGCTTTTTTTTAGGTCTGGCATTCGCCAAGACATTTAGATTTAAAAAATATATATGTATACTATACTTATTTAAAGGGGCTTTCAGCCAGCTGTTTTCATTTATCAGTCTATTGTTGTCTCAGTCACATTTTGCTTCCACCCACTACAGCATACAGAATGGGAAAGGGTGTTATCTCATATAAGTCACTGTATAACTTCACTTTGAGTGACTGAATTTTGCTCTTTCACAAGGAGCACATTTGCACACAACAAATTAGATTTACAACTGCACTCTCGTATATCATACTTGTGTATATTTTCATTGAGGACTATAGTTATATTTGTAAAACAATTTAGTATGTATGTCCTGCTTGTATGGGTTTCTAGTGTCATTCCAGTGCTCTTGTAAGTACTGCTTATACAGCCATTTACCTATTATATTACTAATTTTAGCTCTGCTTATTCTAAATCAATCTATCTATCTATCTATATATCTATTTTCGTCACACTATCTTTGCAACACTATCTATCTTTGCAACTCTATTTAACTGTCTTGGCAAGTCTGCTTGCGCAAAATACTTATTGACCAACATTTCATAAAAAGCAGCAGAAAAAGGCAAAAACATGTTCACTTCTTTGGTGATCTGTTGGCTCTGCTGGATGCAACTGCTTGAGGTAGGATTCCACCCAAACTGGAACTCTCTTTATCATGTGTGGCTACCATCCCCATTCTAAGACATAATCTGCGGTTGACAGCCGTTAATTGATAGATTTAAGATACAGTTTTTTTTAAATTTGTATCATACGCTGATAGCTCATCATAACTGAGACTGTCTGTGCATGCTAATGAATGAATGAATATTAGTCTTATAAAGCGCAGACTTTGCCCAAAGGCGTCAAGGCGCTGCGGATAGAGCCAGTGGTCGCAGGAGGCACAGAAGGGAACCTAACAATTAAGTATTGAAGAGCCAAGTCTTTAGGGCCTTACGGCAAAGAGAGTGAGACTCTTGTCCAGAGATCGATAGCAGAAGAGTATTCCAAAGCTTAGAGGCAGCAACAGAAAAAGCTCGTCCCCCCCACCTGGCTCTCCTGAACCTGGGAACTACCAGCCAGTTTTTACTGGCAGATCGTAATTGTTTGGTAGGAATATACAGTTGAAAAAGCCTTTTGATACCTTTGGAGCCAAATTATGAAGAGCTTTGTGGACGAAGCAAAGGGCCTTGAACAACATTGTCTGGCCTAGAGGAAGCCAATGCAACTTGTGAATAAATGCCGAAGCAGTGTGGAATTTAGAAAGATCCATCACAAGTCTGGCCGCTGCATTCTGTACAAGCTACAGTTTGTGAATGGATCCATTATTGATGTCCAGATAAAGGGCATTACAATAGTCCAATCTGAAAAGGACCAGCGCGACAACTGCCTGTTTTCAAGAGGAAAAGGAAAGACATGGAAAGATCTTCCTCAAGACCCTGATGATGCCAAATCAAGTGGAGACCATTCTGTTGATCTGGGGGTCAAAAGAAAGAGAGCTGTCAACTATGACACCAAGATTCTTTGCTGTTGGAGCTGGACAGGGGCATGAGCCAAGCATTTCAGGCCACCAAGAGTGGAACCGTATATATTGTTGACTACCAAAAGTCAAGACTTCTGTTTTGTTAGCATTGAGTCGAAGGTCGTTATCTACCATCCAGGAGGCCACAGCCCGCCTGTAATTTTTAAAATTTGCTGCGGACGCCTCTATGCTATAGGTGATTGACAAAATAATGTGTGTATCATCTGCATAGGACAGAGCCTCCAGCCCAAAAGATCTAATGACTTTGGCCAGAGGGGCGACATAGATGTTAAACAAGGTTGGGCTCAATGAAGAGCCCTGTGGGACTCCACAGAAGGTGTGAGTAGCATCAGAGTAGAATTGATCCAATTTTACTTTTTGTGACCGGTCAGTGAGAAAAGAGGACAGAAGCATCTGAGCAGAGCCTGTGACCCCAATTTCTTTGAGACGGCTGACCAACCTCGAGGGTGAGATGGTATCAAAGGCCCCGGTTAAGTCTAGGAGAATTAGTAGAGAGGTGTACCCACCGTCAACTTGAATGCGGATGTTGTTTATTGCAGAGGTTAAAGCAGTCTCCGGGCTATGACCACTCCTAAAGCCATGTTGAGAGCCATCAAGCAAATGATGTTGATCCAAGTAGGAGCTAAGATGGAAGTTGAGATGCTTCTCCAAGATTTTTGCAGGGACTGACAACAGAGAGAGGCCAATAATTTTTTAATTCAGAGGGATCTAAAGTAGCCTATTTTAATAATGGTTTGACCACCGCAATTTTCCAAGTGTGAGGGTACTGACCCGATGAAATAGCTACATTAAGTATGGAGGTAAGGTGAGGGACAATTATCTCTCTTCCTAATTTCATGATCTTCAGGGGGCAGGATTCTAGAGGGGATCCGGAGGTGATTCCCCCTTAGAAGGCAGTCTTTGTGCTCCTGAGATAAGGAGGGGAAGGCAGATAAATTAGCTTCCCCCTCTTGGAGAGTAGGAGAATTAACGAGGGATAGGCTAATAGTAGGAACTGTATTGGACAACTCTGAATTGAGATTGTCCAAGGAGGAATATATTTCTGAAATCTTCAAATGAAAGAATTTAGCCATTCTGTCGCAAAGATCCTGAGAGCTATCCATATAGGCAGAAACCAGAGGAGAGGAGAGAGAATTAATTACACTGAAAAGTTCCCTAGAGGATCTGAGAGATTCTATCATTTGGGAATAGAAAGATGATTTTTCCTCTTTAATAGCAATTTTGTATTCCACTAATTTCTGTTTATGAAGGTCTCTTTCAGTTGGGTCAAGATATCGACGCCAGATCCTTTCTTGATGACGGCAGGATTGTCTAAGCTTCCTTAGCCTCTCAGAAAACCAAAGGGCCGTAGGCTTTTTTCTGCCTGCATAGTGCTCCTTGAGGGTAGCAAGGGAATCAATAGCTGTTAGTAGCCAATTGGAGAACTCTACAGATGCCAAATTGGCATCAGAATGATTAATCCAGTGAAGATTACTAAGAGTTTTGAGGAGAACTTCCTTATTAATATGACTGAAATTCATTTTTACTACCTTTCTATTCCCCGTATTCAAAGATTTATGTGGTAGAGGGATCAGGAGAGAAAAAAGGAACAGCATAATTATCTGACCAGGAAAGTTTACGAGGCTCCATTACCACGAGTCGGGAGTCATTCAAAAAGATACCATACAAAATGTGTCCCGCCTCATGAGTGGAGTTTTTTGCTAATTGAGGGAAACCACAGAATGTCATAGCTTCTAAAAGAGTTTGAGAGTCTTTACATAGGGACTTATTCAGTTGAAAATTAAAATCACCCAGGAGCGTCAAATTAAGTTTCGCCAAGTAAGTATGAAAGATGGGTTTGAGGCATGTTTGAGTGCACATAAAAGAACAATTCCCACTGATTGTGAATCTCCATATGTGTATGCAGATCTAACTTAGTGGAATTCATTGCCACAGCTGTAGGTCTTGCTGCAAGCTGTAGGAAGGTGGAATCTGACTATATGGTTGCCCCCACTTTTTTTATGGTGTTTTGCTGGTTTATGACTTAGTTGGACTGGGATCCTGCTATTCAGGGCCCCAGTCTATCTGCTTTCTCTGTAAAAAGGTTTCCATGTGCCTTAGGCACATCTCTGATTGGAATCTGGAGTGCCCTTATAAGTCCCTAGTACATGGTATACTATGTACCAAGGGCATAGGTACCTCAGAGGCCTACCAGGGGCTGCAGCATGTATTATGCCACCCCTGGAAGGCCACCCAAACTGACACCACAGGTCTGCTACTGCAGCCTGGGTAATGTGGTGCATGCACCCCTTACTGTGATATAGGTTACCTATATCACTAAATACATACACACATATAAACCTATAAGTCACTCCTAAGGCAGGCCTTATCAATCCTGAAGGCAGAGTGCGTGGTTCCTATGTGAGAGGGTGCCCCTGCATGAGCAGGGCCCCTCTGCAGCGTTCGGAGACCATCTCTGATGCTGTTTGTAGTGCAGCCTGACCATATACTCTTAAGCGCATTATAACCTCGCGGTAAAATGCTAACTTTGGAATGGCTGCACCTAAACATGTCGTGTTTGGTGTCAAACATCTTGGAATACTACCCCCCGCCAATCCTGGCGGCGGGGGTAGCATTCCACCCTTCTAGAGGGAAAGACATGTTAACTCTGGCTAGCCCGGTAACTTCTTTCCAGAGCCCTGGCATCACAAAATGGATGCTGCTGCCACAGACACGAGTCTGGCCTCCTGCTGCTGGACGAAACTCCGGCAGGGGAGGCCTGGACAATAGGTTTCCTGTCCCAGGGAGGTGTGACCACCTCCCCAGACAGGATAATGTGTATTGGGGCTGGGCGGGAGCACTTTCGGGTGCTTTGAAGTCCTGCACTGGGGGCACATTTGGTGTCCCTGTGCATACCCCAGTTCAAACCGGATCAGGGGCTTGCAGCCCCTGCTTTGGCGCGAACTGGACAAAGGAAAGGGGTGTAGCCACCCCTCTGCCCTGACCCACCCATAGGTGGGGCCACAGAGTAGTCCAACCCCTATCTTTAGTATAAAGATAGGAACCCAGTCCTTAGGACTTTAGATTATCCCTGGACGAAACTCTGAAACTGAATCCTGGACCTTCAATGCTCTACTCACGATTAGAGGACAGAAGAATCTCCCTTGGGGTCAAGGAGTGACTCCCCTGCTTGGCAGGCACCAAAGAAGCATCTGTCCGGTTCGCATTTCTGAAGCTCCCGTCGGACGCCGAAGTCATCGCATCACCAGAGGTGGATTCTCAGACTTCCCCGAGGCTACCCTGAGTCCCCAGCAAAGCTGGGGCCCGTGGCTATCGTGGGTGACTTGAGACCGTGACCCCTGGACACCAAGCACATTTGCAAGTGCATCCTCTTCTGGGTCTCCCAAGAAGTCGTGCTTTGGGCTCCGAGTAGCCCTAGCCTCCAGCACCACCTGCACCGAAGATCACTGGCCCCCACTCCACGAGTGTCCTGTAAGCCAGATCCACGTGCGGCATCACGAGGCTCCTTCACGGTCGCTAGCCCGTTGGCTAGTAGCCCTTAACGAAGGCCAATATTTTCCTACCTTGGCATCCTGGTTGCTCCAGGCCTGCCCTCACTTACCCTTGCTGGGTGAGTTCCCCAGACCTTGCTGGTCTGCACCATCGACGATCTTCCTCTGCATCGAGACTTGCCGTTGCCAAGGCTTGTTGGGTCCAATCTGGTCGCCGACACCTCAGCACTCGACAAACATTGTGTACCAGCCCGAATCCTGCTCCTGGTCGCCGACAACGCCTCCTGGACCTCGTGGCTGAAGAGTCAAGACGACCGTCAACGCACCTGAAGCACTCGACATCGGTGGGCATCTGTCCATCGCCTTCCTGGTCACTGGCTAGTGACCCAGACTCTGTCCCCTCTGCTTTCAGGTTCTTCAGAACTCCGATCCACTCTTGGATCCACCCGGACACTTTTCTCTTGGTCGCCAGCAGCACTTTGCAGCAGATCGCCATTCAAATCGACGACGAAACCCGACCCAGAAAGGCACCTATGCACCCGGCTTCCCTGGGTGAGGTAACACGAGTACTCCGGTGCTCCCGTGGGTAGAGACTCTTCAAAGTCCTAGATCTCAAAGGGTTTGGTCCAAGTCCTCTTTAAAGTGTCCCTTTTCTCTAATTTCCCGATCACGACTTTCTCCATAGAAGTCAACGGCGTATCGCGGTTGTGTATTTACACTGCACGCGTCTCCCGTGGGTCCCCTGTGTCACTACCTTGGGTGGTTCCTTGTGGTCCAAGCACTTCTAGAGGCTCTAGGCCTAGTGTCTAGTTCAGTCGTGGTTCTTATACCACTTTATTGGTATATGGTTTGGTACGCCCCTAGGGCCCAAACGTGTATTTGTGCTATTACTGTGTTTAAATAACTTCTAACTTATGTACTTCGAACTCTAGCCTCATAAAGAGACTAGAGGGGTGTGTTTAGCAATAAATACATATATTTTGAATATATACCTGGTGTGGTGCTCTTTCATTTGGTCACTCAAGAGATTATAGACTGGTAAAACAAGCTGCTTTACATTCCTTCAAGACTTAGCCTGAAGGCTGCTCTCCATAGCTACCACTAGGATAGCTTTCAATAAGGTTGTCTTTAACCTATCTCCAATAAGGGGTTGTTTGGACTGGTGCAGGGTGCCCACTATAATTAGTGGACAGCATATACCAGGCCAACTTCTCACATTGGTGTGCAGCGTGTGGGATTCCAGCTTGCTATTGTTTTACCAGATAATCTCAATTGAATTGATCAACTGAAAACCACTAAAGGTACCTAAGGTACATATAATTTAAGCTTAGAATACAGTAAGTTCTACTGAACTTAGAGTTGTGTGTTAAGGGATAGCACAACCCTTTCTACAACTCAAGAGAGTTTAGTAGGCCACACTAGAGTAGGTAGTGCATACACCACACCACACTAGTAATGTCTTTAAGGGCAGGATCCAAAGAATCCTTGCAGGAAGCCATTGAGCTTCCACACTCCAAGTATGATACACTCCCATTCTTGGAATTGAGAGCTTTATGCAACTTGAGAAAAATAAGGACAGGCCAAAGCCCCACCACCCAACACCTCAAGGAGTTGTTGGTGGCTTATGACCTTAGTAAGCCCTTGGGGACTGAAGGGGTAGGAGCTGAGGGTGGGGCAGATGATGAGGTTGGGAATGGGGGTACCAGTACCCCCAGCCCCCTCTGAAACTGGCCAGGAGGGCGACAATGGCCCTGACCTGGATAATCCAACCCCTCCTGAGGAAGATGAAGAGGAGGATCAGAATGAGTCCCCCTTTGTCCCCCAGGAAGGATTGTGAGTGTGCCCAGAAGGTCTAGATCTTCTTCTCAGGAGTCTAACCACTCTGGCACCTCAATAGGGAGCTCTGTCTCATCTCATAGGAGGGAATCCTCTCATGAGAGAAGAAAGAGGCTGATTCAATATGAGGAAGCTCAGCTTGAACTCAGAAGGAAGCAAGTAGCCTTAGACAGGGAGTCCCTAGATCTCCTTAGAGAGAAAAGAAAGTTGGGACTAGAGTCCCATGGTGGCAACAATATCCCTAGAGATAGGGAAAGGTCTTATGACCATAGAAACCTAAACAAGATTGTCCCTCCCTACCAGAGTGGGGATGACATCCACAAATGGATAACTGCACTGGAGAGGGCCTGTAAAGTTCAGAAGGTCCCCCAGAGGCAGTGGGCAGCAATCTTGTGGCTCTCCTTTGCAGACAAAGGTAGAGACAAGCTCCTCACTGTAAGAGAAGAGGATGCTGACAATTACACAGTCTTGAAGAGTGCTCTGATAGATGGGTTTGGCCTAACCACTGAACAGTATAGGTTGAAGTTCAGAGACACCCAAAAAGCTCAGACTCAAGACTGGGTTGATTTTGTAGATTGTGCTACAAAGGCTCTGGAAGGTTGGATACATGGCAACAAAGTGCATGACTTTTTAGGATTGTACAATTTGATTATGAGGGAGCAGATCCTTAATAATTGTCAAAACCAGCTTTTGCACCAGTATCTGGTGGACTCTGATCTGACCTCTCCCCAAGAATTGGGAAAGAAGGCAGACAAATGGGTCAGAACCAGAGTAAAAACTAGAAATCAGGGTGGTAGAAAGATTCTACTAAGTCCCAAGAGAAAGGTGGGGATAAATCTAAGGATAAGTCCCCTACAGGGCCCCAAAATTCCTCTTCTCGGGGTGGGTCCCAAACTCCTTCCTCTCCTGAAAAGAAACCATATTGCCATGTCTGTAAAAAGCCTGGGCACTGGAAAACTGATCCCAGTTGCCCCAGGATTGGCAATAAAGAAAATGTTCCTCCCACAACTACTACCACCCCTCCTGGTACTACCAGTAGTAATCCTCCAGTTGGGAGTAGTGCACCCAAAAAGTTGGGTGCTTTTGCAAGAGGAACAGAGGTGAGCCCTAGTTTAGACAGGGACCCCTCAACAGACTCCTCTGACTCTGATGGTGGTATAGGATTTGCCACCTTTACCATGGGTCCCACAGCGTTGGGCAGGTACAGATTGGAGCCAATAATTAATGGTCAGAAAGCTGTGGCATTTAGGGACACAGGGGCTAGTGTCACCATGGTGGCAGGGAAACTAGTCCCCCTCACCAGTTTTTACCTGAGTTTAAGTACCAGGTGACCAACATTGATGGTGTCAGAACAGATCACCCCATGGCCATAGTCAATCTCAGCTGGGAGGGGGTCACAGGCCCAAAGAGAGTGGCAGTGTCCCCCACCTTACCTGTAGATTGCCTGATGGGCAATGATTTGGAAATTTCAGCCTGGGCTGAAGTTGAACACCAAACCCATCTTAGGATGTTGGGCGTCCCTGTAAAGGTTAGTGGGGCTGTGATGGCCACAGCCCCAGCCCAAGAATTTGGAGAGATGGAGCCTGAAAGAATGGCCCACTCTCCCCCAAAAGAGAGCACAAGGGTTGAAGAAAAGTCTTCTTCCCCCAGACAGTAGGTAAGGGTCAGCCTCCTCAGGGAACTGACCCTACCCCTAGTGAAGGAACTGCCACAGAGGTAGTCAGGCCTGGCCTGGCCACACCCCTGATGGCAGAGGACCCTTCCAAGGTGGTACCCAGTCTGGAGCAGGTAACCTGCCCCTCTCTACCC
The DNA here is from genome assembly GCA_963921515.1 of Calotriton arnoldi. Taxonomy (NCBI): domain Eukaryota; kingdom Metazoa; phylum Chordata; class Amphibia; order Caudata; family Salamandridae; genus Calotriton; species Calotriton arnoldi. Next base: position 147,064 of record CAWUFW010000925.1, read on the forward strand.
TGCCTCAGTCAGCCCAGGGCTGCAGAGGTCAGGGAGGTCAGTGGACCCCCAGGGCCCCCTGTCCAGAGGAAGCCCCCATCAGCAGATATAGGGGCACCCAGTCTAGTAGCCCTAGCCAGGTGAAAATTCCTCTACACACTGAGGGATCCCCCATACCTTTATGTAGGGACCTCCCCCAGAAGGACTCTGGTAGGCAAGGGCAAACCTGGGACCAGAAGGTTCCAAACCTGCCATGTCCCTCCAGTAGTCCATCCAAAGGGACCCAACCCCCAGCTGTAGGCAGCCAAAGGTTGACCCTTAGAGCAAAGTGCAACTCAGTCATGGAAAGACAGGCATACATGGTGACCAGTGATCTGAGGAAGCTGAGGCCAACATTCCTAGGGCCTCACTTCCCTACTCAGACACCTCACCAGCCTTGTACTTTACCTAAGCACACCACAGGTAGTGATTCCCCATGGTGGAGACCCTCTCATACCCTTAGGGTGAGGGATTGCTTAGTGGACCATAAGACAGGGGGCAACCATGCTAGTGCAGGTGCTTCCTTATATGACCACTTAGTCAATGAAGGCTCAACTGGCCAAGGTTAGCCTTATCTCCTTTCGTTTGGGGGGTTATGTAGGAAGGTGGAATCTGACTATATGGTTGCCCCCACTTTTTTATGGTGTTTTGCTGGTTTATGACTTAGTTGGACTGGGATCCTGCTATTCAGGGCCCCAGTCTATCTGCTTTCTCTGTAAAAAGGTTTCCATGTGCCTTAGGCACATCTCTGATTGGAATCTGGAGTGCCCTTATAAGTCCCTAGTATATGGTATACTATGTACCAAGGGCATAGGTACCTCAGAGGCCTACCAGGGGCTGCAGCATGTATTATGCCACCCCTGGAAGGCCATCCAAACTGACACCACAGGTCTGCTACTGCAGCCTGGGTAAGGTGGTGCATGCACCCCTTACTGTGATATAGGTTACCTATATCACTAAATACATACACACATATAAACCTATAAGTCACTCCTAAGGCAGGCCTTATCAATCCTAAAGGCAGAGTGCGTGGTTCCTATGTGAGAGGGTGCCCCTGCATGAGCAGGGCCCCTCTGCAGCGTTCGGAGACCATCTCTGATGCTGTTTGTAGTGCAGCCTGACCATATACTCTTAAGCGCATTATAACCTCGCGGTAAAATGCTAACTTTGGAATGGCTGCACCTAAACATGTCGTGTTTGGTGTCAAACATCTTGGAATACTACCCCCCGCCAATCCTGGCGGCGGGGTAGCATTCCACCCTTCTAGAGGGAAAGACATGTTAACTCTGGCTAGCCCGGTAACTTCTTTCCAGAGCCCTGGCATCACAAAATGGATGCTGCTGCCACAGACACGAGTCTGGCCTCCTGCTGCTGGACGAAACTCCGGCAGGGAGGCCTGGACAATAGGTTTCCTGTCCCAGGGAGGTGTGACCACCTCCCCAGACAGGACAATGTGTATTGGGGCTGGGCGGGAGCACTTTCGGGTGCTTTGAAGTCCTGCACTGGGGGCACATTTGGTGTCCCTGTGCATACCCCAGTTCAAACCGGATCAGGGGCTTGCAGCCCCTGCTTTGGCGCGAACTGGACAAAGGAAAGGGTGTAGCCACCCCTCTGCCCTGACCCACCCATAGGTGGGGCCACAGAGTAGTCCAACCCCTATCTTTAGTATAAAGATAGGAACCCAGTCCTTAGGACTTTAGATTATCCCTGGACGAAACTCTGAAACTGAATCCTGGACCTTCGACGCTCTACTCACGATTAGAGGACAGAAGAATCTCCCTTGGGGTCAAGGAGTGACTCCCCTGCTTGGCAGGCACCAAAGAAGCATCTGTCCGGTTCGCATTTCTGAAGCTCCCGTCGGACGCCGAAGTCATCGCATCACCAGAGGTGGATTCTCAGACTTCCCGAGGCTACCCTGAGTCCCCAGCAAAGCTGAGGCCCGTGGCTATCGTGGGTGACTTGAGACCGTGACCCCTGGACACCGAGCACATTTGCAAGTGCATCCTCTTCTGGGTCTCCCAAGAAGTCGTGCTTTGGGCTCCGAGTAGCCCTAGCCTCCAGCACCACCTGCACCGAAGATCACTGGCCCCCACTCCACGAGTGTCCTGTAAGCCAGATCCACGTGCGGCGTCACAAAGCTCCTTGGCGGTCGCTAGCCCGTTGGCTAGTAACCCTTAACGAAGGCCAATCTTTTCCTAACTTGGCATCCTGGTTGCTCCAGGCCTGCCCTCACGAACCCTCGCTGGGTGAGTTCCCCAGACCTTGCTGGTCTGCACCATCGACGATCTTCCTCTGCATCGAGACTTGCCGTTGCCAAGGCTTGTTGGGTCCAATCCGGTCGCCGACACCTCAGCACTCGACAAACATCGTGTACCAGCCCGAATCCTGCTCCTGGTCACCGACAACGCCTCCTGGACCTCGTGGCTGAAGAGTCAAGACGACCGTCAACGCACCTGAAGCACTCGACATCGGTGGGCATCTGTCCATCGCCTTCCTGGTCACTGGCTAGTGACCCAGACTCTGTCCCCTCTGCTTTCAGGTTCTTCAGAACTCCGATCCACTCTTGGATCCACCCGGACACTTTTCTCTTGGTCGCCAGCAGCACTTTGCAGCAGATCGCCATTCAAATCGACGACGAAACCCGACCCGAAAGGCACCTATGCACCCGGCTTCCCTGGGTGAGGTAACACGAGTACTCCGGTGCTCCCGTGGGTAGAGACTCTTCAAAGTCCTAGATCTCAAAGGGTTTGGTCCAAGTCCTCTTTAAAGTGTCCCTTTTCTCTAATTTCCCGATCACGACTTTCTCCATAGAAGTCAACGGCGTATCGCGGTTGTGTATTTACACTGCACGCGTCTCCCGTGGGTCCCCTGTGTCACTACCTTGGGTGGTTCCTTGTGGTCCAAGCACTTCTAGAGGCTCTAGGCCTAGTGTCTAGTTCAGTCGTGGTTCTTATACCACTTTATTGGTATATGGTTTGGTACGCCCCTAGGGCCCAAACGTGTATTTGTGCTATTACTGTGTTTAAATAACTTCTAACTTATGTACTTCGAACTCTAGCCTCATAAAGAGACTAGAGGGGTGTGTTTAGCAATAAATACATATATTTTGAATATATACCTGGTGTGGTGCTCTTTCATTTGGTCACTCAAGAGATTATAGACTGGTAAAACAAGCTGCTTTACATTCCTTCAAGACTTAGCCTGAAGGCTGCTCTCCATAGCTACCACTAGAATAGCTTTCAATAAGGTTGTCTTTAACCTGTCTCCAATAAGGGGTTGTTTGGACTGGTGCAGGGTGCCCACTATAATTAGTGGACAGCATATACCAGGCCAACTTCTCACACAAGCTGTCTCCCTTTTGTGAACCTATCTGCTCCTGCAATGCCTCTGTCCCTTCCTCTCCACATACCTACACATGCCATTGTAGCCATTCTGTTTTGTTTCTGGGTCAGGTCAACAAATTCTCAAAGGGGCAGAGAAGGGATGTTTTCAATTATCCAAATTAAACTCAAATATCTGGTTATTCAGGGCTGCCTGTGGCCTTGCCAATGCAAGTCCTTGACTAAGGGCCTGATTGTGATCTTGGTGGACAGGGTTACTCATTCATGGATATCCTATCCACTAAATTACAGGCCCATTATATCCTATGGAACTTGTATGTATCCCATCCGCCAAGATCGTAATCAAGCCCTAAGACTGTGACTAGAGGCTGCTGTTCACACCTGAAAAAGAGGGATGTGATAGCTAAACAAGAGGCAGGAACCTTACCTTCTCTCATAAAGCATTCTGTGCTAGATTCCATTATTGAGCTGTATAAACTTATTTTTACTTACAACCAAGTTCAAGGAGCATGGCTAGCGTGCAAGCTGAGAACCTGCCAGACATCCTCTGAAGAACCGCTAGGGCTCACCTGCACAGAGGCACTCCAAGTCACCTAAGACTGGAGTGTGGTTTCTGCTGCCGAGCCTAACACACAAGGTGTTCATTATGAAGATGTTCATTTGTGATGCCTTTTTCCACATTCTAGGGAGAGATCTTGTAGTCCAGGGTTCTAAATGAACATGGTAAGGTGATAGTTAAAGAGCTTCTGGGGTCAGACACTGCATTTTAGTGGTCTTCTTCCCATGCACCTAAGGGCCTTGTGCCTCAGTTACAGGAAAGGTACCAAAGCTATTCTTATACTCTTCTACTAGATGGTTACTCAACCTCAGCATGTTTGTGATGGTCACATCGCTTGAGCTACTAAACGTTGTCCTCTACACGTTGCCGGCTGGGTTCCATTTGGTGGGCTGTGTAGCTTGTGTTTCCCTGAGGCCAGAAGCCCCACTTGTTCAACTCTCTTATTGCCTGTGCACACAATCCAGAGCTGACAGAATGCGGCCTGAGCCCTCAGAGTCCATCATGGATCCACACTGCAGCCGCCCCACGCGACGCAACACAATAAACACAATTGTTGCTGAGCACTTTATATTTTCCTACAGAACAGACAGAATTCACCTAGGCAGTGAAAGATAATCCCAATGGCTATATCATCCCCTCAGAAGCTCTCTCCCATGTACAGCATAACCAGTTAATTTAGTTTTAGGGAAGCCAGAGACTCCCCGTTCATGCAGCAACGTTTTTTCGTGGGTGTTTTGTGTTAGCACCAAACTATTTTAGAGTGAAAAACAAGTATTATTTCTGGTACAAAAATATGACACTGCCTTGACTGTTTGACCTCGTAATCATCTGAAGGCGAAAGCTACTTGGCTTGTAGTAGCGACTCCTTTCTGGCTCTGGAAAAACGTGTTGCAGAGTTTTCTATGGTGTCCCTGAGCTCCTTTAGTTCCAGAGAATTTTGCTGACACCTTGTATCTAAGCAACTCAAGAGCAACACAAAAAGCATGTTTTTTATTACATTATGTTTGTATTTTTTGTTGTTCACAGAATATGATGTGTGTTAATTCAGCACCTATATGGCTATCTAGCTAGCCACACACACTCTCGCTCTCTCGTCTCCCCTTAGTCGCACACGAGACACTATCCCTTTCTTTGTAGGGACCAGGTATACTGTAAGTACTGTTGGTTTTATGTGATATTTGTGCTGTTTAGATGTCTACAAGCCTCTAGGTTTGCGAACATTAAATGTCGCCAGCATGATGCATAGTAGCCATTTTGGCTGGAGGTTCTGATCGTCGTTTGTTACTGTATCATTTGAAACCATCAATCATAGCTTGCCAATAATAGTCATTTGCAGACACTGAGCACTACTCTTTGATTTTGTGTATTTCCCAGGTGTTTTCAGAACTTTGTGAACATTAGAATTTCAGGAACCTTACAAAGAAATTATAGGCAGGGGCCATGGTTTTCATTTGCATATTGCTTTTCCTCTGTTGATTAAGCAGTGTGTGTTTTTTGTGTAATTTCTACTTTTGAAGCCTAATGGTTATGCTGTAAATACAGTTGTATGTTTTAAGTTATTATTAAAATGTTGGCTTTTGACATTCACATCATTATTGTAAATGTGATACTGGTGTACTGTATAAAGACTTGCCATGCACTACCTACCTCCCTTGAGCTATTCCTGGTCTAATCATAATCAAGAGGACATAGTGAGTGAACTTTCAAGTACTCATCTTGTGTTTGAAGTAGGGTTTTTTTATCGACTGGCTTGACAGCGCAGCTGTCTTCAGGTAATTATGTGAGACTCACGAGCAGAGGGGCTTTGGCTCCGCCCACATGTTAGGAGCCAGGAGCACATGCTTTGATGGAGTAGACGTTGTGAGCTTACACACACAAAGTGCTTGCCCTCTAGCAGCTGTGGTCATTTTGCCTATTTATGTTGATGTCTGACCTTGAGCAATCAAAAGCACAATCATGACGTAATGCTATTAAATTGCCATAGATAACTGATGGTGTTTTCTCTGGTAGCAGCACAAATGGGAGGAGGGCAGTCTTTAACCTACATGGATTTTTAAGTCTGGCTGGACAGTGCAACAGTTATCCAACCTTTTACCCTACACCAATATTTTTTATAGTTCTTTGCTTCCACACAGATAAATATGCATTCCCATACTATCTTCTTCTAAAGCATCAAGTTACTACGCAAAATTGAAAGTCAAACCTATTGGCATTGCCAATGCTTTTTAGGGTTTTGGGTTACGAAGTGAAAGACTGATTAAAAATGCAATGATGCCATCAATGTTATTCCTCTTCATTGTAAGTGCACCTTTATCGACAGTGTAGGGTTGAGTAGAGGAATGTTTTTCCCGTGATCATCTGCATACCGCACAGTCCCCTGCTTTCTCAAGGGGTTTTGCTCCAAAATATACTTTCACTGCTGGGGCTGCGGGGGCTAATGTTCTGCCACTGGCCGTTATTAACTTTTTGTTACTTTTACACAAATGCTGACCATAGTTCAGTATGAGTCAGTGCCTCTGGGCTTATGATTGGGATCTTAGAGATAAATTGTAGACTGTGATATGCATTTGCAGCCAACATGCACATAGTTCTAGGACGGAAACTCTGCTAACTGGCAGTTGGAAGTCCAAATACTCACGTGGAAAACCGTTCTCTACTACATATTAAAATGGATGCCCCTCCCACAATTTTGTATTATTTAATTGCTATCTTTATTCATAAAGCAATTCACCCAGTACTGGATTTTGTTTAATTGAGTGTAATATTTCTAGAAAGTTGTCAGTGCCTCTGTACCTGTAGTAATCGTGTATTCAAAATTTCTATTTCGGGAAGTTAAAAAGCCAGTGTTTTGGACTCCCTGATGCTGCCCTCATTCCTCTGTCTTTAAACTGCAATTTCACTGAACTGAACATCCACCATTTCTGAAGAAATGTCATGCCCTTTAAGGGCTATGTTTACTTAGTTGCTGGTGGTCCAAATAGTTGAAATCAGGCATAGTTCTGAAATACTTTGTTGAGGGCTGTCTCTTTTGGACACTGATGCTTCCTTTCTTTAATAAGTAAAATAACGTTTTTGGGACCTACTGGCTGGGCCAATGGTTTTAGCAATATATTTAGATCTATTTTATGTATGTGGGGACTTTGACTTCGTTAACATTTGCAAACGCTCTTTGGTTTAGAGCAAGTTTGTACTGTAATTGGCATTGACTTTACTAAGTATGGGAAAAGCTAAGAGGTCTTTGCTCTAAAAGGTGGTGCTGTTGGGTTTTCCAGTGTTTTTATGGTATATGTGAGCTGAGTTGCATTAAGGTATGCAGGTGAGTTCTGGTTGTGGGTTGCTGTTTATAACGAGGTATGATTAAGAGGTGCTGAGCTAAAGCTGAAGGCAGTGTGAGTCATTGGGCCATAATAGTGTTAAGTAATATGCTCATCCAGTACTTGGCTTCTTTCCAGCGCACACATAGTGATAGTCACATGTGTACCATTGGCAATTACCAATTCTAATTATTTACAAAATCATTGTTGTTACTCATTTATATTAAACTGCTAACAAGCAGTCACAAAGCCAGGCTTGTTTTAGGCATATGTTTGTTGTTGTGTGATATGTCTGGATAGAATAACAGAAAACTCACAAAGAAGCACACCAATGCTGGTCAGGCCACATACTATGTAAAGTACAGGAAGTCATTCCCTTAATGAATTAGGCCACATGCCTTTAAGAGGTCCTCCAACCTTTTGGGTCTTACTTAAAGCACTGCGGTCCACAATAGACCTTTACCTAGAGATAGCTAAAAGTTGTCTCATAGGCGAGACTTAAAAATTGTGATGTTGTAAAACGGTATAATCCTTAGAGACAAATCTAAATTTTGTGGAGCAGAAGAAGAAACAACCGCTTTGCTTGTCTGCAGTACTCATTCTGCAAAATCTCTGGGAGGGTAGGAGCACAGCTGGTATTGTACATAAGACGAGGGAGTCATGCACTTCAATGAAAGAAAGCTGAGGGCCTGGCCTCTGCCACTGGACTCCCCAGGCCATGAATGTAGATCCCGGGTCTCTTCTTCCCACTTCAACCCTTCAGAAGCGGAACTGCAGAATGTGTTTCCCAGCGAAGTTGGTCTAACAGTAATACAGGTCATTTGCTTCCTGGCAAAACAGATCCAGATATCCTCAGCTTCTCTAGGAATCAAGCGTAAATAGAGAAACATGGACGAGAGACAGCAAAGTGGAGCCTGGGAGGGGATGGGAAGCAATATGGAGGGAAGCGGGAGAAATCACATAGAATGGAGGTAAGGGAAGCAACAGGAAGGCAGGGGAAGCAACACAAGGGGTGCAGATGAGGGGAAGCAACACCGAGGACATGGAGAGGGAATCAAGCTACCGGGGAGAGGGAGCACGTGGAGCACAGGGCAGAGGAAATGCACATGGGAGAAAGTAACAGGAAAGAGGTGGGAAGAAGCACACAGGCAAGAGAGGGAAACCTGAAGGGGGGAAGAGAAGCACACTAGGTAGACAGCTGAAAACACATGCACTCTCATGCAGTGCTTAAACAAAAATTAGCTCCTGAAAAATCAGCAGTGGAAGGACATAAGCAATGCATCCATGCTCAAGGGGAGGAAGGAAAGACCACACAAGCTAACAAATAAGAAGTAAGCAAATGAGAGTGACAATGAAACCAACCAGTGGTAAACAATGTGTGAACTCTTATGCCCACTATAAGTTAACACTATGCCTCTCAACAGATATGCTCTGTCTACTAGATGAGACCTTAAAAAAACCTCATGGATTGTACAAATTGAAAAGCCTAAATATGTGATGTGTCATTAATAAAGGGGTCATCTGAAGCTAAGAACAATTTCGCGGTTAATCTGGCAGACTATGTGTCTCCTCTCAGCCACAAATTTTATAACTTTGTGTTTCTGAGAGACTTACATTTTTATTTAGAGAGATGTTCGACCTACTCTTTGGGCAGACCTGCTATACCAGCCACCTGGTTAGATCACTTCTTGATTCCATTTAGTATTATGATTTCCTAAGCACCTAATTCTCTCATTCAGAAACTTCCAGACAGATTGGCTAGGTCTTAGCATAAAAAAACTGAAGAAAGGCTGTCATCTGCTTTACTGGCTACTACTATTGAGTCTCCGTCAACCTTATTGGGTGACTTATCAGCATTTAATGGCTGGTTTTCCAAATCCCTAAATAAAATTGCCCCAGTCCAAATTGTAAAATCTTGTAGATCTAAACCTTCAGCACCATGGTATTCTGAAGAGGGTATGGTCACCAAATTACACTGTAAAGCTCTTGATCACCAGTGGAGAAATGATTATAAAGGAAGCGCAGGGAGCGCAGCAGATGCGAGGCAGGCCACGGGCAGCGCACACACCCTTCGATTAGGGGATGCAACTGTGTTGGCGTCTGCGATACATCAGTTTTATGTGAGTCGACTAACAGGGGGGCTAAACATTTCGTTTCGTAACCTAACACGAGCAAAGGGACAACGACTGCCCGAACTGTGCCAAATGGCGAGTGACGGCTGTGCGTGCCGTGCTTCCTACTAGGGGGGTGAGTTGAGGTTGTTGTGGAGAGGCAGGTTCCGCTAGCGCCTAGGCCCTGTCTCAGCTTAGGGATGTGTCTACTCTACGCCAAGCATGTTTTGGTGTAGCGCCTGTACTACTATTGTTACCCCAGCCAAACGTTGCAGTCAGCCAGGGACAATGATTCAGGCATTTTACTGACTCATGTATATATACTGCGCGTGCGTGCTGATAGTGTGTGAATTGATATGGCTAAATATGAGAAAATGCAGGAGCATACAGTGGCTATCACATGAGATCATCAGCAGTCTGAGGAGTCGCTGTTGGGAGTCTCTGGGAATCATCCCCAAGCGGCCACACCGCTAGAGGAGCTGTCTTCGCTTAGAGAGCGCACTGAGGAGGCATCCGAGTCTCCAGCGGCCCCAGAGTTCCATATCGTGGCTGCCGTCTGCAGGGCCTCACGTCTCTCCCGCATCATCTGCTCAAGATCTGGTACTGGATGCCGCCATGCAGGTGATTTTCTGGCCCTTCTGCGGTTCTGTCTTTGGCTGCCCCGACTGCTAGGGGCTATCTTGTGGAGGTCCTTTCATCTGCTCGGTGACATGCAATGTCCCACTGCTTCCAGCCAGTTCCAGTATTAAAAAAGTGAGTCGAGCCTTCTGCGATCACCCGCAGGCACGCAGGAAAGAGAAGAGAAAAGCAAATATCGAGCTCTCGCATCCGTCTCTTCACTGCCAGGAAGGTACTACGCTTCTTCTGCACTCCGAGGGCGTAGTCTGGAAAGAAGAGGACGGATGCATTGTCAACTTTGACTGCCTCCAATTTCCGCATTTCCTGGAGCACTGCGTCTCGGTCCCTAAAGTTGAGTAAACAGATCAGGAAGGGTCGCGGACCAGTGCCGGGCGGCGGGCGACACGAGGGTACCCTGTGGGCTCTTTCTACTGCAAAGAAGGGGGACAGCACATCTGCCGGCAGCAAAGCTCTCAGCCATTGTTCCGTGTACGCCACTGTATCCCCGCCCTCCGTGCCCTCTTGCAGGCCAACAACAGGAACGTTGTTGCACCGATAGCGGCCTTCGGAATCATCCATTCTGCACTCTAGTGCATGCAGCTGCTCTGTGAGGGCCCGCACTTCGGCAGACGTGGTTTTGAGAGCTGGGAGGGCCTCCTCCACTTTGGCGACTCTCCCCGCTAGCTTGCGGTGGTCCGCATGCAGCACCGTGAAGTCCGACGTGATCTTGTCGATGCGGCCCTCTAGTGACAGGCGGGTCTGTGATAGCAAAGTCCAGATCTGCTCAACCGCCCTGAGCACGGAGTCTATTTTGGTTTCTAATGCGGAGGGACCGGCAGGGTCTGCCCCCTCCCGGTCAGGGCCGGATTGCTTGGTGACTTCCATCAGCTGCGTGGCTGCCGCGCCCGTCCTAGCGCGTTGTCTGCCCATTCTTTTACGTGTCTCCTGTGCACTGTTATGCAAGGGTTCGGGCTTGTTGGTAGTGCCGGGCTATATGCTCCACACTCTCCGGGTGCAGTCTGCGCGCTTGTTGTAGCCAAGCCTAAGCTCGACACAGCCCCCGGGCGCAGCTAGAGATCTGCGCGCTCCGGTCAGCATCTGAATATGTGCGATGCGCCTCTCGGAACCAGGTCTGTGCTCGGCGCAGCCCCTAGGCCCAGTCAGGCGCCCACGCACCTCCGCTCAATCAGTCACTAGGCCACTGCTATCTAGGCTCCTTGCGGGATTCCCCCGCGGTGTGCCTCCGGTGGCAGCCGAACTTCAAATAGGCTTCTGCTGCGGCCGCTTCCACGGAATACCTGCCAATCCTCTCACTGATATGGCAGCCGTGTCCGTTCAACTAGGCTCCCAGGCCTGGCGGCCCTTTGGCGTGCGTGTCTCCTCACTTGACCTCGCCTGTCTCTTGAGCGCCGGTGTGTGGACCGGGCTTGACACAGCCCCCGGACCGCACTATGGCCTCGTCCGGTATGGCATTTGCGCCTCCTGTGCCGGGTTGTAGCCAGCCACAGCAGCCCAGCCTGTGCCGGCTGCTCAGGACGCCTCCAGCGGTATGCGGTACTGCAGCGGGGGGAGGCCCAAGATGCAGGATTGTGCGTTTTCCGCCCCGCTCCTCAGCGCTCGATTTGCACCTCTCCTTGGTCGCCTTCCGTTCTCTCCCGTGCGGCCGCTGCCGATTCCTCGCAGCTGCCGCAGTGTCTCAATCCAGGCAGGGGCACCAGCACGGCCGAGCCAGCAGCTCTACCAGCATCCGCAAGATGGCCGCCAGTCTCCTCTGTCACGCCACCAGCCTCGGCAGCCTGTGGGGTCCGGGCCGCGATCTGTTTTGCAGTCTACCTCTCATGAGGTGCACACTGCCGTCCGCTGCACAGCGAGCCCACTTGCGCGATGAAATGCTGCCTGTAGATGGATGATTGTGCCGGATAATCAGGCCCTAGGCACGGACCCTCTTCAAGACGCGTCCGCCATGTTGGCTTGCAATCCACGCCCCCCAACTGGACTCCATATTTATAATACCCAGTATGTAAGCTACTAAATTGTACATAAGGGTCTTCTTCGAGGCTGCTGAGTGGTCTTTCTTTGCTGCAAGGATCCTAGAAATTATGTTTTCACCAATCACAAGCCTACACAACACCATCTCCACACCACCAGTACAAGCACAGTGGGACCAGTAATCGCTGAAAACCAAGCAGTGTTGGATCTGACTAAAAGTTTGGGTTACATAGTGACATCAACAAACCAAGGGACAATAAAGCCCCCGACCATCCACTTGTTGATCCAGTGCAAAAGACTCATGGGTCAACTCAATATCCTTACACATTTGATGAAAAGTCACAAAACTAGACCTTTTGTGGAGGTCTCCTTGGAAATAACCTACAACATTCAGATAACAGCCACGGCGACGTGTAGCTGGAAGAGAATGAGGGCATATATTTGAGTAGCAAGGAAACACATGGTTAGCAAGAATAAAATGCTACTACGGTCTGTTAACATAATGAAAATAAAAATAACCTCACACAGACGTGCGTTGTGATGAAAGGTCGCAGGGTCAGACCCCACAAAATCGCTTCCTCGAGTTGGGTACCCAGTCACCTGTCACTTTAAAACACCTAACGGTTTCAAAGGACTGTGGCAGCAGCGTCCAGTGCACTATCGGAACGTGTTGAACAACGCCGTTGCGAGGCAGCACTTTTCTCTTCTCATGGTGGATGGCATCACGGGGTGTAAAATTCACAAGGTGGCACTAGTGCATGCAATTTAGACAACCTTTGTGCTTCTTCCTACACTTATTCAGCTGCATGATGCCGATGGCGGGGATGTGTGTGGAGGGGGAGCTCTCTATGGCTGCTGTCTATGGAGGTCGGGAACCTACATCGCAAAATCCCTCGCCCAGGCCAACTTCTGACAGTAATGACACCTCGCCCGGCAGTGCCCTCACTCCAGCAACACCCGGACCTGCATTGCAGATTATGAAGAGGACCTCAGCAGAGACAGTCCCTTTGACTGCTGTAACACAGGTAGTAGTTGTGGCACTGGTCGTTGCCGAGCCTGCCTGTGAGCCTTGAAGTGTGAACTTTTTTTCATTTTTGTGCTGTTTTATATAGCGCGAACTTAACCCGAAGGTATCAGAGCGCTTTACATGAGCACCAGTTACGTTACACAAGGACACATTCATTTTTGGTAGGCACGGGGACAATAAGTGATTTGCCCAGAATCACAGGATGTTGAGCCCACGCCGAAGCTCGAACTTGGTTCCCCAGCTCCAAATTCGTCAGCTCTAGCCGCTACGCCACACCCTCTCTTAGTTGATCTGTGTGGCACAGCCAGTGCATCTGTTTTCAGGACACCACTGCGTACAGGCTTGCTCCTCTCAGTTCCTGATTTATCTGATAAGTCCATGGTTCTGTGTGGTTGGGACCGGCGTATCCCTTGCCAGCCTGCAGTCCCAGGCATTGTCAGCATCATCATCGGTGGTCGACATCTGCTCCGCATCCTGCTGTTTCTTGCACCATGAATGTGAACAGTTAGCCCTCCCTCTTCATTTCTCCGTGGCAGTGCTTCTCCTGCACCATCAGAATGTGTGACAGTCTGACGGTCTTGCTGGGGAAGCTGTTCCGTTTCATAGTGACACAGTCTACGAACGTAAGCAGAGTGAAATGTTTTTGCGGTGCATTCCAAAGGGCTGCGAACAACACAGACACATCTGGCCCATGATGGGCAGTGTAAATGTTGATTCATGGGGTGGAAAGCAGTGGTTTCAGAGGCTCACTGCGCCGCCTTTTCGGACTATAATTCCAAACTCTCAGGCCCTTCCAGTATAAAATGGGAAGCGTTGCCAGTAGTACAGGAGCTCGGCGGGCTTATTCATTTGTTAAATGTAAGCCCTAAATGTAATTGGCAAATCTCTGCTCCTGCCCCGTTTGTTGCCTACAAACTGCAAACTCTTCATACACTGCCTATGTGCTCCCTGGCCCGTCTGTTCCCCCACTGCCGCCTGCCCGTTGTGAACACTCGCCTGTTCCCTATTTACTTCCTGCCTCTTCCATTCACACTACCTCTCTCAACCTCTTTGCACCATTCTATACCGTCTCATTTAAACAACTGTATGCAGTCAATCCCACGTGCCAGAACCGCACAGACACCCCTACCCTCAATACTGTTCTTCACAAATGGTTCCCCATTTTAATTCTGAGCTGAAGTGAATAGGTCCCTTAAAATTCCATTGTTTACTTTCGACGGTAGTGCACGTCAGGCTTGGCACTGACAGCTTTTCGGATAGCAGTACCACCCACTTTCTTGTCATTCACACACCACCCGTCGTCATGGAAGTAGGAGTACACACCTCTCTACAGGAGCACGGCCAGAGCAAACAAATGGCTTGGACTTTGTCCTCACTGGTGGCTCTCCTAGTATTTCAACAGGTATAACAACAAGCATTGGCAAAGCCAATAGGTATTGCCTTTGCAAAAACTATTAGCTTTGCCAATATGTTTCAGCCATGTTGAGCACCAGTGTGACTGCTGTTCAGCATGGCTAAAGTTAGTGGGGTAAAAGAGAGTGGCATGTAGTGGAGTGTGGTAAAGTGGAGTAGAGTAAAGTGTTAGGAAGTGGCGTAGAGTGGTGTAGAATAGGTTGAAATGGCTTGGAGTGCCATGGAGGGAGTAGAGTGTCGTAGAGTGGAAAGGTGGAAGGGCTTATAGTGGAGAAGAGTTGAGTGGCGTAGAGTGGAGTAGAGTGTCGTGGAGTGATATGGAGTGTCGTGGAGTGGTGTAGAGCAGAGTGGAGTGGTGTAGAGGTCATTGCATAGAGTGGAGAAGAGCATTGCAGAGCAGAGTGGCTTAGAGCCGAGTAGATTGTTATAGAGTATAATGGCATAAAGTGGAGTAGTATAGGAGAGTGGAATGGCATAGAGCTGAGTTGAGTGTTTTAGTGTTGAGTGGCGTAGAGTATAGTGGAGTGGCATAGAGTGCTATAGAGTGGAGTGGCCTAAAGTGGAGCGGAGTAGAGTTTAATAGTGTGTCATGGAATAGAGTGGAGTAAAGTGGCATGGAGTGGCATCAAAGGAGTTACATAGAGTGTCGTAGAGTGGAGTAGTGCTGCATAGTGGTAGAGAGTGGAGTAGAGTGGAGTGGCATAAAGTGGAATAGAGTGTCACAGAGTGGAGTAGAGTTTAATGAAGTAGAGTGGAGTATCATAGATTTTAGTGTCATAGAGTGGAGTAGACTGGCCTAAAGTGAAGTGGTGTAAACTACAGTGGTGCAGAGTAGATTGGCCTTGAGTGCATTTGTTTTGAGTAAAGGGGTGTAGAGTGCACTGGCATAGAGTGCAGTGACGTAGAATAGAGTGGCTTAGAGTAGAGTGCCAAAGAGTAGAGTGCAGTGGCGTAGAGTGCAGTGGTGCAGAATAGATTAGAGTGACGTGGAGTGATGCAGAGTGTAGTGGCGTAGAGTGCATTGGCATAGAGTGCAGTAAAGTGGCGTAGAGTTGAGTGGTGCAGTGGTGCAGTGGCATAGAGTGCATTTTCATAGAATAGAGTGGTGCAGAGTAGAGTGGGGCAGAGAGCAGTGGCATAGAGAACAGTGATGCAGAGTAGAATAGAGTGGCGTAGAGTGGAGTGACATATAGCGTAATGGTGTAGAGTGGTGTAGCATACAGTGGCATAGATTGCAGTGGTGCAGAGTAGAGTGGCATTGAGTTAAGTGGTGGAGAGTGCAGTCTTGCAGAGTAGAGTGATGTAGTGTGCAGTGGCGTCGAGTACAGTGGCTCAGAGAGACTGGCACAAAGTAGAGTGGTGAAGAGAGCCATGGCACAGCGTACAGTGGTGCAGAGTAGATTAGAGTGGCGTAGAGTGCAGTGACATAGAGTGCAATGGTGTAGAGTGGGGTAGCATGCAATGGCGCAGTGTGCAATGGCTTAGAGTGCAGTGGTGCAGTGTAGAGTGTCATGAGTTCAGTGGCAGAGAGTGAAGTCTTGGAGAGTAGCGTGGCGCAGAGTAGAATGGAACAGAGAGGAGTAGTGTAGAATACAGTAGAGTGGAGTAGCGTGCAGTGGAGTAGTATGCAGTGGTGTAGAGTGCAGGGGCATAGAGTGCAGTGGCACATAGTGCTGGAGAGTAGAGTATAGTGACATAGAGTGCATGATGCAGAGTAGTTGGCGTGGAATGCAGTGGCATAGAGTGCATTGGTTTTGAGTAAAGTGGTGTTTAGTGCATTGGCATAGAGTCCAGTGGTTTAGAGTAGAGTGGTGTAGAGGTCAGTGGCATAGAGTAGAGTGGTGGAAAGTAGGGTGGCGCAGCGTAGAGTGCAGTGGCATAGAGTTCAGTGGCAGAGAGTGCAGTGTTGCAGAGTAGACTGTCATAGACTGCAGTTATGTATAGTAGAGTGGCGCAGAGTGCATTTGAGTAGGAGTGCAGTGGCGTAGAGTCATGCAGACTAGAGTGGCGTAAAGAGCAGTGACGTAGAGTACAGTGGTGCACAGTAGAATAGAGTGGCATTGAGTGTAGTGATATAGAGTACAACAGCTTAGAGAGCAGTGGTGTAAACTGTTGCAGAGTAGAGTATGGTGGTGCAGAGTGCAGTGCTGCAGAGTAGTTTGGCATAGAGTGCAGTGGCATAGAGTGCATTGGTTTTGAGTAAAGGGGTGTAGAGTGTATTGGCACAGAGTACAGTGCAATGGCACCAAGAAGAGTGGCGCTGAGTGCAATGGCATTGAGTATAGTAGCATAGAGTAGTTTGTTTCAGAGTAGAGTCGAGTGGTGCATGGTAGAGTACAGTGGTGTAGAGTGGCTAGAGTGCAGAGTAGATTAGAGTGGTGTAGAGTGGATTGGCATAGATTTCACTGGTGTAGAGTGGATTGGTACAGAGTAGAGTGCATTGGTGTAGAGTGCAGTGGCATGGAGTGCAGTCTTGCAGAGTGGAGTAACATAGAGTGCTGTGCCGCAGAGTGGTGTAGATTGCAGTGACGAAGAGTGCATCGGTGCATAGTAGAGTGGTGTGGGATAGGGTGCTTTGGCATAGAGTAGAGTGGTGTAGAGCAGAGGCATAGAGTGAAGTGACATAGAGTGGAGTGGCGTAAAGTGGACTATGCATGGTGTGTTAGCGCACTGCCACTACAGACAACACATCTTCAATTGAAATGACCACTACATCTGCACAGACATACATTTTTACTGCTAAAAGTATGCTGCACACAAACGATAATGTATGGAAATGTCATCACCTAGTGAATTTATTTGTTCTGATCGCATTAAAATATTTGTTTCCACCACGCTTCAAAATTACCAAAAAATGGGTTTGATTTGTGCTTTTATAATTATGATATATTCCGATATATTCTGAAATACCCGCACAGTTCATTTACAGTTCATTTACAGACATTTAAATTTTGCTGTGCGCTTGAAAAAATAATATTGTAGAGCCTTCCTCATGCACTCCCCAATGAGCCAGCATGATGGTCACATAATTCCTCTGTTGGACCTGGCCCTTTTCGCAGGGTTATCCCAATACGTTCTGTCTTCCTCCTGCATTTTTTCAGAACTGTTTTTGTTGGCTTTAGGACTCTGGGCACTGCTGATCAGTGCTATAGTGCATGTGCTTTCTCCTGTAAACTTGGTATGACTGGTCTACAGCTATTTGCCATATTTAATGCACCTGTAAGTCCCTTGTACAGTGGTATCCTATATGCCCAGGGCCTGTAAATTAAATGCTACTAGTGGTCCTGCAGCACTGCTTGCGCCACCCACAGAAGTAGCCTTTCAAACCTGTCTCAGGCCTCTGCCCCTACAGGGCCTATGTGCTCAGTTTACAGCCACAGGGACATGGCATTTAAAGTTGCTTGCCAAGTCTGGAACTCCGCTTTTACTACATATAGGTCACCTCAAAGGTAGGCTCTACTTAGCCCTATGGGCAGGGTGCTGTGTAGGTAAAAGATAGGACATGCGCCTTTGTTGTGTGGCATGTCCTGGTAGTGACAAACAGCCTGTTTGGTTTCTCACTGCTGTGAGACTGCTCCTCTCATAGGTTTGCATTGGGAATTCCCTGATATGTGTTCCAGTGGTAAATTCTAATCTGGAATGAGTAGCGTTGCCATATTTGGTATGTTTGGAATAGTGGTGATAAATCCTGCTTATTGCTGAAAGCTGATTTTTTATTACTATTTTAGAAATGCCACTTTTAGAAGTAAGCATTTCTGTCTGCTTATGACTTTGTGCTTTGCAGCCTGGCTCCAATCAATGTCTGGTTTAGACTACCAGGGGCCTTTTTGTGCATTCACTGTAGACAGTCACAAAGGGAGCTGAGGTGTGCCCTGCATATCCTGATGGGTCGTCCTGAGCTAGAGTGGTGGGAGGAGTTGTCACCTTCACCTGAATAGGGCTGTGACAGCTTTTCGCAATGCTGATTTTGCCCCCTGTAGTGTGTCTGGAGCCAGGGCTGAGGATTGAATGGAGGTGTTGTGCACTTCTAAAGTTTGAAGTTACCTCCACATCAGACATTATGAGTAAAACTTGCGTAGAGCTCCACCCACAGGAACACAGATCACAGCACTCTCCTTAGAGTATTTTTACAGGCCCTGTCCACAGTTGAGCCTGGAACTGTCATCTTGCATAAGGGAAAACCTAGCTAGACCAAATCTGCCGGGAAACCAGGGAATACAACTAGAGAATAGATTTGCTCCTTTGTCTGGCCTAGAGCTGTGCAACTGACTACCCACCAATTCGCAAGAGGGATGTACCCCTGTGCTTACCGACGCTTACACGGCAGGCACTGAAGTCACAACTGTACACAATGTGAACAAAAGGGCGGGATCAAACGTATTTAGAATAGTAACATGGAATGTGGCAGGCATTTTAAACAAATTGGGTGATACCCAATGGCTTAAACTATGGCAGGACCAAGATATCTTCTGTTTTCAAGAGACTTGGGCAACAGAAGATATCTTTGTAAATGTTTATCACTCTTATCAGACAAGGGCAATTGCGTCACCCTCAGGAAGAGCCAAGGGGGCTTAATAACACTGATCCCCAACACACTGGCTTTAAAAGTCAAGTTGTTGGAAGGAAATAGCCCATATTTCCATCTTCTTATTCTGGAGTCTGCCAATCAAGACTTCTAGATTTTAATAAATTATTACAATAACAACTTTGGCCCAAACATGCATTCACGTCTGGTGGATGTGAATCGTGCCATAGATAAAGCGGTTAACTTCATTAAGCAGAAGGTTGTTATAAACATCATTTGGTTGGGAGACTTCAATATTCATCCCTGTTAATATAACCTAGACCGGGTTTGTGGCATGGAGGACTTGATGGGTAATTCTATTCATCACTTCTCACATACCAACTATGGAAACACCCTTAACAAGATATTGTCACAAAGGAATATGCTAATGGTTAACAGCTTGTCCGATACCTCAGATGTTTCACTAACTACATTCCGGCGAGAAAACCAGGAATCTATTATAGATTTAATATTGATTACACACCCTCTAAATGACACGAGCAGTATTACCAACACAAAATTTACGGGTTTTAGTGATCATGCCATTTTATTCTGTGAGATTCTTCAGGTGTTTAGGTCCGTGACAATCCCCCAGATAGTGGGCCAGCCAATATTAGCCAAGAAGGGGATATCAACTTAAGTGGGCTCAAGTGGACAAACAGAAAATGGCACCTGAAATAATTAGAAATGCCCTTGATACTATCACAAGTTGCCTGGACTCTGATATGTCCCCACAATCTTTGGTTTTATCCTTTGTAGCACTCCTAGAATCCATAAGGAATGCACTTACTAGGAATAACACTAAGAAAGCAAAAAAGGATAAGGGTTGGTTTGACTCCCCTTGCTCAAAAAAAAGGAAAGCTCTTATTATCGCCTTGGGAAATAAACCTAGAAATATACCTGCAACTGCCATACCCCGCAGGGAATATAAACAGGCTAGGAAAAACAGGGAGAAGGCGTTAAAAGAAGAGACATGGGCTAAACTAGAGCAGGGCTCGGCTTTGGGCAATTCTAAGGAATTCTGGGCAATAATAAATGGACCCCACTTTAAAACAAAGAAGGATCCTACAATAGATGTTAATGTAGGAGAGGAGGAGTGGGTGGCTCATTTTATAACCATTTTCTCCCTAAATGACCTTCCGGCCTCATATATAGATATCCCAGGTACCGTAAATAGGGAACACCTTTCCTTCTCGATCAGTGAAGTAAGGGCCGGGCTAGAAGCTTGTAGCAGCGGGAAAGCTCCAGGGCCTGATGGCATCCCCATAGATATTTTTAAAGAGAATGAGGACGTATGGGTTCCTTTATTAACAAATGTTTTTAATAAAATTGCCATAACTTCACCTCTACACACCTTCAATATTATATTTGTGCGGGTGAGTATGTATTGTCAAGGTACATGTGTGTAAGTATAGTAAAGCTGTACTTAAATATACTTAACAAAACACACAAGATGATGGACGGAATGTTGCACAATGGCAAACATTCACCCCCAGTCACAGATCTGGGTTTAATCCATCGTTATTTTGCTTCACCACGCCACCCCAGTTCAAACATGGCCATATGCAAATCAGTCTTGACCCTGTGCCTCATGGGAACAGTCCAGACCGAACTGCCAAGCCATGTCTTCCCTGGACCGGAATCAAGCATCCTAGGACCGGTTTCGGGCATTCAGCCCTCATCAGCCAGGATAGCCTGACTCCAGTGGCGCAGTGAGCACGGGACCCACGTCTGGGCATACCCTTCCCACTTGGGGCGAATTGCAAAACACACAAGATGATGGACGGAATGTTGCACAATGGCAAACATTCACCCCCAGTCACAGATCTGGGTTTAATCCATCGTTATTTTGCTTCACCACGCCACCCCAGTTCAGACATGGCCATATGCAAATCAGTCTTGACCCTGTGCCTCATGGGAACAGTCCAGACCGAACTGCCAAGCCATGTCTTCCCTGGACCGGAATCAAGCATCCTAGGACCGGTTTCGGGCATTCAGCCCTCATCAGCCAGGATAGCCTGACTCCAGTGGCGCAGTGAGCACGGGACCCATGTCTGGGCATACCCTTCCCACTTGGGGCGAATTGCAAAACACACAAGATGTTCTGCATTCTGTCCATCAATTGTTGTTTTTGCATTTGTCACCCCGAGTGGGACGGGTATGCCCAGACGTGGGTCCCGTGCTCTCCATGCCACTGGAATCAAGCTATCCTGGCTGAAGAGGGGTGAAACCCCGAACCGGTCCTAGGATGCTTGTTTCCAGTCCAGGGAGGACCTGGCTTGGCAGTTCGGGCTGGACTGTTCCCATGAGGCACAGGGTCAAGACTGATTTGCATATGGCTGGGTTCAAACTGGAATGGCATGGTGAGCAAAAACGATGGATTTAGGCCCAGATCTCTGTACTGGGGTGAATGTATGACATTGTTCTGCATTCTGTCCATCAATTGTTGTTTTTGCATTTGTCACCCCGAGTGGGACGGGTATGCCCAGACGTGGGTCCCGTGCTCTCCATGCCACTGGAATCAAGATATCCTGGCTGAAGAGGGGTGAAACCCCGAAACCGGTCCTAGGATGCTTGTTTCCAGTCCAGGGAGGACCTGGCTTGGCAGTTCGGGCTGGACTGTTCCCATGAGGCACAGGGTCAAGACTGATTTGCATATTGCTGGGTTCAAACTGGAATGGCATGGTGAGCAAAAAAACGATGGATTTAGGCCCAGATCTCTGTACTGGGGTGAATGTATGACATTGTTCTGCATTCTGTCCATCAATTGTTGTTTTTAAATATACTTAACGTCACAATATTATGAGAGTCAATATTCAGGTCAAAATAGTTTTGTAGGTTGATGTTTAAGGCTCAGCGTTCTGGTGGAAACCCTTTAGTGCAAGTAGGTGTGAGACGGTGTGGGAGACAAGTGGATAAGAGGTCGGCGCAGAAGAGATCGGGGTGCTGGTGGAAACCCTTTAGTGCAAGGAGGTGTGAGAGGTGTGGGAGACAAGTGGATAAGAGGTCGACGCAGAAGAGATCGGGGTGCTGGTGGAAGGGTAGATTTGAGAAGGTGAGAGTAGAAGTTGTTTGAAAAGACGTTTTGAGTGGAGAACGAGGATAAGAGTAAAGTGTGAAGTATGAGGTAAAGAGAGGTTGGAAGGGGAGGCAGGTAACTGCATCAAAATGTGGAGAGAGATGTGGAGTGAATAAAAGAAGGTTGGTGAGACAGGAAAGTGAGAAAAGAGGGTATGTAGGACTGAGAAAAGAGACTGAGAAATGTACGGTGCACACAATATATTTATAATAAATTGAAGGGTATAAATAATAATTAAGGGTTAACGAGTGAGGATGGTGTGTTTGATAGACATGAGGGCAGGGATGTTTTTCTGAAAGGAAATACTAGGTAGGAGATGTATTTCCACTACAGGCACAAAAGTAGACGGATAGTACAGTAAAAATGTAATTTCGTCTACTTGTGCAAAATCCTTCAGCTGTCCATTGAAATTAAAAGGGAGTGCACACAGCTCCAATTATCCCAGCCGCACATATGTTGAATTTTCTCACACAGAAAAATTAAGAATTTGTCTGCATCCTAAGTGATCGCACCGAATCTTTTTCTGCATGGAAAGCACTGATCGGAGCTCCACTTTGGCACCTGTGCCACCACTCTTGACACTCTTGACTATGGGTTTATGCAGAGCAGTCCACTCCCTACCCTATTGATGTGATTAATACATGTCATAACTGTGGCTGAACCGAAAAGCCCCTTATAACCAGGGTCACTTATGGGCAGGGGGGGACAAATTATATTGCAAGGTTGACTAAATTATGGAAAAAGAAAAGGCAATTATACGGCGTGATGGGGCACATTTTTGATATTATTAATGAATTATTTTGTCGTCTTTACACAGGTTCACACTACGTGGGCAAAGGTTTCACCTCATGTGTAACATGTTAACACACACAAGTAGTATAAGCGGATACCACTCATCACCATTCATGTCCTTAAAAGTGACAGGTCCCCCTCCGGTCCCCCGCCCCTCGCTGTCCTTAAAAGTGACAGGTCCCCCCTCCCCTAGCTGTGTCCTTAAAAGTGACGTGTGTCCTTAAAAGTGACAGGTCCCCCCTCCCCTAGCTGTGTCCTTAAAAGTGACGTGTGTCCTTAAAAGTGACAGGTCCCCCTCCCCTAGCTGTGTCCTTAAAAGTGACGTGTGTCCTTAAAAGTGACAGGTCCCCCTCCCCTAGCTGTGTCCTTAAAAGTGACGTGTGTCCTTAAAAGTGACAGGTCCCCCCTCCCCTAGCTGTGTCCTTAAAAGTGACATGTGTGTCCTTAAAAGTGACAGGTCCACACCCCTCCCCTCGCTGTGTCCTTAAAAGTGACATGTGTGTCCCCAAAAGTGACATGTGTGTGTCTGTTTAAAACCGAGGGCTGTGTTGCTGGCAGTTGGCGTCTGAGCAGGCATCCCTAAGCCCCCACCAGCCCCGGGACATCTGGGGCTGTCTAACACAAGGGTTTACGGTGCAGAGTTTTTTTTAAAAAGGGTCTTTCTTTAGAATCAGATGCTGCAGTTTGAAACGCATGCCGGCCGTAGCTGGGGGCAGAAAACTACCCATTAGCCTCACAAGTCACAACGTGAAAACACAAGAACAAAAGGCCAGTTACCCTGACAGAGCACCGTTGAGAACAGGCAAAACTAATCAGCCAGTCCCAAGCTTCCCACGCATTTTAATTTGTATAGTACAGGGGTTCTTTATGAAACATCCGTCCATCCTTCCCAGGAGCGCATCCCCCAACAGGCCCTAGGTTTAATTATCAGATATCAAAGGTCAAAGAGCCATCTAACAAAGCAGTGCTATGGTCAGAAAACGGTCCCAATATTGACCCTCGCTACAATGCTCTATTACCAATAATGACACGTACTACAAGATTCTAAACACTCCCCTCCATAAAGGGTCCTCCTTCCAATTATCATGCCCTGCCAGGTATAAAAAGCATACTTTAGAACACCGACACAAGCAGCCATTCAAAAACCCATTAGGAGCGACCTGCTGGGATTGTCTTTGCTGCACAGGCCCACCAGCCCCAGAAGTTTAAAGCCAACAATGGACCAGAGCAGCTTCTCCCAGATTGACGCTGCCTGCTACACATTAATGGAGGTACGTAAATAAGGGGCTGTGTTACAGGCTTAAGAGTGTATGGGCTTATTTAATATGTTGATGCCTGTATATAAATGAACAGCGTTGCATTTTTAAAGGGTGTTTAACGCAAGGCATGAAGGTGTTTACAATGTTTTAAGTAGGGATTAAGGAGGTCTTGGGGCAGGCTGCTTAAGGTGAATAATGAGGGATGTAAAATATAGGTGTAATTTTAAAGTTTAACAATGCCTAGAAGTATTTTTACAATGTTACATACGTGTTTAGAGTCCCCAGAGATCGCAAAATTAACCCCAAACAATTTAACAATAAATAAAAACTGTTTAAGTACTCACCCATGGGTCGATCCTTGTGGCGCTGCTGGTGAAGGGTCTGTTGATAGCTGACCAGGGCCATTATGTGCGAGGCCCCAAAAATGTCGCAAGTCCGCGATGGGGTCATGGTCCCCTAATGGATGGAGTGATGTTGAGGGTTGGGGCTGTGGTGTTGATGTTGACCGGGAGGTTTTTAAAAAAAAAAAAAAAAAAAAAAAAAATGTCCCCGAGCCCCCTTATGGTAGGCGCTGCTATGGGGCTGTGGTAGGGCCATGCACTGCTGAAGCCCAGAGCCATCGCTGGGCTCGTGAGGTCTCTGGGGGTTGGTGGCGCCCGTGTGCAGGGGCTTGAGGCCCCGTTTTTAAGCAATTAAAGGCCCCGGAGCCCGCTTGTCATGGGCGCTGCTCCGGGGATCTGGTGCGGGTGGGGGCGAGGGTCCGTGTGGGCGCTAGGCCCATTTTGTTAAAATTAAAAGGCCGTGTTTTTTAAATTAAAGGCCCCGGAGCCCACTGAGCTCCATGCGGCGCTCCGGGGTGAATGCACGGCTGAGGTAGCTGCTCCGGTGGCGCCAAGGTGCGCAGGGGCTTGAGGCCCGTTTCTTAAAAATTAAAGGCCCCAGGAGCCCGCTTGCAAAGGTCGGGGCTCCGGGGATCTGGTGCGGGCGGGGGCGAGGGACCGTGTGGGCGCGAGGCCCGTTTCTTAAAATGAAAGGCCCCGGAGACCGCTGCGCTCCATGCGGCGCTCCGGGGATCTGGTGCGGGCGGGGGCGAGGGACCGTGTGGGCGCGAGGCCCTGTTTTTAAAAATGAAAGGCCCCGGAGCCCGCTTGTCATGGGCGCTGCTCCGGGGATCTGGTGCGGGCGGGGGCGAGGGACCGTGTGGGCGCGAGGCCCTGTTTTTAAAAATGAAAGGCCCCGGAGACCGCTGTGCTTCATGCGGGGCTCCGGGGCTGTTTGTGTTGTTGGCGGTGGGGTAGGGATGGCGCCTGGGTGCTCGGGGGGCTTGAGGCCCCGTTTTTAAAAATGAAAGGCCCCGGAGCCCGCTTGTCATGGGCGCTGCTCCGGGGATCTGGTGCGGTCGGGGGCGAGGGACCGTGTGGGCTTGAGGCCCTGTATGCGGCGCTCCGGGGTTGTTGGGCGGTAGGGGTTGGGGACAAGGATGGCGCCGGTGGCCGTTAGGCCCCTTTTTTAAAAATAAAGGCCCCGGAGCCCACTATGCGACATGTGGGGCTCCGGGGTTTTGTGCTGCAGGGTGGGGGGCCCTGAGGCCTAGGGCTCCGTTTGGGCGCGAGGCCCCGTTTAAAAAAAATAAAGGCCCCGGAGCCCGCTTTGCACCAGGCGGAGCTCCGGGTGCATGGGTGAGGGTCCTGCGGCCTTGGGGCTCCGTGTGTGGCGCTCGGCCCCATTTTTTAAAAATAAAGGCCCCGGAGCCCGCTGAGCTCCACGCGGTGCTCCAGGGGTTTGTGCTGCAGGTTGAGGGCCCTGCGACCTATGGCTCCGTGTGGGCGCGAGGCCGCGATGTTTTAAAATTAAAGGCCCCGGAGCCCGCTTGCCATGGGCGCTGCTCCGGGGGTATTGTGCGGGCTGGGGTGGGGTGGGGGCCCTGAGGCCTAGGGCTCCATGTGTCCACTTACCGCCGGCGCTGCTCGGGGTCTGTTGGAGGCGGTGTTACAGGGTCCCCCACGAGGCTCGTGATGGTGGCAGCATCATGGCTGCCAGGAGCTTCCCCTCAGCGTTTCACGAAGGAAGGCCCTCCCCTCTGTGATGACATCACGGTTGTGGAGGGCCTTCCTTCGTGAAACACTGAGGGGGAGCTCCCTGTAGGTATTCCCCCCAAGGAAGTGCCTCCTAAGGGTGTGCAACAATGCATTAAGCAGCCGCATTGTAGGGTGTCACCAGGGCTTTAAATGGAAGCTTTTTCAATATTATATACACATTATAGTTGCTGCTTATTTATCTTATGCAACTAACAACCAGTGACAAAGCCAATAGACCTGCTGCTGTTACATGCTGGATCATATATCCGGATACAATGTTAGAAACAGGCCATGCAAAAAATAAATAAGTGTGTGTGTGTGTGTGTGTGTGCGTGTGTGTGTGTGTGTGCGTGTGTGTGTGTGTGTGTGTGTGTGTGTGTGTGCGTGTGTGTGTGTGTGTGTGTTTGTGTTACTATCCTTGTGGGGACTTGGGTGTGATAACACACTCACGCTGTGGGGACTTGATTGCACTGTGGGGACCTGAACCCAGGTCCCCACAAGGCAATGTCTTCTAAATAATAAAAAAATGACTTCAGGAACATCTGTGTCAAATTTTACAACTTTTTTAAAAATTGCCTTGTGGGGACCTGTGTTTCATCAAGTGTGTTTATATTTCTGCTCAGCTCTGCCCCTGTAGACAGGAGGTGGTACTGCAGTCTTAAACACACTTTGCATTTAAACACACTTTGCTTATCAGAAACACACTAGTAGCTGAAAGAGCAGACTTTTCTAAGGAAAAGATGCACAACCCTGTGTTTATCCAAATATTTTTCATACAAATTAACCCTTTCTCTATTGATTAAAATAAAATGTTATTTGCATGAAGTGTTAAATGTAGACTTTTGTGTCTGAATATTCTTAGCGATTTTATAAATATTGCTCAAAGCAACTTGGATCAGTTTTGAATCCCAGAATACTTTTTTATTGACGTTTGATTCTTAATTGCAAAAAAAAAATGATGGTGCACTACGCTGCAATACAATATAAATTGGTTTTATAATTTTTGGCAAATAACTTAAAGGGATCAATACTTATTGTTACATTTTTAGGCTTGTGCCAGGAATTCAAAGTCTCTACGTTGCTTTGCCTTTGTTTAAATATTAATATGCATTATGGAATATGTTCTTTTAGATGATGGCTAGATGGGAAACACCCTTTACAATATTGCCTTTACCATGAAGCCTTTACCATGCATGCCTTTACCAAGCAAGTATATTTTTGTGACTTTACCATGCCAGCCTTTACCAAGCATGATATATATATATATGTATAGAAGTAAAGGATGGGAAGGGTAATTTTAGGGTTTATGCGTAAGGATGGTAATAGTAATTTTAGGGTTATCGGGTGGGTAGTTGTAAAGGGTGGTAAGGGTAATTTCAGTGCAGTATTTAGGGGTAGGTATTGGTGAAGGGTGGTTAGGGTAATTTTAGGGTTTAGGGATATATATTTATACTGGCGATCACCAGTAGGTAGTTATAGTTAGCACCTATTTTCCATAGGAAAAGAGTTTTTTGACTTGCCTTTATCTTTGGCACCGGTCGACGGATCTTCACGAAGGTTTCCAAAAAAGTGTCATAGTAAGTTTTGTTGTGCATGGGAAGATTCGGGGTGATCCGCTAAGCGGGGGCCAAGGAAAAGGGGTTAAAAAAAAGTGTATTTCCCCATTTTAATTCCCATAGGACATCTAGTCAAACCTACAGCCCGAACCGCTGGACAGAATTACACCAAATTTGGCAGAAAGGTAGATGTTGTGCTTTTTGTTATTCGGTGTAAATCCATTCAATCGTTTTTTGGGAAATTTAAGAAGGTTTTTTTATATATCTCTGGCCGTAGATATTTTGCAATGCTTTCGCTATCAATCACAAATGTTCGTGCCAACAGGAATGCTGTGATTGGCTGGACACAACCTGAGCAGAAAGTTGCGGCTGCCATTTTACTGATCAGGAACGGTTCTGGGGCTGAAATTTTGTGTGAAAGCTATCATAAGGGATCAGGGTGGAGGTACTCTGACCCCATGTTTGGTGTTAGTGATACAAGTTATGTGTCCACGTTTTTTTAAAATCGCATGCGATATTTGCGATGACGACCCGACCGCCAGCACGGCCCCACCCCCTGTGTACCGTCACGGGGACATCCCGGCTATCAACGTCTTTGCGAATATTAGTGAAAAAAAATATATATATATATCTTTGTACACAATGCCGGTCACTGTCGCAGACTCATGTATGCACTCACAAACTCACTCAGACACTTATACACCCACTCAGACACTTATACATCCAGTCACATACCCTCACAGATATGCATGCACTTACTCCTATGCCCCCTCAGATACTCATGCACCCCCTTACAGACTCACTCGGAGAGTCATGCACCCATGTACAGACCCACTCCGAAACCCACACACCCACTTACAGACCCACTTATAGACTCATGCACCCACTCATATTCCCACTTACAGACTCTTACACCAACTCACAGACCCAACCAGGCACTCATGCACCCACTCACTGACCCACTGAGGGACTTAAACACCTAGTGACAGACCAATTCAGAGACTAATGCACCCAGTTAAAGAGCCAGTCAAAGACTCATACAGCCACTCAAAGACTTACTCAGAGACTCGCGCACTCTCTGACAGACCCACTCACAGACTCATGCACCCACTCACAGACTCATGCACCCACTCACAAATCCACTCAGAGAGTAATGCACCCACCCGCAAACCCACACAGAGACTTATGCACCCCCTCAGATACTCACTCACAGACTCATGCACCCAGTCGCATTCCCACAGATAGACTGATGCATTGTCAGAGCTGCTTTTGAGGTCTTACTACCGGAGCAGCAGCTGGATTCTGAAGCTTATTGGAATATCAGATGATAAACTAATGTTCACATGGAGCATATCCACAGAAAGGAGGCTATCCAATACATGGTACTTGCATGGGAGGCTGTATTATAAAAGGAGGGAGTAGCCACAGAGGGCAGAGCCATCCTTTAGATTATACTTACAGAGCACAGAGTATTATCTTTAGTTTATTTCCAGGCAACCTGTGATTCTATAATACATAAACTGTGAACTGAGTCTCCTCTACATGTATGGGTAAGTTCAGGTTATGAGTGGGTGTGCATGATGGAGCACGGTTGAGAGCTCTAGAGTTGGGGTTAAACAGTGAGAGCTTCTCACAGTCCCTGTTGGTGCCTCATAAGTGTATTCACACCACATATGCATCTAATAATTGGCCTCTCTACTGAGTGCACAGAAGAATGATAATCTTTTCTCGCAAAGTAATCCATGTCAGTGATACAGTCCCTTTTTAAATTTTATCTTTTACTTCCTTTACATTTCCTAAGATTAGATGGATTTTCCAGAGGGCATATTTCTATATTTGTTTTCATGCAACATGTGATTCTTGTATAGTGCATACTACGAACTGTGTCACCTCTAGGTGTCTGGGTAAATTCGAGTTATGTTATGTACATGTACTCCTAACTGTACCTAGGTGCAGCTACCACTACCTATACATTTGTACCTGTACTCTGCCCTATACTCCAGCATCCATAACTACATCAATAGCCTAGTAACCTTATCAAAGAACCTGAATCTCTTCCGACACCCTAGTAGCTCTAGCCATGTCTATGCCTCCTTGCAGTACCCCTTACTCGACTTTGATACTGCTACTCTTGCCAATAATGGGCTTCTCCTTTTCCCCCAGTATTGATACCCTTAGTTTTACCGTACGTCTTCTATCCTATTATATCCAAATATCACAACCTTTCTCTGTAACTTAGTATGTCTACACAAACCATAGTAGTTCTATCCCTGCCTAAACCCTACTACTTCAACTCTTGCCTTAACATCTGAATTTGCCAATACCCCAGTACCTTTAACCCTGCCACTACCCTAGCATGCCACTCCTACCTACACCCTAGTATCTCTACTCATACACCATTGTACCTCTACCCCTAACTACATCCAAGTAACTATATTCTTGCCTATGCCTCTAGGTCGGTCTTCACCTTGTAGCTCTACTTGAGTTGTGCCCTTAGTATATTTCTACATCCCGTCCATTACGCCAGCTGTCTTTTCCAGTATTTCTTTATTTGATTTTCCTAAATAATTGGAGGACTTGGGTTTCCTCAATTCATCAAAAGGAGGTTAACTGCCCTTGAGTCATCAGGATGTGTTCTCCATTTTGTTTTTCTCAACATTATTAATGTTAATATACAGTTGGTGGCAGGCCTCCATCTCTATCTCATCAGATTGGGGAAATACTGCAGAATGTTGTGCTCAATCATTAACACAGATCATGTTCCCGTACAGCCAGGAAAAATCTTGTTGTCTTCCTGTGCCTTGCTTCTCTTTTCTGTTGAGTGGCTGCACATAGAAATAGCCAATACATCTATTTTACGTTCTATATTTCCTGTTGTGCCATATCCGCTTCTTCTGAATCCTCCTCTCTCTCTCTCTGTGTTCTTCAAACATCCCTCTTTCCCAAGTGCATGTGTGGACACGCAAATAAATACTTGTCACTCCACACAAATGCCACAAATATTGGTTTTGTCAATGCTTGTTTACTTTTGTAAATGGCGAATATATAGGTCATTTTATGTTATGGGTGTGAATGGTGCTAAATGTCTACTGGGGCAAACGAGCACTGTGTTAGGTTGCTAGCTTGTTTAGCTATTCAGTGATGTGCATCAAGTTGAAAGAAATTTAGTTGCATGTATGTGAATCAATACGTGGTGAACAATATAAATGTGAGAAGGCTGCCCACTAATAATATTAATGTTTAGCTTTATACAAAACTTAAATAGCATGAAGAATATTGTCACGGACAAAAATTATACAAGTTGCATACACGCACATGCTTTTCTAAATAGGGAAAGCCAGGAATTTAAACTATGCCGTGGCAAAGCAGACATATCAAATCCCGACATTGCATTTCATCCTGCAATATATTTTCTTCGTCCTATTTAAAAGCCAAAAAAGTATGTATAAATAAAACATATTGCACAAGAAGCACCAAACAATTTATTAGCGCCGTTAACAGAAAGGAAACCAAGAGCAGGGCCTCTACCTCAGCTCGTCCACTCACAGAATGTAAATGCGCGATCACGCATCAGAAAAGGTCAATCAGCATAACAAGAGACCTGTGGCTGACACACCTAAAGCGCATGAAAACTCCCAGAGTGGGGGATGGGCTGTCCTGCAAGGAATGCACCTTGAAACGTAGCCTACAGGAAAGCAGCATTGAATGTGACTCTTTATTCCCTGACAGAAGCAAGTACAGGCCGAGGCGCACGGAAGAGAGACTCTCAGTGACCACGGCCTCGAGCTCAGAGCAATGTTAGAATCACAGACAGAACATTGAAATATAGCATTTGCAAGTGCTCTACAAAATTCCGTGTGCATAAGCACACACTTTTTCTATTAATTATTGCATTGTTAAAGCCTGTCTAGGATGCAGGTGGGTCAGAATTTGCAAACTGTCTAAGGGATACTTATGAGACACTTTTACAGACTCAGCAATGGGAGGTATTTTCATTCTTTTTTCATGTTTTAAAGCGAAACGTCATTGATTGTTTCAAAATAGAGCACTGGATTAGCAACCACATTACAAAGACTTCCTTTCATTCGGGAAAACATGTTTTGTAACTAAACAAAAGTTTGGGGGGAAAAATCGGTGACATGCAAATAAATGCCAAGTAGGGAGCAGGAGACAAAACGAAAGCAACAAAAATAACTGTAAACAAAGAAATACATGGAGAGGAAGAGACAGGAGAAAGAGAGAATGGGAAGACCAACAATATTAGAGAAGTCCTAGAAATGAGGTAAACATGCACATAGTAAAAACATGAGCTGCCTAGGAGAGAGGACTGTGCAAGTTGAAATCTATGGAACTCTGAAAGAAATAGGGACACTGGAACTATCAAGGGAGGATGGGCAGACAGAGGATGGTGAGCAGGAATAGCTGTAAAAGAGGAACACATAAGAAAGGAAATCATGAGCTGCACGGATTGCATTGAAGTTGTCCCATGTCAAACTTGAGTGTATTTTCCAGCCCTGATGTTTTCCTTTCATTGAAACACTTGTGGGGCTGTTTTAGTAATATGCAAGACAAGAATGCAAATGTTATGATGTAAAAAATAATTTTAGGAGCAAGACATACTGGGTGCGGCTCAGCCTGAGAGCTGTAGTAACTGCAATAGTTCTTTATCCTGCCTTTCCTCTATAATCTTAGCTTTCTATTGCAGTTACTACAGCTCTCAGGCTGAGCCGCACCCAGTATGTCTTGCTCCTAAAATTATTTTTCACATCATAACATTTGCATTCTTGTCTTGCATATTACTAAAACAGCCCCACAAGTGTTTCAATGAAAGGAAAACATCAGGGCTGGAAAATACACTCAAGTTTGACATGGGACAACTTCAATGCAATCCGTGCAGCTCGTGATTTCCTTTCTTATGTGTTCCTCTTTTACAGCTATTCCTGCTCACCATCCTCTGTCTGCCCATCCTCCCTTGATAGTTCCAGTGTCTCTATTTCTTTCAGAGTTCCATAGATTTCAACTTGCACAGTCCTCTCTCCTAGGCAGCTCATGTTTTTACTCTGTGCATGTTTACCTCATTTCTAGGACTTCTCTAATATTGTTGGTCTTCCCATTCTCTCTTTCTCCTGTCTCTTCCTCTCCATGTATTTCTTTGTTTACAGTTATTTTTGTTGCTTTCGTTTTGTCTCCTGCTCCCTACTTGGCATTTATTTGCATGTCACCGATTTTTCCCCCAAACTTTTGTTTAGTTACAAAACATGTTTTCCCGAATGAAAGGAAGTCTTTGTAATGTGGTTGCTAATCCAGTGCTCTATTTTGAAACAATCAATGACGTTTCGCTTTAAAACATGAAAAAAGAATGAAAATACCTCCCATTGCTGAGTCTGTAAAAGTGTCTCATAAGTATCCCTTAGACAGTTTGCAAATTCTGACCCATCTGCATCCTAGACAGGCTTTAACAATGCAATAATTAATAGAAAAAGTGTGTGCTTATGCACACGGAATTTTGTAGAGCACTTGCAAATGCTATATTTCAATGTTCTGTCTGTGATTCTAACATTGCTCTGAGCTCGAGGCCGTGGTCACTGAGAGTCTCTCTTCCGTGCGCCTCGGCCTGTACTTGCTTCTGTCAGGGAATAAAGAGTCACATTCAATGCTGCTTTCCTGTAGGCTACGTTTCAAGGTGCATTCCTTGCAGGACAGCCCATCCCCCACTCTGGGAGTTTTCATGCGCTTTAGGTGTGTCAGCCACAGGTCTCTTGTTATGCTGATTGACCTTTTCTGATGCGTGATCGCGCATTTACATTTTGTGAGTGGACGAGCTGAGGTAGAGGCCCTGCTCTTGGTTTCCTTTCTGTTAACGGCGCTAATAAATTGTTTGGTGCTTCTTGTGCAATATGTTTTATTTATACATACTTTTTTGGCTTTTAAATAGGACGAAGAAAATATATTGCAGGATGAAATGCAATGTCGGGATTTGATATGTCTGCTTTGCCACGGCATAGTTTAAATTCCTGGCTTTCCCTATTTAGAAAAGCATGTGCGTGTATGCAACTTGTATAATTTTTGTCCGTGACAATATTCTTCATGCTATTTAAGTTTTGTATAAAGCTAAACATTAATATTATTAGTGGGCAGCCTTCTCACATTTATATTGTTCACCACGTATTGATTCACATACATGCAACTAAATTTCTTTCAACTTGATGCACATCACTGAATAGCTAAACAGGCTAGCAACCTAACACAGTGCTCGTTTGCCCCAGTAGACATTTAGCACCATTCACACCCATAACATAAAATGACCTATATATTCGCCATTTACAAAAGTAAACAAGCATTGACAAAACCAATATTTGTGGCATTTGTGTGGAGTGACAAGTATTTATTTGTGTGTCCACACATGCACTTGGGAAAGAGGGATGTTTGAAGAACACAGAGAGAGAGAGGGAGGATTCAGAAGAAGCGGATATGGCACAACAGGAAATATAGAACGTAAAATAGATGTATTGGCTATTTCTATGTGCAGCCACTCAACAGAAAAGAGAAGCAAGGCACAGGAAGACAACAAGATTTTTCCTGGCTGTACGGGAACATGACCTGTGTTAATGATTGAGCACAACATTCTGCAGTATTTCCCCAATCTGATGAGATAGAGATGGAGGCTTGCCACCAACTGTATATTAACATTAATAATGTTGAGAAAAAACAAAATGGAGAACACATCCTGATGACTCAAGGGCAGTTAACCTCCTTTTTGATGAATTGAGGAAACCCAAGTCCTCCAATTATTTAGGAAAATCAAATAAAGAAATACTGGAAAAGACAGCTGGCGTAATGGACGGGATGTAGAAATATACTAAGGGCACAACTCAAGTAGAGCTACAAGGTGAAGACCGACCTAGAGGCATAGGCAAGAATATAGTTACTTGGATGTAGTTAGGGGTAGAGGTACAATGGTGTATGAGTAGAGATACTAGGGTGTAGGTAGGAGTGGCATGCTAGGGTAGTGGCAGGGTTAAAGGTACTGGGGTATTGGCAAATTCAGATGTTAAGGCAAGAGTTGAAGTAGTAGGGTTTAGGCAGGGATAGAACTACTATGGTTTGTGTAGACATACTAAGTTACAGAGAAAGGTTGTGATATTTGGATATAATAGGATAGAAGACGTACGGTAAAACTAAGGGTATCAATACTGGGGGAAAAGGAGAAGCCCATTATTGGCAAGAGTAGCAGTATCAAAGTCGAGTAAGGGGTACTGCAAGGAGGCATAGACATGGCTAGAGCTACTAGGGTGTCGGAAGAGATTCAGGTTCTTTGATAAGGTTACTAGGCTATTGATGTAGTTATGGATGCTGGAGTATAGGGCAGAGTACAGGTACAAATGTATAGGTAGTGGTAGCTGCACCTAGGTACAGTTAGGAGTACATGTACATAACATAACTCAAATTTACCCAGACACCTAGAGGTGACACAGTTCGTAGTATGCACTATACAAGAATCACATGTTGCATGAAAACAAATATAGAAATATGCCCTCTGGAAAATCCATCTAATCTTAGGAAATGTAAAGGAAGTAAAAGATAAAATTTAAAAAGGGACTGTATCACTGACATGGATTACTTTGCAGAAAAGATTATCATTCTTCTGTGCACTCAGTAGAGAGGCCAATTATTAGATGCATATGTGGTGTGAATACACTTATGAGGCACCAACAGGGACTGTGAGAAGCTCTCACTGTTTAACCCCAACTCTAGAGCTCTCAACCGTGCTCCATCATGCACACCCACTCATAACCTGAACTTACCCATACATAGTGGTCAAGATGGCCGCCTGAGTGGGAGCCTCCCTAGGTGCTCCTGGTTTGGGGATCACCATCTGGCGAATATCCCCGAATAACCACCTCACTGGCCCTACACTCTCCTGCTCTGGACCGGACTGCGGACCCTGCCGAACCATCCCTCAACAACGGAGTTTTGGCGTTCAACTTACCCGGATTTTCAACCTCTACACCTCGAGTCGGCGCCATCGTTGCCCGGACCCCGGCGCTGCTCTGCTGGTGTCCAGCTCCCGGGCTGGTCTGTGCGCTTGCCTGTTGCTGCCCCGGCCGGTGGCCTCACGAGGACGGATGCCATGTCGGCGAGCCCCTGACCAGCGGTGCCAACTCCCGGACCCCCGTGCTGGCCCCGTTAAGACTGGACCCCCGTGCTGGCCCCGTTAAGACTGGAACCCCTGGTGCTGGGGATCTTACCAGTGGAGCGGAGCCAGCGATCGGAGCTCTCCTGCGGGACTGTGGAGCTCGGTGGTGGTATCCTTGCTGCCGTCTGTTGCTGCCGCCCCTCGTCCCGGGGGTGCCTTGGACCCGCGATCCTCGCCGGGGCTGTGGCCGGCGCCTGCTACGTGGTTGGGCGCTGTGTGTCCGCCTTCTCCCGCGGAGAGCTGAGTCTTGCCGCTGCCGCCAGGTCATCGGGTTTGCCCCGGGTCCTTGCCCGTCCGAGGGCTGCCCTGGTGCCATTGATGCATGTCCCGGGAACTGCCTGGACCCTGCGCTGCTAGCGGGACCGGAGATCAGCCTCTGGGGTGAGTGTGCGCACGAGACCGAAGGTCGTCCTCGGTTGAGAATCGGCGCCATCTGACTCCATCTGACTCCATCAACCGACGCGAGGCTGTGTGATGAGCCCTGCCTCCCCACCTCTATGAGTCCACCTCGGTTAATTAGCGCCAGGCTAATCCTCCTATCTAATATTAAAATGCAGGGACCGACAGCTGCCTGGACCTAAAATGGCGGCCCATCGGCAAACTCGCCAACCCTTCAACCCACGCGAGGTTGTCTGGTGAGTCCTGCCTCCCCACCCCTAGGAGTCCACCTCTGGAAAGTGGTAACACGACGGCGCCAGGTTAGTGTGCACTTCACGTCCTATTAAATATATATACGTGCTGGGTCCTACGGCTGCCTGGACCTAAATTGGCGGCCCCTCGGCAAACTCGAGGAACATTGCTCGCCCCTGACTGGTCATAGGAACATCATTGAAGACGAGCAGTTAGCGCTACGTAAACTCCTTACTGCTCAGAGTTGCGATCTACTGCCGGTATCTACACAGTAACCATTTCACTGGCAGACTGCTCTTTGCCTGACCCTAAAATGGCAACAGTTGAAGACACTCCAATCACCGTCCATTGCCTGACCATGAAATGACTGAGCTCCTATTACATCGTGATTATACTCACCCTCACTAGCTATCTCTCAAGAGCGGCCAACCACCTACCTGCATCCTCGTCAGCTGCCAACAAGGCTCCTACACTAATAGTGTGCTCCCCTGTAGAACTGTCACAGCACATCTCTGGCACCCGCACGGTGGATAGGCCCACCTTGCTGCATCTCTGTCCCTACTGGTGCCCGAGCAGCCGACCCGAGCCAGCATGGCAAGGACTGGCCTGTCCGCAACGGGGGAAAACTCCCACACTCTGGTCTACCCCCTAACCTCTCCAAAACCGCCATAAAATCCTTCAAACACTCCACCCTGAAAAGACACCCTGAGACACTGATCTCTGACCTGCGTTACAGCACAGACAACGGCGTGGTCATTAATGACCATCTTCTATTCTAGAAGAACCTCTGCCTGGCGCAGAACCTTTGCTCACCATTTCAATGTACGTGCTACTCAGAACATCCCGTACGGTACTAAGCTAACCATAGTACCCTCCTCAACCCTGCAAGCTGACCTCACCATCACCCTCTATAAAAACGGCATCGTTATGATCCAAGCCTCATCCAAAAACTTAAATCAATTTGCAGACCTTTTTACCCTCCTCAGAAAACACGTGCACGACACTGGCAGGGTAATTAACTCCCGCCCTGCTGAGCCCTCGTCCAGCCCATCCAGCGCATCCAATGTGGCTAGCCACCCACAAACCCTTCTAAGATCTTCCAACTCCGGCTACCCTTACCACTCCAGCACGTCTCCCGGTCTTGTCAACAAAATCACCTCTAGACCTCTGGTCCCCTCCCTACCAGCTCCCCAAGTACACCATGTCACCGATACGCCCCCAAGGAACTACGATACAGGTCGCGCTTACTTTTCCCGCACCGTTGAGTCCCCAACCAGCCCATCCAGCATGGCCAGCCACTCACAAACCCCCCTTAGTTCTCCCATCTCTGACCACCCGAACCACTCCAGTACGTCTCCCGGCCTCGCTAACAGAATCACCCCTAGACATTTGGTCCCCGCTCCACTAGCTCCCCAATTAGACTATGTCACCAGTATGCCCCCAAAGACTTATGGTACAAGTCCCACCTGCCCTTCCTGCCCTCAATCCAACACGCAAAGGGGTTGCAACATAGATCCTATGGCTTACAACACAGGCCATACTAATCCCTCCCCCCTATCACCTATTCTCACTGTCAGAACTGCTCCCGAACCACTGCCCCCTTGCCCTCTAACACCGCCTTCTCATAGGGACATCGATTCTCTGCACGCCAGAGCTGCCAAACTAACCCAGAGCATTCATATCTCCATCCTGGAGCTAATGAACCTCCTCCACCTCGCTGAACTCTCCCTCGCCAACCTGATGCCCTTACCAAACGCCATCCCCCCACATTTGACTGAGCTCTCTAAACAACCTCTTCCGCTATCCTTGAGACATCTTCGCCCCCGCAAACATCCATGCCACCTCTCAGAGGAAGAAACCCATGCTCTTGTCCTATCCTACAACTCTACCTCTGCCATCCCAAGTCCACTAGATCTCACTGAAATGGAAATCCTCGCCATCCTCCGAGACTACAACTCTACCCCAGCTATCCCTCATCCTTTAGATGCTAAGGCAGAACACGCCATCTGCACGGTCACTATCAACCCCAACAGACCAGCTACCCTCCGCAACAGATTTATGGTCAAGAGCAATCTAGCGCCTGTTCACCTATCCGCCCAGACCCCCGAACCTCCTTCCAAATCCTCTCTATCTGCCCTTTTAATTAACTGCCAATCGGCAGCTAAACACGCCGCGGATATTGCTGATCTCATCCTTTTCAAAAATTTCGACTTAGCGATCCTTACAGAATCATGGCTCAACGAATCCTCATCTCCACACCTGGACATCCTAGTCCCTCCTAACTACAACATCGCAAGGCTAGACAGACAATCTAACAAGAAAGGAGGAGGCATCGCCTGCATCTACCGCTCTAACCTTCTGATCACGGAACTTCTGGCGGACACCACTGAATCCTGTGAATACCTTTCCCTCGCTATTCACAGCAACTCCACCCTACTGTGCAACCTGC
Organism: Calotriton arnoldi; assembly: GCA_963921515.1. Lineage (NCBI taxonomy): Eukaryota > Metazoa > Chordata > Amphibia > Caudata > Salamandridae > Calotriton > Calotriton arnoldi. Next base: position 186,058 of record CAWUFW010000925.1, read on the forward strand.
ACATCTTTTACCACCCCCCAGGCATGAACGACTCTTTCACCGACCACCTCATGGAAATCATCACAGCTAAGAGTTCCAACAATATCAAAGATATTTTCCTTGGTGACTTTAACTTGCACTGGAACGATCCAAAGGATTCACATGTCAACGCCATCAAGGACCTTCTGGCCGATCAAGCCCTGATCCAAGCCTGCTCACTTCCAACTCACTCAAAAGGGGCCACTCTTGACTGGATTATTTCCAAAGAATCAACAGTCAAGCTTATCTCTATAGACCCATGCGACTGGTCTGACCACCACGCCATCACCTTCCTCCTACCGGGCACCCTCAAAACAAGGGCACCGCAACCAGTGATTCCTAAACGCTGGATCAGAGACACTAAGAACCTAGACCGCAGGGAACTTGAGGCTCGCTGCAAATCCGACCTCCCCCCCCCTTCGCATATCACAACAGTCAGCGGTCTTAACGATCACTACTCGGCGACTATCTCGAACATCCTGGATGATCTAGCCCCACTAAAGCTGAAAAGAACCCAAATCAAAGACAGAAACCCCTGGTTCACGGGATCCCTTAACAACGAGAGGAGAGTCCTCCGACAAGCTGAACGATCCTGGAGGCAGCACCCCTCTGCCGCACACCTAAAACTCCTCCGCCAGGCCAGAAACGCCTACAACAGGAACATACTCAAGTCTAAAAAAGAATTCTTCCGAACTGCACTAGAGAAGGCCAAGAACAGGCCCCAAAAGCTCTTCGAACTGGTCAAACACCAATCTAATATACTGGCCAAAACTTCAAAAGAAAACCCCAAGTCTCTTATATCCTCAGAGGAATTCTCCTCCTTCTTCGCAGACAAAATCTCAGCCCTTGGAAGCGAACTCAACTCCACCACTTACCCTCAAACACCTCTTGACCCGCCTCCTCCAGCCACATCGCCCCCACTGGTTCCACCCAAAAACAATGCTCACTGGACTGACTTCAAACTCTATGATGACGATTCAGTGTCCAAAATCCTATCCTCCCTAAAGCCTAACAACCATTTTAATGACCCGCTCCCTTCCAACTGCCTAGCTACCGTTGCTCAATCCATTATTCCTAGCTGGACTACAATAATTAACGCCTCTCTCCGGCAGGGAATGGTGCCCGACTCTCTAAAAGCCCGCCAAGTCCTCCCCATTCTGAAAAAGCTGTCGCTGGATCCAGCCTCCCCTGACAATTTCAGACCTATCTCCAACATCCCCCTCTTAGCCAAAGTGATGGAGAAATGTGTGCAGCAGCAACTAAGTCAACACATCAACAACTTCCACCTGCTCGATGACTTCCAATCCGGATTTAGACCAGGACACAGCACCGAAACCACTATGCTCCACATCGTTGATGATGCTCTCCAGGCCCTTGACCTGGGCAAGGCCTGTCTCATAATCCTCCTAGACCTATCCTCGGCCTTCGACACGGTCAACCATGAAAAACTACTCGAACGCCTCAAATTTAGGATGGGTTTGGATGGCACCGTTCTAGAATGGTTCAGGTCCTTCCTCAAAAACAGATCACAGAGATTCCTTGTCAACAGCAACCTATCTGCACCATCCCCGGTCACGGTTGGAGTCCCTCAAGGATCAATACTGTCCCCCACCCTCTTCAATCTTTACCTGGAACCGCTTACCGAAGTACTACGCACTGCCAATATCTCCTATCACATGTACGCTGATGACACTCAGATCTACATCAAAACCTCATCTCTCGCAGAGATCCTCTCCCTAAACGAAGCCCTGAAACTCACCGTCCATTGGCTCGCATCCAATCAACTCAAACTCAACGCAAAGAAGACTAAATTTCTCCTGATCGCCCCGCCCAATACCAACCTTGAGATTCATTCATGGATTAAGGCTATTACAGCCTTGAATTGCTCACCAACCATCGTAGACTCGGCCAAATCTCTGGGAATCACCCTCGATAGCAACCTGAACATGCGGGACTTCATAAATTCAATGGCCAAATCAGCCAGATTCCACCTGAGCTACCTTAGGAAACTGAAACCCTTCCTCGATGCTCCCGACCTAAAAATGACAGTCCAAGCACTTGTCATCTCTAGACTGGAATATGGCTGCTCTACCCTCTCGGGCCTACCCAAGATCTCCCTGGCACCTCTAAAAGCCTGCCTCAACGCGGCCGCCAGACTACTCACCGACTCGAGGAAATACGACCATATTTCCCCACACTTGAAAGCTCTCAACTGGCTTCCCCTGGAGGCAAGAATACAGCTCAAAATAGCATGCATCACGCACAAAGCCTTATATTCTAACTCTCCTGCATATTTGAGGCAGAAACTTGTGATCTCCGGTGGAATCAGAAACTCACGATCTGCCAGAGACCTCTTGCTCCAACCTGCACGCTTTCGGAAAAAAAAAACTTACAACCGGGCTTTCTCTGGGGCTGCTCCAAGAATATGGAACTCTCTCCCACCGGACATCAGAAGAATCCCCTCTCTGACTCGCTTCAAAAAGGATGCCAAAACATTCCTTATGGGTAAATTTCTCGTTTAAACTTTGCCTCTACAACTACTACAGCCCTGATCTATGGCCATCTATTGCCTCCCTTCGGATTATCGAGCTCACCCCATCAGAAACTGGGGGCCTTGTCGCGAACATTGGTTAACGTAATCTGTAAAAATGTTACCTCGCTCCTGAGTATTTGGATATTTAATCTGTAAAAATGTTAGCTCGTTCCTGAGTATTTGGATATTTAATCTGTAAATACATGCCCTATCTCCCTGTGTACCCTGCACCTTACCCTCTCTCATTCAATCCGCAACTGGATAATGCTATGCCTAATTTGTACACGGCTATGTTTTCCTGTAAAGCGCTCTGATACCCTAACGGGTCAAGTTCGCGCTCTCAAAAACTCATAAATAAATAAATAATGTAGAGGAGACTCAGTTCACAGTTTATGTATTATAGAATCACAAGTTGCCTGGAAATAAACTAAAGACAATACTCTGTGCTCTGTAAGTATAATCTAAAGGATGGCTCTGCCCTCTGTGGCTACTCCCTCCTTTTATAATACAGCCTCCCATGCAAGTACCATGTATTGGATAGCCTCCTTTCTGTGGATATGCTCCATGTGAACATTAGTTTATCATCTGATATTCCAATAAGCTTCAGAATCCAGCTGCTGCTCCGGTAGTAAGACCTCAAAAGCAGCTCTGACAATGCATCAGTCTATCTGTGGGAATGCGACTGGGTGCATGAGTCTGTGAGTGAGTATCTGAGGGGGTGCATAAGTCTCTGTGTGGGTTTGCGGGTGGGTGCATTACTCTCTGAGTGGATTTGTGAGTGGGTGCATGAGTCTGTGAGTGGGTGCATGAGTCTGTGAGTGGGTCTGTCAGAGAGTGCGCGAGTCTCTGAGTAAGTCTTTGAGTGGCTGTATGAGTCTTTGACTGGCTCTTTAACTGGGTGCATTAGTCTCTGAATTGGTCTGTCACTAGGTGTTTAAGTCCCTCAGTGGGTCAGTGAGTGGGTGCATGAGTGCCTGGTTGGGTCTGTGAGTTGGTGTAAGAGTCTGTAAGTGGGAATATGAGTGGGTGCATGAGTCTATAAGTGGGTCTGTAAGTGGGTGTGTGAGTTTCGGAGTGGGTCTGTACATGGGTGCATGACTCTCCGAGTGAGTCTGTAAGGGGGTGCATGAGTATCTGAGGGGGCATAGGAGTAAGTGCATGCATATCTGTGAGGGTATGTGACTGGATGTATAAGTGTCTGAGTGGGTGTATAAGTGTCTGAGTGAGTTTGTGAGTGCATACATGAGTCTGCGACAGTGACCGGCATTGTGTACAAAGATATATATATATATTTTTTCACTAATATTCACGAAGACGTCGATAGCCGGGATGTCCCCGTGACGGTACACAGGGGGTGGGGCCGTGCTGGCGGTCGGGTCGTTATCGCAAATATCGCATGCGATTTTAAAAAAACGTGGACACATAACTTGTGTCACTAACACCAAACATGGGGTCAGAGTACCTCCACCCTGATCCCTTATGATAGCTTTCACACAAAATTTCAGCCCCAGAACCGTTCCTGATCAGTAAAATGGCAGCCGCAACTTTCTGCTCAGGTTGTGTCCAGCCAATCACAGCATTCCTGTTGGCACGAACATTTGTGATTGATAGCGAAAGCATTGCAAAATATCTACGGCCAGAGATATATAAAAAAACCTTCTTAAATTTCCCAAAAACGATTGAATGGATTTACACCGAATAACAAAAAGCACAACATCTACCTTTCTGCCAAATTTGGTGTAATTCTGTCCAGCGGTTCGGGCTGTAGGTTTGACTAGATGTCCTATGGGAATTAAAATGGGGAAATACACTTTTTTAACCCCTTTTCCTTGGCCCCCGCTTAGCGGATCACCCCGAATCTTCCCATGCACAACAAAACTTACTATGACACTTTTTTGGGAAACCTTCGTGAAGATCCGTCGACCGGTGCCAAAGATAAAGGCAAGTCAAAAAACTCTTTTCCTATGGAAAATAGGTCCTAACTATAACTACCTACTGGTGATCGCCAGTATATATATATATCCCTAAACCCTAAAATTACCCTAACCACCCTTCACCAATACCTACCCCTAAATACTGCACTGAAATTACCCTTACCACCCTTTACAACTACCCACCCGATAACCCTAAAATTACTATTACCATCCTTACGCATAAACCCTAAAATTACCCTTCCCATCCTTTACTTCTATACATATATATATATATATATATATATATATCATGCTTGGTAAAGGCTGGCATGGTAAAGTCACAAAAATATACTTGCTTGGTAAAGGAATGCATGGTAAAGGCTTCATGGTAAAGGCAATATTGTAAAGGGTGTTTCCCATCTAGCCATCATCTAAAAGAACATATTCCATAATGCATATTAATATTTAAACAAAGGCAAAGCAACGTAGAGACTTTGAATTCCTGGCACAAGCCTAAAAATGTAACAATAAGTATTGATCCCTTTAAGTTATTTGCCAAAAATTATAAAACCAATTTATATTGTATTGCAGCGTAGTGCACCATCATTTTTTTTTTTTTGCAATTAAGAATCAAACGTCAATAAAAAAGTATTCTGGGATTCAAAACTGATCCAAGTTGCTTTGGGCAATATTTATAAAATCGCTAAGAATATTCAGACACAAAAGTCTACATTTAACACTTCATGCAAATAACATTTTATTTTAATCAATAGAGAAAGGGTTAATTTGTATGAAAAATATTTGGATAAACACAGGGTTGTGCATCTTTTCCTTAGAAAAGTCTGCTCTTTCAGCTACTAGTGTGTTTCTGATAAGCAAAGTGTGTTTAAATGCAAAGTGTGTTTAAGACTGCAGTACCACCTCCTGTCTACAGGGGCAGAGCTGAGCAGAAATATAAACACACTTGATGAAACACAGGTCCCCACAAGGCAATTTTTTAAAAAGTTGTAAAATTTGACACAGATGTTCCTGAAGTCATTTTTTTATTATTTAGAAGACATTGCCTTATGGGGACCTGGGTTCAGGTCCCCACAGTGCAATCAAGTCCCCACAGCGTGAGTGTGTTATCACACCCAAGTCCCCACAAGGATAGTAACACAAACACACACACACACACACGCACACACACACACACACACACACACACACACACACACACACACATATACACACACACACACACACTTATTTATTTTTTGCATGGCCTGTTTCTAACATTGTATCCGGATATATGATCCAGCATGTAACAGCAGCAGGTCTATTGGCTTTGTCACTGGTTGTTAGTTGCATAAGATAAATAAGCAGCAACTATAATGTGTATATAATATTGAAAAAGCTTCCATTTAAAGCCCTGGTGACACCCTACAATGCGGCTGCTTAATGCATTGTTGCACACCCTTAGGAGGCACTTCCTTGGGGGGAATACCTACAGGGAGCTCCCCTCAGTGTTTCACGAAGGAAGGCCCTCCACAACCGTGATGTCATCACAGAGGGAGGGCCTTCCTTCGTGAAACGCTGAGGGGAAGCTCCTGGCAGCCTTGATGCTGCCACCATCACGAGCCTCGTGGGGGACCCTGTAACACCGCCTCCAACAGACCCCGAGCAGCGCCGGCGGTAAGCGGACACATGGAGCCCTAGGCCTCAGGGCCCCCACCCCACCCCAGCCCGCACAATACCCCCGGAGCAGCGCCCATGGCAAGCGGGCTCCGGGGCCTTTATTTTTAAAAAATGGGGCCGAGCGCCACACACGGAGCCCCAAGGCCGCAGGACCCTCACCCATGCACCCAGAGCTCCGCCTGGTGCAAAGCGGGCTCCGGGGCCTTTATTTTTTTTAAACGGGGCCTCGCGCCCAAACGGAGCCCTAGGCCTCAGGGCCCCCCACCCTGCAGCACAAAACCCCGGAGCCCCACATGTCACATAGTGGGCTCCGAGGCCTTTATTTTTAAAAAAGGGGCCTAACAGCCACCGGTGCCATCCTTGTCCCCAACCCCTACCGCCCAACAACCCCGGAGCGCCGCATACAGGGCCTCAAGCCCACACGGTCCCTCGCCCCAGACCGCACCAGATCCCCGGAGCAGCGCCCATGACAAGCGGGCTCCGGGGCCTTTTATTTTTAAAAACGGGGCCTCAAGCCCCCCCCGAGCACCCAGGCGCCATCCCTACCCCACCGCCAACAACACAAACAGCCCCGGAGCCCCGCATGAAGCACAGCGGTCTCCGGGGCCTTTCATTTTTAAAAACAGGGCCTCGCGCCCACACGGTCCCTCGCCCCCGCCCGCACCAGATCCCCGGAGCGCCGCATGGAGCGCAGCGGTCTCCGGGGCCTTTCATTTTTAAGAAACGGGCCTCGAGCCCACACGGTCCCTCGCCCCCGCCCGCACCAGATCCCCGGAGCCCCGACCTTTGCAAGCGGGCTCCTGGGGCCTTTATTTTTAAGAAACGGGCCTCAAGCCTCTGCGCACCTTGGCGCCACCGGAGCAGCTACCTCAGCCGTGCATTCACCCCGGAGCGCCGCATGGAGCTCAGTGGGCTCCGGGGCCTTTAATTTAAAAAACAGGGCCTTTTAATTTTAACAAAATGGGCCGAGCGCCCACACGGACCCTCGCCCCCACCCGCACCAGATCCCCGGAGCAGCGCCCATGACAAGCGGGCTCCGGGGCCCTTAATTGCTTAAAAACGGGGCCTCAAGCCCCTGCACATGGGCGCCACCAACCCCCAGAGACCTCACGAGCCCAGCGATGGCTCTGGGCTTCAGCAGTGCATGGCCCTACCACAGCCCCATAGCAGTGCCTACCATAAGGGGGCTCGGGGACATTTTTTTTTTTTTTTTTTTTTAAAACCTCCCGGTCAACATCAACACCACAGCCCCAACCCTCAACATCACTCCAGCCATTAGGGGACCATGACCCCATCGCGGACTTGCGACATTTTTGGGGCCTCGCACATAATGGCCCTGGTCAGCTATCAACAGACCCTTCACCAGCAGCGCCACAAGGATCGACCCATGGGTGAGTACTTAAACAGTTTTTATTTATTGTTAAATTGTTTGGGGTTAATTTTGCGATCTCTGGGGACTCTAAACACGTATGTAACATTGTAAAAATACTTCTAGGCATTGTTAAACTTTAAAATTACACCTATATTTTACATCCCTCATTATTCACCTTAAGCAGCCTGCCCAAGACCTCCTTAATCCCTACTTAAAACATTGTAAACACCTTCATGCCTTGCGTTAAACACCCTTTAAAAATGCAACGCTGTTCATTTATATACAGGCATCAACATATTAAATAAGCCCATACACTCTTAAGCCTGTAACACAGCCCCTTATTTACGTACCTCCATTAATGTGTAGCAGGCAGCGTCAATCTGGGAGAAGCTGCTCTGGTCCATTGTTGGCTTTAAACTTCTGGGGCTGGTGGGCCTGTGCAGCAAAGACAATCCCAGCAGGTCGCTCCTAATGGGTTTTTGAATGGCTGCTTGTGTCGGTGTTCTAAAGTATGCTTTTTATACCTGGCAGGGCATGATAATTGGAAGGAGGACCCTTTATGGAGGGGAGTGTTTAGAATCTTGTAGTACGTGTCATTATTGGTAATAGAGCATTGTAGTGAGGGTCAATATTGGGACCGTTTTCTGACCATAGCACTGCTTTGTTAGATGGCTCTTTGACCTTTGATATCTGATAATTAAACCTAGGGCCTGTTGGGGGATGCGCTCCTGGGAAGGATGGACGGATGTTTCATAAAGAACCCCTGTACTATACAAATTAAAATGCGTGGGAAGCTTGGGACTGGCTGATTAGTTTTGCCTGTTCTCAACGGTGCTCTGTCAGGGTAACTGGCCTTTTGTTCTTGTGTTTTCACGTTGTGGCTTGTGAGGCTAATGGGTAGTTTTCTGCCCCCAGCTACGGCCGGGATGCGTTTCAAACTGCAGCATCTGATTCTAAAGAAAGACCCTTTTTAAAAAAAACTCTGCACCGTAAACCCTGGTGTTAGACAGCCCCAGATGTCCCGGGGCTGGTGGGGGCTTAGGGATGCCTGCTCAGACGCCAACTGCCAGCAACACAGCCCTCGGTTTTAAACAGACACACACATGTCACTTTTGGGGACACACATGTCACTTTTAAGGACACAGCGAGGGGAGGAGTGTGGACCTGTCACTTTTAAGGACACACATGTCACTTTTAAGGACACAGCTAGGGGAGGGGGGACCTGTCACTTTTAAGGACACACGTCACTTTTAAGGACACAGCTAGGGGAGGGGGGACCTGTCACTTTTAAGGACACACGTCACTTTTAAGGACACAGCTAGGGGAGGGGGGACCTGTCACTTTTAAGGACACACGTCACTTTTAAGGACACAGCTAGGGGAGGGGGGACCTGTCACTTTTAAGGACAGCGAGGGGCGGGGGACCGGAGGGGGACCTGTCACTTTTAAGGACATGAATGGTGATGAGTGGTATCCGCTTATACTACTCACACATACAGCAATTATCCATAGAAAGGGACTAGTTAACCTTTACAAAAGGTTGCAGAATATGCAGAAGATGAATCATGTGGCAAATGTATCAAATCCATAATTAATCGGAAAACTCCATGGCTGCAAAATCAGATAATTCAAGTGGGCCGTTTATGCGGTACCATTTAAGTTGAGCTGTCCTCTCGGGCCCTGTAGAGAGTTCCTCCACCCATCCCTAAGGTGTTTGTCCACTTGAACCACTACTTTCTGCGTTGAAGCTAGAGAATGACAGCTGGTCAGAAGAGAATGACTGCATTACACATGATAAGCGGACTGTGGGACGGTATGGCACAACAGCAGCATGACTTACAGCAGTACTAATTGTGACAGAGTGAAGCTTGTGCTGTTTGGCTACACCTGTTTTTTAGTGTAAAGGAAGCTTGCACCACTGCTGCCTGATACGTACCTGTTCTGTGGGGAAAGACACCTTACACTGCCTGTACTGTACCAGGTCTCTGTGTGCAGTGGAACGTTATTCCTGCCCCTATACTTATTCTTTGTGTCGTGTTACCAACGTTTACACTGCTGCTGCCGGTGATACAGGTGCCTTACTGAGTATTGAAGCTTGGTGAACATATTTTCACAAACTACATTTTCAGTGCTTGATTTATGAACGGTGCAAAGGAAATAGTGGACATTCATAAAGTAAGAAATCAGGGTTTATATTTAGTTTTACAATACAAAAGAAGCAATAACGGTACTGAAAATGGACTAGAGCCCTTTGTAAGATTTAGAAACGTAGGGGCATTTTTTACAAGCCCTCAGCACCACCGGAGCGCCACTTTTTGTGATGCTCCGGTTGCACTGCGCCATTTTCCATATTTACAAGGTGGCGCCATACCACTTTGCGTAGCTTAACGCCACCTTGTAAATATGCCCCTTTCTGCTGTAGTCCTCTGTGGTAAAGGGCCATACAATGGGTGTTGCTGTGGGCCATCCACCGCAACTCCCATCTCTTTTTGATGCTGCCCCAGATTTACACGGCCGAGGCAGCTCCAAAAGCGAATGCCATAAAATACCAGGCATTAGAATGGCGCAACGAGGAGAAATACATTTCTCCTTGTTTTTTGCTCTTTCTGTCTGTGCTGCATTCTGCAGCACACTTAGAAGGTACAAATCGCCACTATTGATTAATTATGTGGAGGAAGGTGACCCTTTATACACATAAATAATCATCCCTGCAGTGCAGGCACCCTTGCCACATGGTGGCAGGGTGCCTGCGCTGGCGCTAGGCAGCTCTTTTTGTGCCAGCGCTAAGGGAGACATATTCTTGTGAATATGGCGCATCCCTGCGTTTTGAAAATGTCAGAGTGCGGCAATGCCAAATTTGGCGCAGATCCACTCCCCAACATTTTCATGTGAATATGCCCCCTAATGTCCAAAAGTGATACTGTGTCAAGCGTAACTCCTTTAAGCAGTGCTGGCTTTTTATCCAGGAACAATTTGCATGCTTGCATTTTCAGTCCTGACCTATAAATGTAAAAAAAAAAAATAATAACACACAATGGAAAATACAACATGCTGGTGTTGCAAAACCAGGATTGGCTGAACATGGTTTTCACCATTTGTCCACTGTATAAAAAGCTTTTAAAACTCAAGCCTGAGTTTGTGATTTTCAGACTTTATTTCTAAATGCAGCTAAGGGATAATTAGTGAAGAGGTGAACCGATGAAGTTTACATTACATGTGCAGATGCTAGAATCCACTGCTAAGGGGTAAAAAAAAGTCACCTTTTACTAACACAATGAGGCTTGCTAATGTTGGAATGGGTAAATACGATGTGAATGAATACCATGATATGTGCAGGTCCGACAACAGCAATAACAATAAATGCAATGTCTACGTATGCCATAACCTGTGCCTGCATAACAATGTCAATACTCGTAAATACAATGTCAATGTATGCCACACAACACTGTAGATACTGGCAGTAATAATGTTAATGTATGTCATAACCCATGCACGAATGACAATGTTGTTACCAGTAAAAACAATGTCAATGTGCACTATGCCCTAGGCAAGCATAACTGTGTCAATATCAGTAAAGACAATGTCGATGTACGCTATAACAACTGTATGCACAATGTTGAGAATGTCGATAAAAATGATACCAGTGACTGTCATATTATTTTCAGGAGTTCAAATGAACTTGTATCATTGCTGTCGGATTTATCCAAGGTGATCTCCCCATCGAACCGAAGTCAGAGATACGTGGTCAGTCAGGTCCTGCGACCCACACCCATCGAGTGACAGTTCACAGGTGGAGTCTCTCTTAACCCAAAGACAAACGCGCACCCAGGGAAAACCCTGCTCAATCCCACAGATAGATAGTTGCACAACAGACAGGTCTGAGGAAATTGGCCCTAATAAAACATGTTTGGCCAAAGGCTTGCGTTCCCCAAATATGCCGCTAAGCTAGATACCACTTGTAGATAGGAATACTGAGCCAATCAGAACACGACATGCACACCACATGTAGTTATCATGCGCTCCTCATGCCCAACATCTGGACACATGCAAACTGGCCCACTCTAGCTCTCCTTGAAGTCCAGCGCCATCAGATGCCCAAACTTGTTAATTTATGACTGAGATGTTTTTCAGGAATGCAGAAATTGCTTTATTGTACCTCACGAGGTGTATATAATGTTAGGCAAAATTTTGTACACCAAGAGACTTTCCTCCGACACATTCTTTCGAGACTCTCCCAGCCTCTGCTTTTAATTAAACCAATTTGTTCCTGTTTTCCCAAATGCCTCTTGTGTTTTCATTTTTTTAGGTAAATTCATTTTTGAGCTACACTAAAAACCTTGGTGCCAACCGCAAAGGAAGCCCATCTGGGGGACAGTCCCATCATAGCACTGCCTGCAACGCACACCCTTCCAGTTGCCACGCTGTATAGGAGCAGAAAATAAATGAGATGACCTTGTCAGAGGGAAAATGAAAACCTATGTAGTGACCCCCTGTGTTCCTGAGCAGCGTGCATGTTTTCACACACTTTTACATGCCACTTTGTTTCCTCTTTAAACGTAGTGCCCCCGGAGGTGAAATATTCCAGGGACCTTGCCTCAGAGTCTCACATGGCCCTCAATGCCATTAGCCTATTCTTTTCCGATCCCTGTGCACACTACTGTTTGCACAGGATAGTCTAGATCAGCTTATCCCAAACTGCAGTTCCCGACCCACTTGAGAGCTGAGTAGGGAAAGTCAGAGCAATAAATAAAGATGCTTTACATTCTGTGTTTATCCTGTCACGTTTCCAGATTTGCTGGTGCTTCAAAGAAAGAGGTCAAATGTCAGGCAATGTCTTCTGACAAATTGCTGTTTATTTTAAATGGGGTTTGGTGTTTATGTTTCTTTCTCTGACTACAAAGTGAGAGGAACTTTTTGAAGTGAATTATGTTGCAATTATGTTCAACCTCTCATGCCACACTCCCTGGTTAAAGGATGCCATTTTTTGCACCACACAACAAAATATGAATACATTTATTTTAAAGTGTTTTATTGAATTTTGTGAATACATTTAAATGAACAGAATTCATTCAGCAGTTAGGAAAGCAAAAATAAAGCACATTTTTTTTTATTCTGAAGTGTGCTGGGAACAGAGATTTTAATAGGATCAAAACTGGTGATGTTAAATAACAAATATTCACAGAAACCCGATTTTCACACATTATTTGTGTGATACGTACCTTTATTAATAAAACTGTTTGTCTGTGCAAAGTTAGAGGCCGTTTCAATGGAAATAAACTGTTTGAAAATGACAATGCGCTACCTACCACTTAATGCTTTAGTTGCATTAAAAAATTGTCCCGCCTCATGTCCATTAAAGATAGGTGGGTGACAAAAGCTTGTCGTTCTAAAAAGTGGGTCGTGGTTCTAAAAAGTTTGGGTAACATTGGCCTAGACATCACCAACACGGACTGAAGTTCGAACAACCCCAACCACACAGATCAGCGTTGCACGTATCCACACTGCTAACTGGCTTACAGCTGAATGCTGTGTTTTTAGCTCATGTTACCTGCATTATAATTGATGTCATATTGCTAAAGCTGTTAGAAATGGCAGAAGGTCAAGTAGTGGACTGCAAAGGCATGCTAGCTAAATAGTCAGGCAGAAAGGCACTGTGTTGCTGACAGCCTTAAAGAGGATAAATAAGGTGCAGGAAGAGTAGAGTCAGCAAGTGAGACGAGGCGCTGTCGGCTTTGACTTCACCATATTGTATTAGATTTGTACATTAACTCCTAATGAGGGGCTATAACATTGTACGTAGGGCCAACTGGCTTTGGAAATATTTTTTGGAATAGGAAGTTTGACTTAAGCAAGAATAAACTGAAGAATATGTTTTTAATATATATTAACCAATCCAAGGTAAATTTAATTGAGCTGGGCTGCTTGAGAATGCACAGCAGAATCTTGGCAGTTTTTCTCAGATCTTCTCTCTTAAAATCCATGTTTCAGGCACTTCCCTTTCAGCCATATGAATGAATGAATGAATGAATGATTTAACTTGAAAACGTGCACGACTCACCTCAACCGGGGTATCTCGGCGCTGCTCGACAACTTCATTGGCACCCTGCGAAGGCCAGAGTACGTTGGCAGGGGATATAGATTCAAATGTTGATGTACACAAGAACGGATAAATATAATATCACTGCAGACCCATTGTCTCGCTTATGGGTCTCAAAACCTTCATATTGCCTACAGTAGCAGAATGTAATCTGACCACTGGTGAATTCTGGAGCAGCAACTCGATGCCCATAAATGTAAGAAGAATTATAGTTTCACAGGAAAGGGCATATACACGTGTAAACATGTTGATAAGTCAAGCCTGAAATCACGCCTGCTAAGGAGAGTATACAAGTAAGTGGAACTGGGTTTTGAGTTCTAAACCTAACTTGAAAATATATGTCACTGTATCTCTCTTCTCAGATCCTTACGTGTCATGGTTGAGAGCTTAGAGGAGCAACATTTTGAGTAAAAATGTAAGAAAAAGAATCTTAGTATGCCATTGATAATAAACATTTCATATATTCAGTAACACACGCCTGCATGCATCCACACGGACACCGACCCCACCATTTAGCAGGGTTTTTTTAATAACAAGTTCTATGAATAATCTAAGACTGTCTTCCTTTAAACACGACTTAACCAGGCAATGATGACTGCCTCTCAAAGATGTTCAAGAATCACACACGCGGTTTACCTTGTTAAGACCTCATCATTTCCCCTAGAGCATGACCTTTATTCAGAGCATATGCTGAAGCTATAATGTTACTTTTCGAAGTGTTAATGCCTGACCACTTACAGCTTGAGTAGTCAAATGGATTTTTTGAGTAAGTGTATAATCAGAAAGCACGTTGTTATCGAGATGCAAAGAAAACAATTTAAAAAAAATCAAATAATGTATATGGCAAGCCAGTTTGTTGCCTATGTCTTGCTTCTGCGATGCGATCTTTGTATAAGGCTACAGGAAGTGTGCATAGTTAATAATAGAAAGTCTTGCCGTTTTACTTCATTTTTGGCTGAAGGTTGGGATACTGTAGATTCATTATTCTTCGATATGAAATCTGGCTGATTTTATCCAAGCTAAAACCTACATTTAATGCACCAGACCCATGTAATATTATGTTTGCGATAACTACTGGCGCAATTATAAATGCACAACTCTTCTATGCTAATTGTAGAAAGGGCGGGCTGTGCTGCCAGAGACACTTACCAGCAACTGAAGGAACTGCTAATCCTAATCATAGGAAAAGAGATAATTTGTGGTAAAGAGATGAATATGTGCAGATCTATTACAATGAGTGAAACGCACTGGGATAAAGGAGGCTTTGCGTACCCTACACCTCAAGTGGCGACGAGGCGCTGCCGGATTATAGTCCCAATTGAGAAGAGGCCCCTGGATCTGATTCCTAAACCTGGATCTCCATGTGGCGCTCACTGAGATACAAAGGCGGCATATGCTGTTTTTCGATCAATCTTTTAACAAGGCACATTTTTCACAAATCATTATTGGCATTGGATGCATATTGCAGTCTTAACAGATGGTGACAATTCATTTCCGACGCAGTCTTATTAACATTGCATCTTTTTATACCATGCCAAAGACCCCTCTGCAAATCAGAAGATAAAACTGGGGGAAGAGGGGAATGTGAGAGTCATTTTTTGTAGTGTGACGCCTGTAAAGGCCATTCATTTACTTCCATTCTATGGGATGTTTTTCTTAGTTAAGACATTAACATTTCCACCAGCCTTTACTTATGAGCTGGCTGATATTGTCCCCCTCCCCGCCACAACCTGATATGGAACAACACTTACTGCACATGAAGCAATATAGAGCCACTCATTAAGAAGTCTGAAAAAATGCAAGTGCATGTGGAATGGACGTACAAATGTGCTGGTAAAGCTTCTTGACACCACATGCCCACCAGCTGCCATGGACATACAACAGTGTGCTTTGGAAGGCCTGCAAACAGATCTGAGCAGCTGGCCCGAGTATGTCGTGCAGAAAGGGTTTTAGGAAGTTGTGTTCCCTATTGTCGAGTGGCAAAAGTGATTTATTTATGACAAAATGAACGTTGGCAAAAGGAATGAATGAATGAAGTGCCTTTGGTAACCAAGAGTGGTCTGATGATTTTTGGAGCCACAAGCAAAACTGCATTTTTGCACGTTGTGGTCCATCTCCCCAGCAAAGGAGGTGTGTTTGCAGCTCCTAACTGCAATATGCTCATTCCTGCCCCTGCTGGTGGGGCTGGAAGGCAGCTTCTTTATCTAGGTGTATGAACGTGTGGCTCCTGTTAGTGATGACAAATGGAGAGGTATTGTAAATTAGGAAAGATCTCCCACTCTTGGGTATGACCAACTGCAGTGCTTCCTAGACCAATGTGTTTTTAGAAAAGGGTATTGAGGAGGTACACAGTGTGCCATCTCTGGGCCCGATTCACAAAGGTAAAGTTAGACCAAAAGTCTAGCTTTAATACTTTTCGGTATTCACAATGGTAAGTTACTGCTAGTAAAATTACTAGTAATAAAGTTACTAGTAGTAACTTATCTTTGTGAATACCGAAAAGTAGTAGAGTAGTAAAACTCATTTTATTTCCAAATATCAAGAATCACTGTGTATAAGGGCTATCCCACTGTTTTTATGCCTATATACCAGTTTTAATGGTCTGGCTTGACAGCGCAGCTTTCGCCAGAGAATTGTGTGAGCATTACTAGAGAGGGGCTTTGGCTCCGCCCACATGTTGGAGCCAGGAGTACATGTTTTGATTTGGGCAGAATTTGTGTGTTTTTTTTATCCATTTGCCTGAGCTTTGTACTTTCAGGGACACACAAATGGCATTGTAATGCTATTAAAGTGTCTTAGATAACTAGAAAAGGTATGGTGTTTTTCCATGGCAGCAGCACAGATTGGGGGAGGGCAGTCATTTACCTACATCAATGTTTAGGTCTAGATTGAAAGTTCAAATGTCACCTGACTTTTTACCCTACACCAATATTATTCTACAGTTCTTTGCTTTCACACAAATAATATCCATTCCCATGCTATTTTCTTGTAATACTTCACATTACCATACAGCATTCCTTTAAAGCCAGACCTATTGGAATTGCCAATGCTTGTTCAATTTTTGCATACACTCAAATATCCTGCCAAGGTCAGTGGTCAATGTGATTGTGAAACCTCCATTGCCCAGGTTTAACAAAGAGATCCACCATGAACAGGTTCATTGTACCCATGTTCAACTTGTATGTTGAGGTGCTAACATTCCAGAACATGCGCGGGTATGCAGACATGTACCAGAAGCAGTTATGCAAGCTTTCCTCACACTCAGAGTACATGTCGAGCACAAGCAGCAGCATTAAATGCTTCTCTCACAATCAACAAACATTTCCCTCACATGTATCAGTAATGTAATTATCCCTCAACCACAAAGAGGTACAATGCAGGAAGCAGTAGTGCAATCTTCCCTCGTGGAATATATATGGTAGGAGCATCTTTAGTGCAAGGTTCACTCGTAATTACAGTGGAAATCAATGCGCCCTATTAGAAGAGGTACAACATAAGTGGCGGCAGTGCACACTTCCTTCACGGAAACATACAGGATAGCAGACCATGTACTGCACATTAACCTGCAATGTGTTCTTCCTCACCCCAGAAACAGTTACAACAAAGTCAGCAGAAGGGAAAGTAATGCAAGCTTGTTCTACCCTAGGAAGAGGTACATTGCAAGCACCAGCGGTGCTCGTTTCTACCACTCCAGGGGCATGTGTATCATACACAGACGTCATTCCAGTGTCTTCTGAGGACAGGTACAGTAAAGTCACCAGCAGAGCAAACTTCCTACACATATACATCAACTATAGCAAAGGCAGCAACAGTTCAAGCCTCCCTCACCTCCAGAACATGCACAGCACACGCCGATGAAATGCAAATTTTCCTCAGCCCTAAAAAGGATATCGTAGAGGAAGCATCATGTAATCTTCCAATATCTGGGGCATGTGTACAGCACAAACAGCAACAATGCAAGCTTCTGTCGTTCCTAGAACCGGTACTGCACAGTCCGCAACACTGCACTGTATGATTTCGCTTAAAACACATACAGCACAAGCAACAGCAGTGCAGATTTTCTACAGATACAAGTTAATTAGCTGCAGTGCACTCTTCCCTCACTCAACAACATGTACATTAAAGTGTTAAACTGTTCAAACACAGAGGTGCCCCTGGACAGCTGTACTCCTCCATTGAAGGCAGGATACTTTGGGTGCAGGCGTAGTGGGCCTTTATGATGCTGCTGACACCAACTTTGGTGCACTTCTGGCTGCACCAAAGAATGAATGCTTTTGCTCATTTCAATGCAAAATGATGCTGTAGGTAACAGAGGAGGTGGTGCAACCCTTTCATTTTTGCGGTGATAGGTGATCTAAGACCTATAGTCCAAAGACTCTATTTGAAGATGATATTATGCTAGTGCCCAATCCCTGCATTTGGTTTGAAAATATTTCCATTCTCAAGAGCCAAATAAAAGGTAAACTTCAGTGATTCTGCATCACCTACCTTGCCCTTTTTGCTTCATTGCAACTAAGTCTTACTTATCCACCTTTGGTGAAAAGCACTCTGTATGTGTATTATCAGCCAGGGCAGGATAACCCCTGGCATGGTGAGGATAAGTCATCCTTTACCAACAACAATATAATATATATAATACATTTACAGCTTAGTAGTCATGGCATCAACATTATAGAGGGATAAATATATACCCTTCTGAGTAATGAAGCAATCACAGTATAACAATTCCTTCTGTTCTTGGGTAGACAGGGCTACACTTTCCAATCAGTGCCCTAAACGGTATCTTCAATCTGACATAAAATAAATTTTCACTTTTGTACATCAGTATTCCTCCATATCGCCTAATGGGAAAACACCTGTACCGGTGTCACTCACATTGTGGTATCTGTACTTGGATAGCTAACATAATCAGGTTAGTGGCAAAACAATGATTAGTACAACAGGCTGGTACCAGGGCCAGGGATTGTGAGGAACTCACTCATCCAAAATAGTGCTGTCTTTTACTACCAGCAGATATAACTTCCCACTGAAGAAGAGGTACCCATCTTGAAATTCTGGGGCCGATTACGATACAGCCCGTAAAGGCTACGACCGAAGGGCCTCATTTTGATTGAGGCGGTCGTAAAGGAATCCGACCGGTCATTCCAGCTGGCTTCCGACTGGCCCGGAGAGCCCGTCCGCCAGTCGGAATGCGGCCTGTAATCTCAAGGGCGGCTCTTTCCGCCCTTGAGATTACAATGCATGGTTTCTGACATGGTTTCCATGCCGGTCTGTCCGACATGGAAACCATGTCAGAAACAAGCTGAGGGGCCACCAGCAGGGCCCCCTTTGGTGCATGGCCTCCAGTTGGAGGCCGAGGCGGCACCTATGGTGCCCCCCTGTTGATCCCTGCACCTTGTGGCAGGCACCTTGAGGTGCCTGCCATGGGGTGCAGGGATGAACTGAGATGAAGTTTACCTCCCATTTCACTATGGGAGCATGCATTACGGACATAATGCATGCTCCCATAGTGAAATATAGGAATGCAACCGAACAGTGTTCAGTCGCATCCTAATAGGGCGGTCGGGACCGATGACTGGGTGTCGGTCGGTCCCATGACTGAGTCGGTGTCGGGCAGAAGTGATTTCGCCCGACATTGTGATGAGACCCTAAATGTGGAAACAGAAGAAATTAATATAAACTTGAAATGATGTAATAATAAAAGGATCTTAAAAAACAAATAAAATATGCTCTAAATTGAATTTAAATGTATCACAAGATTTATAAAGGCATGGTTATCATGCTTGTTCAGTGCACATGACAGATAGAACTGGAAATGTCCCAATCCTCAAATATATTGATACTATAAAAAGAGAGGTTATTTCCTTGAGGATTGCTCCAAAATTAAGATACCTATAATATTAACAAAGTTTTGCAACATGGAGTGTGCAAGATAATACTTTATACTTCTTGCAATGGTGCATAAAAGTTGTCCTTAAATCTGCGAACATCACTCACTGATACATCCTTCTTGTATCTCTGACATCCTCTGATAGCCCCAATCAAACCTTACTGTAGCTGTCCACGCTGTTCAATTTTTTTAAATTCCTTGAGAAACCTTCTGCTTTGTACTTCCTCACCGGCTTCTACTCTTAATCCTGATTTACCTGAAACAACCATTCCTCTTCCAAGACAGCATCTACCATTATAAATGATACACTAGCTAACATGGATTAGTGTTCAGCATCATCACACTTCCCTTCAGTTTGCAATCTCAAAATGTAGTCCGTATATCATTCTTTACTCCAGGTACATGCTCAATTGTAAATGTATGTTACTACAACAATCTCTTCCCACTCCATGAAGCATTACTCCCCTTTAGTTGTCAAGATATCCATCTATGAATTGTGGTTTGTGAGGATCTCAATCTTCGCTCACCAAAGATATGTTCTTCAATGGCCAATGCTACACCAACATCCCAGAGCTTCTTTTTCCAGTAACCCATTAACACTGAATATTCTGGAAGCATGGGCAACAACACATTCATCACTATCTCTTTCTTATGTCAACACTGCTCCTAGACCATAGGCACTGGCATCAATAGAGATTATCATCTAATCCCTTGTGCCATACAGTCTTCTTGCTTATTGGACCCATACACTAAAATATCAACCTGGATGTACTTCATCTTAGATGGATTTTAGAATAGCATGTTCATGACGCTTTCCAATACAGTAGAGGTTGATGCCAAACTAACTGGCATTATTAGAAACAGCTATCCCCCTCCAGTGTCATAGATGATTTCAAATTCTGTTGTTCAGGATGTAGGATGACAGTGTGACAAACAATGGACAGGATCGGTGTACCAAAAATCTCTGCCTTTTCCGCTGATGTATACACTTAATTTATATTGTGCAGAGAATGCCTGTCTATCCCGATGTTTCCATTTACATTGCTCAGATCTACACGCATCCTAATCCAGTCATATGTTTTATGCATCAACATGATTGTGGTGAAGCATTTAGAGGATTATATAGGATGAAAGATCTTTTTCCTGCACAATTTACCTAAATATTTCCCCCAATTCCTCCCATACTGTTACAAGCATATTTTTGACTTTATATGTTCATGGTATAGGCACCTTTCTTCAATACAGTTATTAACACCATCAATATAACTCCACTTGTCCCAGAAATCATTGGATACTCCAGCCCACCTATGTGGTCCCTTGTTCTTTTTAACAGACAAAGGCACTTCTTCTGAATAATTGGGATCCAACATTATGCCTAAATTATGTTGCTCTTCCCACCCAAGAAGCATTCTTCCTTTTGTTACTATTTATTCCTTATCATATATGCTTTTGTTCTTAAATTAAAAAAAAAAATCAACCTCTAAATACCCCCAAAATATCCTACACATCAAAAAATCCTTTATTTCGCTAATCTGGTACCTTTACATGATTTTCCCAAAATCTATTATGTATATATATGTATTTATAATTCAAAAGGAGTATACCATGAACTCTGTGGTGCAAGGGCTAGTGTTAATTATTTTAGTGATTCTAGATTATCTCCTCAAATAAGCGTTTAAAAATGAACATATAGCACCAACACAGAACAGCTACATTTGATCACTAGTTCCCCAGACAATTGAGCCCTGAAACTGAAATAATGTCTGTCTTTTACTTTGTTTTTCTTTCGACCAAAGGCCTCCTCCAATGTCCTTAATGGAACATGCTCCTGATCTTCCTCATTTCTTCCACCCATATCATCATCTTCATCATTCTGTTGTGTAGACATATTGCAGTACATTTTCCGGATTCCTGTCTATATTATTTTTATTGTTTCTGACCCGTTTTGTCAGAAACTCTTTTCTGAAGATTTCCTTCTACTTCTTAAATGTTCTTTTCGTTTCCTCTATCCTGTGGCTCCCGTCCACCAGATAAAGCTTGTGAAGTGGAATAGTTAAAAGTTCTTGAAAAGTGGTGAACTGACACATTTACATTTTCTTTTGTTTATGGCATTAACAAGGCACTGAAGTCCACCTTTTGGCAATATAAGGTTTTGGAAAATCCAGTAGGACCTACACTAATAGTGTTTGACTGTAAATCGTATCTCACTTCATAATAGATACCACATACAACCATCATAATGCTGTATTGCTTGCAATTGCTGTAAGCTCTGTAATGTGAATGGGTGTCATTCAATGTGCAATGACAAAGGACATGGATAGATTTTTTTAACAAGAATGGCACGTAAGTGCTATCTTGAGGGAAACTTTAGAACATATGCCCCATTTCCTTCAAAGTAGGGATGTGTCAGAGTGTTGTAATGCATGTGAGAGTAGGAATGAGCACAGCACGTTTATAAAGCTCCTTTTTACTGGCTAAACCTGAATACAAGTATGCTTACAAGAAAGTACTGGGTTTTGTGCTCTATGGATGATCTAATAGCAGTCGAGAGAGGGATACTTGGTCTCCGTTACCAAGCCCAGTCTGCTGCAGTGAAATACATGCGGTTGTGGGTGCTGTTAGTAAGATGAGAACAGGCGCATATGTTTTTTTCTGGCTTGCAGTGCCTGTCACGTAGCCATTGAAGGATACTGCCGCCCATCCTGCGTTTGGGACCATATGCTCCCTTGCATTCGGTGCTATAATTGATATGTGGGTGCCATCCACAGCTTCTAGAGCTTACATGCGCGAGCAGCACATTTATGGTAATGTTGTAATTAATAGCGCAAAAAAGAAAAATCTGCCATGTTGAAGATTCACATGTGGTCTTCACACACACGTATCTGTGAGCTGCACATGCGTAGAAACCCCTGTGTCCCATGGTTGTCCCCTACCTGCTGATATTTGATTCACCCTCTGTTTAGCACTGCTCTCTTCGTTCCGACCCCATCTGCCCCAACACCTTGGCACTGCCCTCACGATGAACGAGAGTAAGCTGTACCACCCTGCCTCCCTCTGCAGTCGACGCTCTGCCCTGTTCAGGGAACACGTGATACAGCGCTGCGAAGTCAGGACTATTTTAGTTATTTGCTACAGTCTCAGTGCTGTCGACACCTCCTCCTGTTTCACAGATAGGTATGAATTCTGCTCTATCCCTGAAGTCCTATTTCACTCCTGTGACCTTCACTTCCATTGTTGTCATTATTATGGTGAGCATGTGCCTCGATACCACAGCTGCCAGTGCATTGCGCAGGAAGTTGGTGCAAAGGTGATGTGAAATTCATAAAACGATCTCCGCCGAGCCCTGGAATGACCCAGAGGCACAGAAATATGATGCAGAAGGAAGTCTCCCATAGGTTGTGGCTGTTTCCTGATTTCCGGAAGTTACCTGTTGTGTGAAGTGCCTCGCTCTTAGAAACTTCTCATGTGGGGTTAAGCATGGTTCTAGAGGCTAGAGAACCTCGTTACTGGATGGCATGCAGAATGTACACATTTAATGAGAATGGGAACAGATTCCCAAGAATAGTGTAGATCCCAAAACGTTTTGGGACGTGTTCTCAATCTACTTTTTAATAAGTGATGTAAAATCAACCTGGGCTTGCACGTGTACTCCATATGTCCCTCTGGGGATCACTTTGGTCTTGAATGCACCGCCTGCAGCAACAGTTAAGCACTGGTCTCCACCAATGAATGGGAGAACACTCATCTTCAGGGAGGAGTGTGGGTCGCAACCAGTGGCAGTGTGGTGAGTGGGTCCCTTGGGCTTGGTGTCCTCAGGGGGTTCCACCACAGCGTATGTGGCTACATATGGCCCCAACACTTTTATCTACTCCCAGGTATAACGGCCGCTTTGTAGTCACGGCAAGGGCGCCACACCTGGGGGCCCAGGTATTCCGAACCCTTGCTGTAGGAGAGGCAGCCACTCACCTGTGATACAATGCTCGGGTGGTGTCCCTATGAGGAGTTCAGGGTGAAGTGGTACAACTCTCCAGAACTGGAGGGTGGGGATGGGTGTTAACAAGGCGGAGGGAAATGATACCTTGGGTGACAACAGAATGGCAACAGTAGTAAAGTGCAGAAGGTTTGAAGTGGGTGAATCTGTGGAAGTTTTTTCCAAATCCCATGCGTTTGGCACCGTTGGGCACTTGAGGAGAGGGATGCCTTCTCGCATGTGTTTACCAAAGTCCCAAGTGGCAGTGCAGTAATAGTGCTTGATTCAAACGTGCATTTCAACAGCAGCGGCTCCTCTGCTAAGGCGGAGGAGTGTGGCTCCCCTCTGCCAGCACTTTTAAAAATGTGAAAAATAAAACGGGTTTAAAACTCGTTTTATTTTTCCTTGTGCTGAGGCTTGGGGGCGGGGCCAGGGTGGTGAGTGCTGGGCACTGCCTTCACTGGGCATGTGGGTTTGGCCAGCCATCTCAGGCCGGTCAAACTCACATGCGCAGTGATTCTCTCTCCAACCCCAGCTGCATTGCTGAGGTTGGAGAGAGCAGGCACAGGCTCTCAGTCTGTCCTGGAGTGCAAATCATCGGCGCTCAAGCCAATCCTGAAGCTGCTCTAATGCATGGGAGCAGCTTCAGGATTGGCCGCAGGGCAGGCTGGGAACCTGTGCCTGCCTGGCAGTGGAAAGGAGACGTCAGCAGAAGAGCGCGACGTGATCATGGAGGGAACAGGTAAGTTCTTTGTAATTGCTTTTCCCTTTGTCTCCGTGGTCCCCCATTCTCTCCCCAACCTCCCCTGCCTTGCCTCTTTTCCCCGACACGAGCCGCTCCTGCATTTCAAGTGATTTACATATTGATGGGCGTTTGACAATTCCATGTCCAGACGGTTTTATATCTGGCATTAGCAGCACAGGCTGCATGGGCATGGATGACTTTTTCAGCTAAGACTTCAGTGAGGCACCATCATGCTTTTCTACAAAGTGACGTTACTGGAGCATGTCTCTGATCCTCGCACACCACACCCAGCACAAGCGATGGCTCCCGTTGACTCCCCTGTCAGCAGCCAAAAAATGAAAAATAAAACAATAATAAACCCTTGTTTATTATCATTTCATTTTGGCTGTTGGAGCTGAGGCTCAAGAGCGGGGTCAGAGATGAGAGGCTGGTGAACGAGTGTTTTGCACTGTAATGAGTGCTCATGATGGTTTGGCCGGCCGTCTCAGGTGGGCCAAACTGCCATGTGCACTGAAGGTCTCTCCAATCCCAGCTGCGCTGCTAGGTTGGAGAGAGCAAATGCAAAAACAACAATTGATGGACAGAATGCAGAACAATGTCATACATTCACCCCAGTACAGAGATCTGGGCTTAAATCCATCATTTTTTTGCTCACCATGCCATTCCAGTTTGTCGCCCTAAGTGGGAAGGGTATGCCCAGATGTGGGTCCCGTGCTCACTACACCACTGGATTCAAGCTAGCCTGGCTGATGAAGGGTGATGTCCTGAAACCGGTCCCAGGATGCTTGTTTCTGGTCCAGGAAAGAATGATAGATTTAACCCAGATCCTTGTGACTGGGGGTGAATGTTTGCATTGTCCAGCATTCCGTCCATCAATTGTTTCTTTTGCATTTGTCACCCTAAGTGGGAAGGGTATGCCCAGACGTGGGTCCCGTGCTCACTACACCACTGGATTCAAGCTAGCCTGGCTGATGAAGGGTGATGTCCTGAAACCGGTCCCAGGATGCTTGTTTCCGGTCCAGGGAGGACCTGGCTTGGCAGTTCGGGCTGGACTGTTCCCACAAGGAACAGGGTCAAGACTGATTTGCATATGGCTGGGTCCAAACTGGGGTGGTGTGGTGAGCAAAAGTATGATGGATTTAACCCAGATCCTTGTGACTGGGGGTGAATGTTTGCATTGTCCAGCATTCTGTCCATCAATTTTCTTTTGCATTTGTCGCCCTAAGTGGGAAGGGTATGCCCAGACGTGGGTCCCGTGCTCACTACACCACTGGATTCAAGCTAGCCTGGCTGATGAAGGGTGATGTCCAGAAACCGGTCCCAGGATGCTTGTTTCCGGTCCAGGGAGGACCTGGCTTGGCAGTTCGGGCTGGACTGTTCCCACAAGGAACAGGGTCAAGACTGATTTGCATATGGCTGGGTCCAAACTGGGGTGGTGTGGTGAGCAAAAGAATGATAGATTTAACCCAGATCCTTGTGACTGGGGGTGAATGTTTGCATTGTCCAGCATTCCGTCCATCAATTGTTTCTTTTGCATTTGTCGCCCTAAGTGGGAAGGGTATGCCCAGACATGGGTCCCGTGCTCACTACACCACTGGATTCAAGCTAGCCTGGCTGATGAAGGGTGATGTCCTGAAACCGGTCCCATGATGCTTGTTTCCGGTCCAGGGAGGACCTTGCTTGGCAGTTCGGACTGGACTGTTCCCACAAGGAACAGGGTCAAGACTGATTTGCATATGGCTGGGTCCAAACTGGGGTGGTGTGGTGAACAAAAGAATGATGGATTTAACCCAGATCCTTGTGACTTGGGGTGAATGTTTGCATTGTCCAGCATTCCGTCCATCAATTGTTTCTTTTGCATTTGTCGCCCTAAGTGGGAAGGGTATGCCCAGACGTGGGTCCCGTGCTCACTGCACCACTGGATTCAAGCTAGCCTGGCTGATGAAGGGTGATGTCCTGAAACCGGTCCCAGAATGCTTGTTTCCGGTCCAGGGAGGACCTGGCTTGGCAGTTCGGGCTGGACTGTTCCCACAAGGAACAGGGTCAAGACTGATTTGCATATGGCTGGGTCCAAACTGGGGTGGTGTGGTGAGCAAAAGAATGATGGATTTAACCCAGATCCTTGTGACTGGGGGTGAATGTTTGCATTGTCCAGCATTCCGTCCATCAATTGTTTCTTTTGCATTTGTCGCCCTAAGTGGGAAGGGTATGTCCAGACGTGGGTCCCGTGCTCACTACACCACTGGATTCAAGCTAGCCTGGCTGATGAAGGGTGATGTCCTGAAACCGGTCCCAGGATGCTTGTTTCCGGTCCAGGGAGGACCTGGCTTGGCAGTTCGGGCTGGACTGTTCCCACAAGGAACAGGGTCAAGACTGATTTGCATATGGCTGGGTCCAAACTGGGGTGGTGTGGTGAGCAAAAGAATGATGGATTTAACCCAGATCCTTGTGACTGGGGGTGAATGTTTGCATTGTCCAGCATTCCGTCCATCAATTGTTTCTTTTGCAGGTTGGAGAGAGCAGGCACAAGCTCTCAGTTTACCTGGGAGCGCAAATCCACGGCGCTCAGGCCAGTCCTGACACTGCTTTCATGCAGTGTCAGGATTGGTCACAGGGTATTCTGGGAACCTGTGCATGGAGCCAGGTCGGAGCGTCGGAGCCAGATCGGAGCGTGGATGCAGGTAAGTTTTATATATATATATCGGAAAAGGAGCTGAAATGCTTCGAAACGCGTCAGGCAATGGAGTTGCCTGGAATGCATTTGCCGGTTGAGGAAATAAAGGTCTTTTGAAACCATCTGTTCAGGAGTGCGTCCTTGCTGCAGAGCGATTGGAAAACAAAATAAACACGGCGGCTTCGGCCGTGAAGGGCTGCACCACCCTGATGTGAAGGGGCCAGAGGAGCTGGGAACATTGCAGCATCTCGCAGGCAAGAACAGATTCCATTACAAACAACCGGAGTGCTGTCCCGAGGCCCACTGAGGGCTAAATAATTGCATAAATAATGAGAATATTCACGGAACTCACTAAGAGGAATAATGTAAAACTGTCGTGCACTACATAGCCCACAATGCACTGATAACTTACCTACTACAGGATGCTACTATAGACCAATCAGTGAGGAGGCATGAAATTTAAAAAATTGAAAAGGATCACGTCAGCAACACTGTGAATTTTCCAGCACTGCCTTCGAAAAAGGAGCTGAAATGCTTCGAAACGCGTCAGGCAATGGAGTTGCTTGCAATGCATTTGCCGGTTGAGGAAATAAAGGTCTTTTGAAACCATCTGTTCAGTAGTGCGTCCTTGCTGCAGAGCGATTGGAAAACAATATATATATATATTAAAGGAGGTTGGAAGAACGTTTGAAGTAATTGGCAGCACTTGAGAAAGTTTGAATACGAAACGCGTCGTGCAATGCCATGTTTAAATAAAGAGCAGCTTTCCCAGAAGTCCTGCGTGTGCTCGTCCTTCCTTCGGAACGGAGGGGAGGCTTGGTTGGATATATATATATATATATATATATATATATATATATATATATATATATATATATATATATATATATATATATATATATATATATATATATATATTATATGTTTTTATTTTGTTGTCCTTCCCCGGTTCCCCCCTTCCCCCGCCCCTCCACTTTGCCCAGATACTGGCCGCTACTGCCCAGCACCTTCGATACTGGCCAAACTACAACCCATAAGCTATCACCTATGCACTACTAAAAAGCACTAGGGGACCCACTGTAAATCAAAGCTCCTCGGAGCCTCGTCAGAAGCATGAAGTGCTATATAAATTCTACGATCATGTCTGCTCAGAATGCCGAGGGCCCCGCCCTGTTAGGCACGAGAGAGTAATACTGGTGAGCGACAGACAGCAACTGACACCATTTACAAGACGATGTCTAAATAGCAACTGTAAGAACATTGTATACGTGTAGTTGTTTAATTAAATGCATTTTTGCATTTCTTAATGTTTGATTTCGACTGCGCATTGACGATTAGGTGTTCTTTTTGTTTTGTTTCATTACATTAAATGCCGAAAGCCATGAAAATAACAACTGTGCTAGATAACAAGTTCTTTACTGTTTTTGTTATATTTTATTTTCACTTTCATCAAATTGCAGAACGCGACCGTAGCTTCATTTCTCTTTCTTAATGGACATAGCTTTTCGACCAACACGCATAAAACAGGGTGTGTACAGTGAAGTTATCATAATATTTGGGAAAAATGAACAATGAGGGACCCAAGGTCGCTGCTCACGGTTTCCGGCTTTTTAAATGGCTTGAAGGAAGTATTTCGCGTTTTATGTTAACCTTAATTCGCTAAAAAAATGTGTTGATCTCACAAACAATTGTAGGGAGATTAGAATAAGTGAAAGCAGGAACGTGTTGATCCTCTTTGGAACTGGCACACGATCTTCGTCGCCAGACTGCAAAAAATGCAATGTATGTTCCTTGGGTGAACAGCAGAGGGCAGATGTCAAAAGAAAACACCGCCTTCTATCGAGTTCGGACTGAAAGCATCTGTACTCAAAGCAGGAACTTGTCCGCGGTTGTTATGTTGACTAGTGAACTGTTACAATGCTTGTGTGACAAAATATCATGAACTCAAAAACTTAAATATCACAATAAATAAATATCGCGACAATTATATTCGAAAACAAAATATCGAGTTTACTTCAAAAATATTCGAAAAATATATAGTGTACCAGAATATCGTCAAAAATATGTAAGTATATTGAAGTATCTATATATGAAGCATTATATTTAATTTATTAAAGTTTACAATAATAATAATAATAAAATAAAAAATACATTTTGCATTTTAAAATAATTAGCGTAAAAAATAAAATATATATACATATATAATAAGTAAACAAAACATATCAAATTATATTTAAAAATACAAAACACCAAAATTAAAATATAAACATAATCTATTTAATTTTATAAATAATCTAAAAATTGTTTAAAAAAATAAAAATAAATATGAACAATCCTAACTAAACAGTGGGGAAAGTGTTGAACTCTGAAGGAGTCAGACTTACTATTCTCACTCCAAGATAAGGAACAGTAGAGAAAGTGTTGCACTTTGCAGGGGTCAGATTTACTATTACCCCTGTAAAAAGTAAGGAAAGTATTATACTTTGAAGGGGTCAAATTTAATATTCCCACTCCAACATAAGCAAAAGCAGGGAAAGTGTTTGTCTTTGGAGGGGCTAGATTTACTATTTCCACTCCTTTGTGAGCAACAGTAGGGACAATATTGGACTTTGGAGGGGTCAGATTTGCTGTCCCCACTCCAATGTAAGCAAAAGCATGGAAATTGTTAGACTTTGGAGGGGTTAGATTTACTATTCCACTCCAATCTAAGAAACAGTAGGGAAGTACTAGACGTTGGAGGGTCGAATTTAAGATCAAATTTACTATTCCCATTTCAATGTAAGCAAAAGCAGGGAACGTGTTGGATTGTGGGGGTTAGATCTACTATTCCTTTTCCAGTCTGAGCAACAGTAGGGAAAGTGTTGGACTTTGGAGGTATAACATTTATTTTTCCTACTGCTTGGACTTTATGGAAGTTAGATTTACTATTCCAACTTCAGCATAGGCAAAAGTAGGGAAAGTGGTGGCCTTTAGAAGCAGTCTGATTTACTATTCCAGCTGCTACATTTTTAAAAACCTCTGTTTTCATGACTCTTTCCTATGAAACCATTTTAGGTCATAGCGTTGGAAAATGTTTTTAAGTGAGCTAGTATGGAGGCATACAAATCGACCTGCTCGCTCATCTTCACCGGGATGCCCACTCTGTTAGGAGGAGAGACAGGTGAGGTCCACTTTTGGGGAGTGGAAAACAGGGAAACATACGCCAGGCCACAAGTCACACCCTCACCTACGAGGGCCATCTCCGTGGTCCTGGGCTCAACCCAGTGCGGCGGGCACTAATCGCCGCCTTATCCACTCCTTTACTGTAACACCGTCCAACTGCTCTCCTTGATACACTCTGGGCTTCATATTCCCACTTGTGGCAACAACACGAGAGGCCCATTGAGGGCGCTTCCACGAACACCTGTCCCTACCAGTGTACCTGTGAATCCAGTGAAGGTGCCAAGGGTAGCAAAATCTGGATGCTCAGAGGAGCAAAAAGACAGGAGAGCAGGAGGTGATAGACTGAGCTGTTGGATGCGGCGGCTGGGTGGCAGGCACATTGGAGGGTGTGACCTGTGGGCATGGGCACACAGACGCCACTCAAACAATCAGTCCACACCGCCGTAGGGGCAACGGTGGAGGCTGCAAAGCAAACTGGGGGTAGAGCACTGACAGTGCTCACTCAGCCCACTCCCTTGCCTTTCGCGTGCCACACACCGTGGCCTCCTTCTGACTCAAAGGCTGGCTGGAGGGGATGTCTGGTGCCCTGCAACTCCTTCGCTCCGACGTACGGTTTCCCAGCCGCGCCTCCATCTCTGCTCTGGCTTCTCCGGCTCTCCACTGCTTCTGCTTCCAATCAAATGTAGCAGGTTTAGTCACGTAGCTAAAATGTTAGGGCATCTCTGTAACTCACATCCTTGCTCTGAGCTGTCCCTGCCGTGTTCAATGTAGCAAGCAATAGGAAGTTGACTGCACAGTCAAGTAGAGCGAGTTTATCTTTGACACACCTTTCTGCCCGTTGCTTGCCGCAAAGGTCATAGTATTTTAGAGTGGAGTGGTGAAGGTTCTAGGTAGGGTAGTTACAGAGGTAGTTGGCTCTGAGGAGAATAAGATACACCTCTTATTACCAAATGGCTTTGGGCATCTTTGCTTGACTTCCGCTCATCTAAGGGCCAGAAGTTTTTACAGGAATTTCACAAGCTCGCTAGTGAAAGTACATTCTGAAAGCCAAACACATTGCAAAATATTGCAGCACATCAATCACAAAGCCAGATTTTCCTGTGACCAGCTGAAACACAATTTAACAAATTATTAAATGTGTTTCTTTCAAGAGAACTGTAAAACATGGGAGCAGATGCTCCATATTGTTTCTTTAATCATTGATACATTGACTTATATATGTTTAAATTCCCTGTGCACTAAATTGTAAATCAGGTGCTGGACTAAAGTATTGGTGCAAGGTTCCTGTTTGTACTGATGGGCACCCTCAGTGATTCTGCCCGACAAATCCTAAGACTGCTCATCCCATTCCTAAACAAACATGCTGGGTGCAGTGCATGCACTAATTCGGTGAGGTTGAATATGCACTTCAGAGAGGAAACATGGCCTTGGTTCACCCGCTGCTCTATGTTTCTCAGCGGGTGCCTCTGGCTTTGTAGGAGAGAGCCCTGCAAGTCCCCATGACTTGAAAGTGGGAACACTGAAACGTCATCATTGCATCCAACCTCATTGGGGCTTTAAGAACTGACTCAAAGGCAAAAGTGAACCTGCACAGATACTGCATCCAGCCTTTCTTTGGTGTAAAGAACAGTGACATTTCTTGGGAGGCGTCCCTTTAGGGTTCTTGGCACCCTCTCTGCTCCTTACCCGAGGGCTTTAGGGTAGGCATGGGGTTGTATTAACGGTGCACCGCCTTCTGTATGGCACATCCCACCTGGGCCTTTTGTGCAGCATCTGTACTATGGCATGGGCACACAGCCAACAACATTTATTTGCAGTGGTCCATGGCCACATGCAGATGAGGAAATACTGACTTTCCAATGGAAAGTTTGTCAATCCTCCCTTAATACCAAGTTGCCCTGGAAATGCAGAAACGTTTGTTGTGCTCTTTGTGTTGTGTAGCCACAGACGATGAAGATTGCACTTATACAGCGCACTCTTACCTGTAACGCCTTTAAGCACCAGTCCTCCGATTGGCCACAACTGTCAAACAGATAATGAAAACGTCATTCTTAAGAGCAAATTGAAAATAACTGGGGAAGGCTTCCTGTCTCTGCAGCTCAGAAAGGTAATTCCACCAGTGAATTGCCAAGATAATTAAAGTTTTATATGCATCAGTAACAAGGAAATAGGCCATAGGACTTCTAAAAAACCATTGTTATAGGATCCTAATATTCTGATTTTTGTGGTTGCATGAATTTGCCCTTCGGATTTTGTGATGTGCGCCACAGAGGCCGCCATTTTCATTTCCACAGGTAACTCTGCTGCTCGTGTCCTCTCTTCCCTGGGCCGCTCCAAGGCGGAAGAATCTGCTTTGCTGAACAGATAATTCAGTGATGTTGATCGTGACCCGAGCCGACAGGAGCTCCCAGACCGTGGCACGCCTTCGAAACAAGAGTAACATTCATAACTGCAGAACACACATTTCTCCTGTTAAAATGACAAACTGTGCTACTAATAAATGTGTTGCTGTAGGGTACATTTTATGCCTATTTAACTCTGGACTGGGTCTGCAGACTCTGCCTTGACTGTTTAAATAACCCTCTCTTTTGCCTGAATCTGAAAGTACAGCGCACGTTAATTTTCTTAAAACTATTTCCCTGTTTGTCGTTCAGAAACTCAGGAGTGAACACAACTAGGAGCCGGCGTTTGTTGTTATTTGTATGACATTTGACAGAGGTGCCTCAAAGCTCATAAACTAAAATTTGAGGATGATGCAGGCTTGGGGTGATATTGCTTTGCCGTGGCTGCAACGTGACGAGAAACTTCTTCTGCCCAGAATGGATGTTGGGGATGTGAATCTGATGCATTTAAACAAGGCACGTCTGGAATAAAATGAACAGAACCAATCTAATGACTTTCCTGCATTGGTGGCAGTGAGACCAAGTGGTTCTCTTCAATTAAGTTGCACCACAACACATTTTTTGACTGTTGCTGTTGCAAGACAATGCTTCTTTATACCAGTACATTGCAAATTTGAATTTGTGGTGGTATACTATGAGAGCAGCATGCTTGTGCAAATTTAAGGTGACAGGCTGCAAGTGAGGCACAACAATAACATAACACAGCAACAAAACTACGACACCACACTATAGAAACAAAATAAAACAGTTGTACACCCCAACAACAACACAAAATATAACACGGTAGCACATCAAAATGATCAAAGAATGCCTCAACAAAACCAAAACACAAAAACAAACATGCAGACAACAGAGTACAACACACCAGAAACAAGAACCTCACCATCTCAATAAAACAAGCATTTACAATGCAATTGGTCTCGCCTTTGGGACCTTATAAGTATTTAGCCATGCAGCACATTATTGTGGGTATAGCAACATTTAATGTTCTACTGTTCCGGGCATAAGGGAGTCTCGGACTACCAGCAGTAGCATAAGCAATAAAAGAAAAGGTACAAATCAGGGAAAGGCAGTGGCGTAGCTAGGGGGTGGCGGTCCACCCCGGGCAGCACGCGTTTTGGGGGCGGTGGCCTTCCCCAGCTATCACCTGCCATCTCAGGGCGGCAACAGCCCCCCTGCTCCTCAATGCGTTTGCCGTGAGGGGGCGGCAATCGGCGAAAATACTCGCCAGCAACCCCCCCCCAGCTCTTCACTGCGGCCGGGGCGGCAAACGCAGAGACCGCCACGGGCGCCCATAGGGCTAGCTACACCACTGGGGAAGGGTGCAATGCCACAGGCTGTTACTAAGTGTCCCTTGGGACCTCTTTTGGCCACATAAGGTACTGCACCCTGAAATGCTGAAGAATGCAACACATCCACAATGACCCTTTGCTCACCTTGGACCAAGTTCCGGCAGGAGCCATGAAAATGCATAATTATACCACTTGGCACTGACAGTCTCATATGCAAGAGAATGCTCCATTTGCAAGTTTAAAGAATCACAAGTGAGGGGAGCAGTGGGTAGGACATTCAAGCAATGATGGGAGGGGTAGAGGTGAGTAAGCAACCACGACAAACAAAAAAGCACTGGGCGAGATTTAAAATGAAGCCCAGATGGAAAGAGAGGCCATTGTGAGCTGGAACGGTGAACTCGTTCAGATGGGCAACATTGAACTGAAAGGCAATGATGAGGGGTGGGGTGAGTAAGCAACCACGGCAGAAAAATCACTAGGCGAGATTTTAAATGAAGCCCAGACGGGAGGAGTGTGCATTGTGTTGTTGCCTCATGTTCAGCTTGCCTGAGACAGACACGCTTCACAGTGACAACGGGAGGGGAGCTGGAGCTTGGACAGCATGAGTAGGGGAGGGAGGGGCTACAGGGAACACTGACAACAGGTGAATTGAAATCTTGATTGCGGGCGGCGCTTGGAGCTACAAGCAGGGAACATAAGCAGGAAATTTAAAAAACAAGCCCAGGCAAAAGAAAAAGTAGTGTGCGACACTAAAGTATATGGCAGATTGTGAACTAATCCATTTAACAGGGGAAGTCTCCAGGACGTGACCAAATTAGCAAAAGGAGGGAAAAATGTAAGCTATTCACCAATGAAAACAAAGGAATTTGGAAAAGCAGATGCAGGATCCAATCATAAGCGATGGGCATGCTGAAAGCCCCAACAGTAGATACAGCATGTCTTGAGAGACAGCGCATGCGCTGCCTAGGCAAGACCTAAAAACACATGCTGACACGAGAATACAGGATTGTAAGACAACACACCACCACCTCCAATAACGCTATAAAATAGTGATGGAAAAACACATAATATTGCAGGTGCACAGTTCAAAATACCGACTTTTAAATATCGACCTACATTAATATTGAGTTTTAAATATCGTAGGGACAGAATATCGACATCAAGAATATCGGCAGAATATTGACCTGAAGGTAAGAAATATCGTTTTTGTTAATATCAAAGTTGTTAATATCGATAGTAAAAATATCGATGTTAATAATATCGATGTTTATGTTAGTGTTATGTATTTTAGTATGTATTTTATATGTATGTGTTCCACATGTTTTGTATTATTTTTTTAAATATATGTATTAATTGTTTAGAAGTTAGTAATATTTTTTAAAGTAAATTTTGTGTTTTAGTACCGTAGCGGGTTGTGGGTTTATAGGGGAATAGGGTGGGAAGTAATTTAATTATAGTGAATTAATTCATAATTTTTAGAAATTATTAATTATTTTTAATTAAATTTTGCATTTTAGTTCTGTAGCGGGTTGTGGGTTTATAGGGGAATAGGGTGGGAAGTAATTTAATTGTAATTAAGTCATTATTAATTTTTATTTATTGTTATTGATATTTCATTTATTGTTTATTAATTATTAATTGGTAATTAATTTTTATTAATTGATTAATTGATAATTATATTAATTGTATACATTTTTTAGTGGAGCGGGTTGTGGGTTTATAGGGGAATAGGGTGGGAAGTAAATTAATTATAATAAAGTAATTAATAATAATTATGTTTTGGTATTGATAATTAATTTATTGTTTATTAATTATTAATTGGTAATTAATTTTAATTAATTAATTAATTGATACATTTATTAATTGTGTTAATTTAGTTTAGGAGTGGGTTGTGTGTTTATAGGGAAATAGGGTGGGAAGTAATTTATTATAATTAAGTAATTATTTATTAATAATTATTGGTATCAATAATTAATTTATCGTTCATTAATTATTAATTTGAAATTAATTTTTATTAATTATTATTTATTGGTATTGATAATTATTTTATTGTTAATTAATTATTAATTGTTAATTAATTTTTATTGATTGATTGATTAATTGATAATTATATTAATTGTGTTAGATTTTATGTGGAGTGGGTTTTGTGTTTATTGGGGAATCGGGTGGGAAGAAATTTAATGTTATTAAAGTAATTATTAATTTTCATTTATTGGTATTTATAAATAATTTATTGTTAATTTATTAATAAATCATTATTTAATTAAAACAATTATTTAATTGATAAGTATGTTATTTTTAACCCCTACGCTATCCAACACTTTCCCTACTGTTGCACTCTCTGGAGTGGGAATAGTAATTTTTACCCCTACGCTATCCAACACTTTCCCTACTGTTGCACTCTTTGGAGTGGGAATAGTATTTTTTTTCCCTCCGCTATCCAATATTTTTCTGTATTGTTCTACTTAATGTTGTGTATAATTTATTTTACAAAAATTAAAAATATTGTAATTTTTTTCATTTGTTAAATATATTTTTAAATTTTTTAATAATAATAATATTTTTGTATGTGTATGTCTGTATTTATAATTTATAAAATATTTTTAACAATTTTAAGTTATTAAAATAATTATTTATTAATATTATTAAGTAAGTATATATATTATATTTTATATGTATATGTTTTATTTATTTTAACATTATATGTATCAGTTTTTATTTTTAAACATTTTTAAATAATTTTAACTGTTTCTTTTAATTATATGTATTATTTACTTTATTTTTGATTATTTTTTAACATTTAAAAAAAACGATATTTTTACAACGATATTTTTGACATCGATATTTAATTTTCGATATTTTTGTACTTACCATGATGTAGATAGGATGTCGATATTCTTGACTTCGATATTTTTGTCATGATATTTTGTACCTCGATATTTTTGAGGTTGATATTTTGTCAGTGATTCAATATTGCAACAGTTGAATTAGGTTGTGTTCTTGTTGCGTTGTTGCTTTGCTTTGCATTGTATTTTTTATTTGTGTTATTTGATTGCAGTTTGTTGTTTTATGTTACTGTGTTCTGGTTGTGTTTTTGTGATGATACTGTGATGTAGAGTGTTGTGTAATAGTAGTGTGTTGTTCTTTGGTGCATGATTCTGTTGTGATGTTGTAATATTGCTTTGTGTTGGTATAGTTGTGTTCCATTGTGTTGTGATGGTTTTTCTCTGTTGTTTATGTCATGTTAGTGTTGTGTTTTTGTTTTCCTGATGCATTGTAGTGTTGGGGTTTTGTTGTGGAGTGCTGTTGTTTTATGTTATTGAATTGTTTAGCAGTTGTATTGCTTTTTGTGTCTTGTTGGCGTTGTGTTGTTTTTTTGTATGTTTGCCTTGTTTTTATGTTAAATTATTGTATTGCTGTTGTGGTATCATTTTATGTTCTTATTGTAGTCTACTGGTATTATGTTGTTGTATTGGGTTCTATTGTCATTGTTTTGTTGTTACTGTGTTGTTATTGTGCTCTTTTGCATTACTGTATGTAGTTTGTTTACAGACTTTATTAAATACAGATACATTTCCAGTCGAAATCATTACTTTCCATATGTTTCCATTTTCAGAGGTGGTAACGTATCACCTCAGTTAAAACTAAAAATGTGTCACTTCCGAAGGTGATATATCACCACTGGTTGTATGATGTTACAACGCATGCTTTTACCCCGCATGCCGTTGCAATGCAATTTTTTACCCCGACTTGCTGTCGGGGGTGCGCTGGATGTTGGAATAGTATAATTTACTATTCCAACTCAAGTCTGTGCAACAGTAGGGAAGGTGTTGGAGTTAAATCCAACACCTTCTACCCCCTACAGCAAGCCATTTTCATTGCAATGGCATGTGGGGTAAAAGCATGCGCTGTAATGAATGCGGTGTAACGGTTGTTTCCCATCACCACTACATCAATTCCACGTCTTATCAAATCTATCAATCTAAAACCATGTAACACATTCCATGCCTAGAAGAAGCACTTCCCAAGCAGATTTATATGATCTGCGCATGACAGGCCATGAGATTTATTTGTTACAAATCTTTGTTCTGAGTGAGGTATTGGCAGTTTTTCGGATATAAACACGTCTGTTGTAAAGATAGACTATGGGGCCGATTCCGATCTCGGCCGGTAGGGCTCCGAATCGGATTCGGCTTTACCGGATCCGATTCGGAGCCCTGTTTCCCGACCGATTCGTACGTTCGTCCGGGCGAGCGAGTACGATGCGAGCGCGTGCGAATTCCCCGACCAACTAGTACGCCCGTCCCAACCGCACCGACCGACTCGCACGGATGCGCCTCGCACCGCGCAATGGAGACGTTCACCGGCCGGGCAAGTACGATGCGCGCCGCGAGCAGTCCGACCGACTCGCGCCGCCCGGCTTGAAGAAGCAGTCGGAGCCGCACTTTGGGGGTCCGTGTCGGAATCCCCTGTACGCGTAGCCGCGCGAGTCGCACACAGGGGGGACCCATGGGTCCCCCCTACCTGTGCATGTACGGCGCGAGTCGCTTCGCCGCGTACGCGCTGTAGGGGGCGCCCTTGTTTGCCTCGCACCCATTGAGTCAATGGGAGCCCGCGTACGAGTTGTACGACAGGCTCCCATTGACTTCAATGGGAGTCCGACCGAATCGAGTCCGATGGCATACGTGCGCATCGTACTCGTTCGGTCGGGCTGCTGGGGTCCGATTCGGTCGGAAATCTCTCCGGGTCCGGCTCGGTCGGAGAGATTTCCGGCCCGAATCGGAATCGACCCCTATGTGTAGCTTACATCACGCTTTGCACAAAGCAATGCTTGATCTCAATTGCATATTATATTTATAATCTTAATATTTGTGGGTATGAATGTTTAAATGCATACCTTCAACAATAAGTATGTATTTCACCTGGTGGGCACCCTGAACATTGAAGCCAGACTATCGAGATAGGCAAATATCGAGTCCAAAATATCAAAAGATAAGTAAGAATAGATTGTTCATACCTAACTCCACCTCTGTGTACCTTGACAATATATATATAGCTTCAAGATATGCAGATATAGAGCTAGGAACAGTGAATCTATATGTACTTGCCTTTCAATATTTTGGTCTCGATAATTTGT
The DNA here is from genome assembly GCA_963921515.1 of Calotriton arnoldi. NCBI lineage: Eukaryota > Metazoa > Chordata > Amphibia > Caudata > Salamandridae > Calotriton > Calotriton arnoldi. The sequence continues at coordinate 224,939 of CAWUFW010000925.1, forward strand.
GACTATATTCTTGGGCCACAATATTCACGGCCTCTATATTTAGAAGGACAATCATTTCATCTGTTTATGTGCATGTCTTTGCCTTAGAAAGAGACGTGTTTCCAATTATTTTATCTTTTCCAATGCCATCAATGAAATCATTGTGATAGATCTTTAATGGCGGCATGTTGCCAGTGCTATCAGTCATATCGTTTTTGATATTTTCATGTCATGTACAACACTCAATTGTGTTGCGTTAAGGTGAAAATTGACGTTTGACCAAGACTGCATCCAGAAGGTTGCAGTTGAAGCATGCAATTTCTCTGCTGAAGCAGGGGAATGACATTAGGAAACCACCCACAGCACAGCAATGGCTGCATTGTGATTTGTATCCAAAATATCACAGTCTTTACTGATTGTAAACACATTCTAGTTAATTTTACTCTAATTGTATAGATTATTAAGCACTTAATCATGAGAGTCACCTGAGGAAAGAGCTGCTACCCCTGCCATGCCCTTTAGTCCACAAACACTGCTATTGCTACTCCTGGTCTCAGGGGACATGAAGGAAATACTAGCAGCATAAAGTAAACGGGATTCTGAAATACATATTCCCTTTCTGTAGGGCAGTGAATCCCAAACTTTTTAGAGCCATGACCCAGTTTTTGCGACCCGCCTAGCCTTTAATGAACATGACGATACAAAAGGGGATGATGGACGGAACGCTTGAGCCAATCAAACACTCACCCCCAGTCAACTGATCTGGGTTTAATCCATCATCATTCTTTAGCTCACTCCACCACCCCAGTTCAGACATGGCCATATGCAAATCAGTCTGACCCTGTGCCTCATGGGAACAGTCCAGCCCGAACTGCCAAGCCATGTCTTCCCTGGACCGGAAACAAGCATCCTAGGACCGGTTTCTGGCATTCCAGCCGTCATCAGCCAGGCTTGCTTGAATCCAGTGGCAAAGTGAGCAAGGGACCCACGTCTGGGCATACCCCCGCCAACTTAGGGCGACCAAAGCGATACAAAAGGGGATGATGGACGGAACGCTTGAGCCAATCAAACACTCACCCCCAGTCAACTGATCTGGGTTTAATCCATCATCATTCTTTAGCTCACTCCACCACCCCAGTTCAGACATGGCCATATGCAAATCAGTCTGACCCTGTGCCTCATGGGAACAGTCCAGCCCGAACTGCCAAGCCATGTCTTCCCTGGACCGGAAACAAGCATCCTAGGACCGGTTTCTGGCATTCCAGCCGTCATCAGCCAGGCTTGCTTGAATCCAGTGGCAAAGTGAGCAAGGGACCCACGTCTGGGCATACCCCCGCCAACTTAGGGCGACCAAAGCGATACAAAAGGGGATGATGGACGGAACGCTTGAGCCAATCAAACACTCACCCCCAGTCAACTGATCTGGGTTTAATCCATCATCATTCTTTAGCTCACTCCACCACCCCAGTTCAGACATGGCCATATGCAAATCAGTCTGACCCTGTGCCTCATGGGAACAGTCCAGCCCGAACTGCCAAGCCATGTCTTCCCTGGACCGGAAACAAGCATCCTAGGACCTGACATGAACATGAGGCAGGTGATTTTTTTTACTAAAATTAAACCATCGTGTGGTAGTGCATTGTCATTTACAGACTGCACACTTTCCATTAAAATGGCCACTACATTTGCACAAGCGTACAGTTTTACTGGTAAAACTATATTGCACATGTGTTGAAATCAGGTTTCAGTGAATATTATCATTCGTACTTCACCAAGTAAAGCGTCTTGATTTCTTTTGATACTATCAAAATCTTTGTTTCGATCACACTTCAAAATTGCAAGCAAAATGTGCTTCATTTTTACATTCCTTTACTGCTCAATATGTCCAATTCTTTTACAGGTATTTACATTGTGTTCTATGATACATAAAATGATATCCGACAACCTTTCCTTTCTCACTCCCTGTACTGCAGTAAGATTGTCACATTATTCACTTTCATTTTCTTTCGCTGACTACAAATAGAGTGGAAATTTTAAACAACAGCCCCCATGTTAAAAAATAGGCAGCAGTTTGCCAGAAGACATAGCCTGACATTTGAACTCTGTCCTTGAAGAACAGCAAATGTAACAAGATAAATGCAAAATGGAAACACATCTTTCTTTATTACTTAAACTTTCGGGACCCACCAAAAATAAGATCAGGACCTACCAGTGGGCCGCGACCCATGGTTCGTGAAACACAGCTGGAGGGTCAATACAATTCTCGTTCCATACCTTTCAGCAGCAAATAGGAGCCTGTTGAAGCATTTCATAAAGATCAGGGGGCCAACACTGTGACATCATGGGTATCAAAGGGTCTGTGATGTCATCTCTGCTGCCCTTTGCCGTTTGGTAAATCAATGTCCATGCTTCATTGTTTGACTGATAGCACGATGGTGCACAATAGTAATTACTTGTTTCAGTGTTGGATGGATAGTTATTCCAACTGAAGTGTCGTTGACTATTCTGCACCACATGGGTAAAAACATCACAAACAATATGATGGTTCAAGAATATACTGAATATTTAAAGTTAAACAGTTGTTACCGCTTATCTAAACAGGTTTTGAAAAGGACAGAAAATGACATTCACTTATTTAAAAAAAAATGGCATGTTAGCGGCTCAATTTGTCACTTTGAAAATAGACGCATTTCAAAATGTACCTGGGTATAGGTGATGGAACTAAACATTTTCATTCTTTTGGAATTTGGTGGAAAAGATCAAATCTACTGGACCAAAATGTCCCACAATTCCAATATTTTCTGATTTCTTAGTTCATCTAAGGGTTAGACAATTTTTCCTGTCTCCTGGCCAACATGGGCTAGGGTGTCAGTGCAACTTGGGGAATCTGTTCTTGCCTTCAGTATCTGATGGTGTGGAGAGTGAATGAATATCACGTCTGCTGAGAGTCAGTCAGAAGACACAATGATGGGGTAGAGAGTGTCAGGTTGTATGAGAGAATGGCATGGAGGTGCATGGAGAGTAGGTGAGGGGGTAGAGCCACCTTAGGGTAACAAACTAAGGGGCTGATTTACTAACTTTTCACACAACTTAGACGAGCAACCAAAATTGCTTTGTTGCTTTATGTGAAAGGAACAGAGCAGAACAGTTTCATATTTAGTAAAAATATGCTACTGATTTCCTCTCTCCCTGCACTGGCGCACTTTAGGGTGCCATGTACCAACGTACACACTCTTGCATCATGATGCTAAGGGTGCCTGCGTTCTGTCAAACATATGTTTTTTACTGGAAAGGGAGTGCTCTGATGCAAAAACTATGCTTTAATACTTTCCCAATTTTGTATGTGTGCTGTACAACACAGCACACATGTAAAGTTGCAAAAATAAAGAGAGTTTTAATCTTGCTCCACTGTTATGCCTGTCTCGAGTAGGCATAATTTTGTGTGTGCAAATCGCTGTCTACAAGTGTTAGTATCTATGGATTTGTGTCAAAACCCTTCTGTGGGTGCATGGGAACACCCACGTACCACCCATGGTATACCCCTGATGTAAAATAGAGAAAAGTAGTGCAAAGTAGCACTACTTACTTTAGGCAACTTTTCATGCAAATCATGATTTCCATTGGAAAGTAATTCCCACCCCAAAGCCTTGTGCTGGGTTTGTGTCAATTTTGTGATGCAAACCTGGTGCAAAGTGTTAGTAAATCTGGGCCTAAGTGGTGCAGTATCTAGTTGCTCTATGGTGAGATGGTTGACGTTTGGAAGGGAAGCAAAAACTGTGTGTTGGAAATTAGCTCTTTCTAACCACGTCTAGAGAAATGTTTCTCTCACACCTTACTATAATGTTGTTCTGAGTTTCACAAGTAGGAAGTGGAATTTACCAATAGCCTGATGGAAACCCTTGAGAAACTCGAGAGTTTCCATGAAGCTATTTACCAATAGCCTGATAGAAACTCGAGAATTGGGTGGAACTGAAAAGATCAGTTCCACCCAATGGAGATGAAGATAAATAAGGAACTTTCACAAACCCCTGTTAAATGATCCGCCTTTAATAAATGACACCTTGAAATGCAGTCTTTTGGACTTTTAACTCAAATTAATTCAATGTGAAAAAAAATTGCCATCCTTTATTATCTTATGTTGATTACTTATTTAATGCTTCAAGCCACCATCACCTCAAAATGCTGAACGGGGTTAGGAAAGATGCAAACAAAGGTCCAGGAGACAAGAAACAAGGAAACAAGCAGATGCAGTGTAGAAGGAACTTTGTGAATGGGCTAGGCGCCCTAACAATGGCTGTATTTCACCGGGAGAGAAAATGTGGGTAGGCAGATACGGACCCTTTTTAGGTCTCAGCTACAGACAGCATGGTTTCCAATACAGTACAAGCACACATAAGTCTCTTTGCCTTAGCCCTTTACTCCTAATTGGAATCATGTGTTGTCTATCTCACTTCCCTGCTCCTGATTTGATTGTTTTCCCCTTCATTTTGTTTTGTTCCACCTAAGAGCATTTCAGTCTCAGAGTTTTTTTAATTGGATGATTTATTCTTCCTTTACCAATGTCAGATCTTGCAGTGTATGTGGCAGCCTATTTTGTCTCCCTTCTCTCTCTCCCTACTTTTCCTTTCTTTTACTTCCCTCCTGTTCCCTACCCCCAACCTGTGTCCTCTTACACCCCGGGTCCCATGCTAACTTTTCGCTGGCTGCCATGATAGCGACTGGCAGACCTCTTAAAAAGTTTTTGAGAATTGCAAGACGGCCAGCTGTGAGTTTGCACACATTCAAGTGTGGTTGCCGCCGATACTCTCATGTCTACAGCAGCTATTTTTCAACAGGATTTGTAAAAATAAAGAAAAATGCATTCAAACACGTCTCCCACTCACGCGTGCATCCCCAGAGTGGACATCGTTGAATAGGGTTTCTTAAAATGTTACAAAATGCTTTCAAACATGGCAACAGCGGATGCATGTGCATTCAGGGTGGCTATCAAGGATAATAATAATAAGTTTCACCACCTAGACTTACTGTCTGTGCCAATGCTTTTTATTGTTATATATGACTACTGGTAGCTTTCTGCCAAATGTAATGTCATCAACACACAGAAACAAACTCAGAGACTGACTTATAATCAGCCCCTTAAAGCCTTTGATTCATGTAGGTCAGCCCCCATTCAGCCATTGCTCCTAGAAAATGTCATTCACATTTGCGATCAGGCCAGGAGAGTATTTCAGTCCACAGATAACCTTTGATTATTAAGTATGTTAGTCTGTCTGCATAATGACTGCTTCCCATAGCAGGGCTTGAACTGTAAATCCACACCTTGATTTGAGCTCCTAAAGGGTTGCATCTAAATGTTCTGGTGTTTGTGAACCTGAATGTGATTTTTACTCCTAAAAGTGTCTCCACACTCCTGCTCATATAGGGCCAGATGCACGACCATTCCATTCTGCAAGTCGCAAATTGCGACGTTTTGCGACTCGCAATTTGCAACTCGCAAAATGGAATGTACTACAGTGTCTCCGACACTGTTTGCGATTCCTAATGGGGTCACAAATGACTTGCCTGATCAATATTCATGAGGCAGGTCGCAATTTGCTACCCATTGGGAATGGCCAGCACTCGCAGGGATGGTGGCCTGCTAGGGTCAGCAGACCACTATGTCTGTAACTGCTTTTTAAATAAAGCAGTTTTAAAAAAAAAAATGCAGCCCGTTTTTTTAAAGGAAAACAGAATGCATTTAAAAAAGAAAACTGAAACATTTCTGTTTCATTTTTAAGAGTAGGCAGTGGTCCATGGGACCACTGCCTGCTCTTAAAAAATATTTTTTCATCCATTCACAAAGGGGAAGGGGTCCCCTGGGGAGGTGATAAACTGTGAGTGTTTTGCGACTGCAAATGCGGTCGCAATAAAATGGTACATACCATTCAGACTCGGTATTAGGAATGGATGCCCTTGGCACGCCCCTTCCTAATAGCGACTCGCAAACACTATTTTGCGAGTCACTGACTTGTAAAATAGCGTTTGTACATACCACCGCCCTTTTTTGGGGTCGCAAACAGACTGATTTCCTGTTTGCGACCGCAAAAAACGGTTGTACATCTGGCCCTTAGTGTTAAGGGTGATTTTGCACCAAATGCGTTTGTGCACCTAAATGTGATTCTTGCTTTGAAATGTGCTTTTAACCTACAGTGTCTCTGCACTTCTGTTTATGTTGCACCAGTGATGATTTGGTATCCAAATGTGACTTTGCATCAAAATTTGTTTTTGTACTTAAATGTGTCTTGCACCTAAGCGTGTTTTCTTACTCCTGGTGATGTTGCACCAGGGTTGATTTTATGCATTACAGGTTCTTAGCAGTTAAACGAGATGTTTATTCCTAGAGGTATTTTTGCTCTCTTGGTGATGTTATGGAGGATGTTTTGTACCGAATTTTTTTGTACCTAGATGTTTTTGTACTTACCAGTTTTTCCACACTTGTGATGATATTGTAGCAAGAATGGTTTTTCATCTGAATGGTGTTTTGCCTCTAAATGTAATCTGTGTTTCTTAAAGCATTTCCACAATTCTGTTTATGTTGCTCCAATGGTGTTTTGCACCTCAATGTGATTTTGCACTTAAATGCAATAACTAAGGGGGGGCGGGGTTGGTGGAGTGCCACTACGCGGAGTTCCACGTAGTTGAAAAAAAACTCAGTGGCGCTCCTATCCCCTCCACCTACCATAAAAAATGTAAAAGTAGGAAATAAACACTTACCTGCTCTGGCGTCTCCGAGCTGCCCTCCTCCTCGCGTGGTCTCCTCCTCGCGGTCCGCCGTCCTCGCCGGTCGCAAACCCCTACGTTGTTCGTCTTGCGAGGACTGCGCTTGCGCACACACACATGCATGCAGAGTCCTCCCAAGAAGTACAAACTAGGGTTTGTGACCGGCGAGGAGGAGAGACCCCGGCGAGGAGTAGGGCAGCCCCGAGACGCCAGAGCAGGTAAGTGTTTATTTCCTTCTCTTTTTTTGGGCGTGGGTGCAGGGGCTAACTCCGCTCCACCGCGGAGTCGGAGTTTTTGCCTGAACTCGGCGTTCCCAACGGAGCGCGGAGTTGGCAAAACTCTGAAAACTCCACCAGCGGAGCAGGGTTTGACACCCAGCGTTAACAATAACCCAATGCTACTTATCTAAGGGAGATTTTGTGCCCCTAGATTTGAATTTGCACATAATTGCCATTGGTTAGAATAGAAGATGGCACAGACATAGGAGGCTCAGAAAGAGAGTGGTGCACATTTTTGTAAACGTGCAAGGAAAGCACATTCAGAGGCCTCTTTACGAGAATGTCGTGCAGCACAGCAAGTCATCTTGCTGTGCTGCACTGCATGACAGCGAAAGGGCAGGAATGTGCCATATTTAAGGCAATACAGTTTATTCCTGCCTCTTCCCTTGTGCTGGCGCCCTTTTGGAAGCCTAGTGCCAATGCAGACACCCTTTCACAATGGTGCACGGGTGCCTGCGTTGCATGCAGGATTGTTTTTGTGCAGGAAGTGACACCTTTCTGCATAAAAACAATCCCGAGAGTCATATTCCTCTTTTTATGTGTGCTGCAGAATGCTGCAAACATAGAAAGAGAAAATAACGAGGAAGAATAAAGATATTTCTCCTCGTTGGTCCTCACCTGAGAAGGCATATCTTTTTGACGCATTCCTAGGTCCACCAGTACTGGTAAATCTTGGAATACGTCAAAAACCATGGGAGTTGTGTGGGAACACCCACACATCGCCCATGGAATGCCTTCCCAGGGCAGAGAACGGCAACGCAGTGATTTGTGCTGCGTTGCCTTACTCCAGATTTATAGAGTCACTCAGGGCCACACAAAGTGGCCTTGCATGGCATCATATATCACATGTAAGGTTTGTGTCGCTCTTGCACCACAGAGTGACGCAAACTGGCTCATAAACAGGCTCCTCAGCCCAGAAAAAGAATAGAACAACCTCCTAGAAGTTTTCTCCAGAGAATGTCGCGTTGCTATATCACCATTACCAACCGTGATGTGATGTGCTATGGTATTCACATTTAAAACATTGTATTCACCATAATTTTTCACTTTCCCAAACCATATAAGAAAATAAATTGAAAGAGCAGAAATTAAGTTCAGCACAGAGCACAGTCTGCTTCAAAGAGAAATGCGGTTTGCTGGCTTTCCCTGTCACATTAAAATCGTTATCTATTAATGTTGATTTTTTACTGTGCGTCACAGGGGAATCTGATGCCCTGCTTTTGTTTTCTGACTTCTCCACCTTCATTCAAGTGAGCCTGCCATTGTCACGACCAGACTACTGCATAGCTCCAATTTTTGACACGGGAGAAGCTCTTTTGTCAAATAGATAACAAAAAAGTGCCTTGAATAGTTGACTCTGGGGCTTTCACCAAACTGGTCATGAATGCTGAAACCATCTGTTTTTATGGACGTTTGAAATCGTCAGGGTCGGTGTGGCGGAGGCAGCTGCTTGAAAAGGGACGCCGCGGATGATGAACCGTCCATTGTCTCGAATCAATTCACTCGCATTCAGGCGCTCTAGCCAAGCGTACCATAGAGCAATCAAAATCAAACTATTGTTTGTACCAATCACATTGATCTGAAAAGGAGGTGGTGGGATGACCCTGTTGGAGATGCGAACAGTTCCGTAGAGCAGCTGTGTGCTGGCCAACATGTATCGCCGTAGGAAACGCGCTCCGAAGCTAGAGGGCGCCCTGCACCCTACTGAGGCGAAGAAAAGACTCCCAGCTTGTCCTCTGGTTTAGAGCGAAATAGGAAGCTGTGCAGGTCTGAGGCAACTTCTGTCAATGGCTTTTGTACAAATTGTTGACATTAACACCATGGTCGTAAAATATTCATTAATTAATGCTCGCGGTTTAAAAAAAACGGTCTGCGTTGCACTGTTGGACTGTCAATAATTTGCTTCGCTGTGAAATGGCAGGTTTTCTCAAGAAGAGGACATTGACAAGTTTAGACACTGCAATCCCAAAGCAGACAAGAATACCTTTCAGCATTCTAGCTTGTGAGCTCAACTTTGAGATGACATATTAGGGGCTCTTTATTATAATGCTTCTTTCTTCACAGAAATGGCATTTATGAGCACATTTCTTAAACTACAGATATTTGTTCTCATGTGACTCGCAGTAAATGGGACTGCTGATCTTCTTAATGCTATATTTGCTTCAATTTTACATAGATTATCGTTTAAATGAGCGGATATGAAATGCTTTTTATTTACATTCACCATATTTAAGAATGAACTCAGCAAGATTTAACAACGGTACTCTTTTCGATGAAAATGCTGTGCATAAGTGATTTAATTTTTTCAAATAAATTCCACGATTTGTTTTTGGCAGCTTAGCCTTAGAAAGATTAGGCAGATTTAGAACCATTCAATACAGCGTCTGACACTTTAAGTCAAAAGGATAAAAGTCCTTACAGGTTGTTATTATGCACAATCATTTATTAATTGTTAAAGAATGATAAATGTCAAGTATCAGATGATCAATTAATTCTCTTCATACCCAGTTATTCTTAAAACATTTACTAAATCACGCTCTTTCCCATTGGGCTGCGAACTTTCCCAAAAATCTTGCCAATATCCTTGATAACAACCTGAAGATGGCTGGCCAAATCACATCGGGTCTCTGCTTCACTTTTTGGCATCTTGAAAATGCTATGTAAGGTGTCTACCTGGCTCCCCAGTGAGGCACGCAAGATGGCGATTCAAGCTCTTTTTACCAGTCGTCTAGAGTAGAGTAACCCACTGTGTGTAGGCAACTCCGATTACCTGATGAAAATACTTCAAACGGTACAAAATACAGCTGCAGGACTTGTCCTCAACCTCCCAATCTGGCTTCTCTGTGTCCCCTCATGTCGAGGCCTTCACTGATTACCTGTTCAGAAAAGGGCCTTTTTCAAGCTTCTTTGCCTTGCGCTTTAGGCCCTTCATAACACCGGCTCACAATATTTGACAAAAAGGATCTGTTTCCTACAATCCACTCGGCTGTTATATTCGTCCCATCAATGCTTGATGGTCTTCACCCATATTCAACATTGCAAATCTGGGGGGCCCATCATTTTGCTACATGGCTGCCAGCAGATGGAACCACTCTTCCTTGCACTGTTTCTGATCAGCTCCTTTGACATTTTGAAAAGGAAGCTCAAGACATGGCTCTTGTAGCCTCGTTTGCTCCCTACTTCCCTCTCCCCAGCTCATGCATAGTCATTGCAACTTTCATCAGCACGAGGATACGCTTTCTTGGGTGGGTGAGGACTGTACAAATCAACTTAACGTAATGCAAAATAGCGTAACATTATGTAACGTTACATAACGTAGCATAACATTACGTAGCATAGCATAACATAACATAAAATCCTTTCTTTTATATAGGCATATGTTGACAATTTGTCAAACTTCCAAAGACAATTATTCAATATAGCGCCAACTAAACTGCGTTGCTTATAACGCTGACTCATGATCTGAACTGTAAGAACCGCCATTTTGTGTGTTTTATATTGTTTAATTAGGTAAGTTAGTTAGCTCAATCAGGTATGTTAGCAGCTGTTATGGGGTAACATATTGAATTAGGGTTTTGTTTATTAAATTTACACCAGATCGAAAGTAAAGGCTCATAGGCAACCCAAATACATTGTATAGCTTACCTATGATAAGGTCTTTCACTAGTTATGAAGCATTTCTGCACGGATTCTAGATCCCAACTTCTAAATATAAGAGTATAGTATCTTTGGAAATATAGTCTCATGATGCCCATCAGATGTTACCAAACTGCTGGCAAGTGTTCAGAGCATTTATCTGGGTTCCAGTTTCCAGTTTATTGAAACTTTGGAAGCACTACTGTATCAATTACATTCGAGCCTTAAGTTGTCCTTGATAAACCATTGCATGCATGCTCACACTGACTCCTATAAAATTTAATCTGTCAAACTAAATGAAGGAATTAGTCCCTGAAAGACATCTTTCATTAAGCAATTAGCAAATCTCTCAAACAAATCTACAGAAACATATGTGTTTATATTTAATACGTTTTTGCATGATCAGGCAATTACACATATTGGAGCTTTATGATGGGCTTAATTTATGTGGTTATTATAATCGCTATCAGGCTGCAACACATTTGATTACGCAATTGTCTTTTTCATTTTTGTTGTCTCCAGTTCTATACCATTGAGACCAACATTTCCCACGTATGTTTTGTAATTCTTTGGCAATTTGCAATATCTTTTAGACTATCCTTTTGGCATAGTTGTTGTTTTGTAGGATGCACAGTGTTCTTGTTCCTGTATTTACTCTAAAACACAGAACTACATTCAACTGACTTAGCTTGACAATGAAAATGCTATATTGGTTGCCTCATTAACAACTGCACTCAAAGATAACAAATAATTCAAAAATATGCTGTGTGTGTGTATGTGTATATTTATATTTGTATAAAATATATATATATATATATATATATATATATATATATATATATATATATATATATATATTATTCCATAACAACCATCACTAGTCAGATGATCCAGCTGCACTCTCTCCCACTGCTCCAAAAAAGGCACTGCACAAAATCCTTGTGCTAGTAGGTGTTTATTTTTTATATTTTATAAATATTTCTCATAGCAACAACCCACATGGAATGCCTACGCATTTCGACGTGCGCCTTCAACTGGGCAATCCCTTGACCCACATATTCACTTTAAAAAACAAAGGTTAAAATATTGTTATAGTTAGGTGTGATAAAAAGATGTTGGTATGTCATGTTAATGTAACTTACTATAGCGCACAAATCTCCAAAGAGGTATCTCGGCGCTAACGACAAGCACAGGCAAAACAAAAGTGCAGAGAATTAAAAAAAGGATTATTTTAAGCAGTTTCCTGAATTTGACATAATTAGGACAGGTGCGAATATGATAGGGCAAGGCATTCCAATAACACGGGGCCAAGTAACAAAAAGACCTGCCACCATATCTTGTCAAACGAACATGAGGAACGATAAGCAAAGCTTTATCCTTGGAGCACAAATTCCTAACTGGACAGTAGTAGTTAAGTTTCTGGCATAGATAACCAAGTCCATTGCCCATTAATGACTTATGAATGAGACAACAGATTTTAAAGATTGTCCTTTTCTTAATAGGTAGCCAATGCAGTGCTCTCGCAAAGGTTCAGAAGCGGAACCGGAACGAAAATTGCACACAAGTTGTGCGGCAGTATTTTGGACCACTTGCAATTTAGACTTTAAGGTCTCATTTGCTGATGCAAGTAGAACATTGCTGTAGTCCAATTTGCTAATAATCAGAGCCTGAACAAGGGTTTTCCTGACAGAGAGTGGAAGATAGGAAAAAGCATTCTTCAGCAGACTCATCATGTTAAAACAGCTACTGCTAGTGACTACAACCTGGTCTTTCATACACAAAGACTGATCTATTTTAAGGCTTAGATTCTTAACTACCTGTTTGGGTATAGGGGCAAGGCCCAATTCTATAGACCACCATTCTGAGGCACAACGTGGCTGTGCCTTCCCAAACAGCAAGACCTCTGTTTTCTCGGAATTAATTGCAGACAGTTTGTGGCCATACAGTCTGCAATTGCTTTCATGCCATTTGCGAACTGGTCTTTGACAGTGTCCAGGTCATCCCCAAAGGAAAGGATGAGCTCAGTTTTATCATTTTATGATATAATTTCAAATCCGGAAGTTCTAGTGATGGTAGCTAGATGGGCCACATAGATGTTGTGAGTAATGAGGACCTGCTTGCAATATCCCCCCAGTTTTTGGCCCATTTGAGACCCCGGAAGCTGGTTTTCTGACTCTGAGAGTGCCCTGGGCTCTGCTAGGCAGGCCAAGGGCCAGTGTTATGTTTAAACACCCACATGTATAGGGTATACTATGTATTAGGGTACACTTACAATTGGCCCCACCTATCCTATAATATGGATGAAAACGTCCTATAAGTCCCTAGTATATAATAAAGCCTGGCAGTTGAAAAGCCAGCAGCCTTTTTGCACTTGCATGTGTGCTCCACTGAGAGCCTGAGGTAATGTTAAATGCAGCCCTATGCTGCAGCACTGCTTTTAAATTTAAATTCACTGCAAAATCGACTTTGGTGGCATGGGCACTTTAAAAGTGATAATCTACCGTTGGCTAACTATAACTTGCACCCCCACCTTGCACTGCTTATGACCTCGCATATTACATCACTCATGACATGTTCTATGACATAATTTATGATATCACCAATGAGATTTCAAATGACATTCCAAAATAGCATTGATAATTATACCTACACTCATTTCATAAGTAGACCAATTGTTTGGGGTGTTATTACACAGCCTACATCCCTTGCACAAGCAGCATTTCGTGCACATTTCCTGAAGATTATGCATGACAATAAGGTGTGGCACTGTTGTATGTTAGAGGCAATATGTTCAATAGTAACCCTGGGCGTAGTGGGCGTAGCGGGGCTACGCGGAGGTCCACGGAGTTGCAAATAAACTCCGTGGAGCTCTGCTACGCCGTCCGCCTCCACCCCCCTATTAATAAGTAAGTTAACAGTCATTAAAAATAAACTTAAAACCACTTACCTCTTTACTGCGGCGTCCCCGGGCTGCCCTCTTCCTCTTCCTCGCCGTACCAGTAATGCTTGAGAAAACTGTGCGTGCGCCCGCGCATGTGCATTTCTTGCAAGAAATGCGCATGCGCAGGCGCGCGTGCATGCGCAGTTTTCTCAAGCATTACCGGTACGGCGAGGAAGAGGGCAGCCCGGGGACGCCGCAGTAAAGAGGTAAGTGGTTTTAAGTTTATTTTTAATGACTGTTAACTTTCTTATTAATAGGGGGGTGGAGGCGGGGGCTGGACAACTCCGCTCCGCTACAGAGTGTGTGGAGATTTGCCTTCTCCGCGTTCTCTGCGGAACGCGGAGAGGGCAAATCTCCGCACACTCCGCGGGCGGAGCGGTGGTCTCCACCCGGGGTTATTCAATAGGTACCGCTGGTGCAGAACATATATTTCGGCATTTAATTCTCAGTCTGTGCTGCAAACACCTAGCATCAAGAAGTACAAACCATTTTGTAGGCGCATTTATGTTTGCCACTCACAGTGCCGCAATTTTTAACAGTGATGTTTGCATGCAGTCAGCACTACAGTCTGCTCTTGAATTAAATGCTGCTCAATGTGGAATTATTCTCAGCCCAAGAAATACAACTGCTAAGGTATTCTTTGAATTCATTTAGAGATAAAGAATACAAGGAGTAGAACTGAGAAGCACATTGAGGGCCATATCACATAACATTTTTGACTGGTGCTATTACATGTCCCTCGTGGTAAATATGGCGATGATCAATGCAAACACCTTTTGCCATCATATTACGAAAGCAGATTTGTGGGGGTGGTGATGTTTGACTAGAATACTTGTGCCTATTTATTGTGCTGCCTTTTGTTGTAGCAGTGGTGTGTTGTTTTTGGTACTCCTGTATTTTCTTACAGCATTGTGTTATTCTTGTCTTCTACTGTGCTTGTTTGTGATCTTAGAAATGTCAACAACTGCTGCTACATTTTCAGCTAAAAGCAGCACATTCATTTGACATTTACAGGGACAAACAACCATTTATCTTTGTCTAACAAGGTATAATATCACTGATCCAACTATTAGCACAAAACTGTGGCTGAAACCATGTCTTAAATTAGCACCTCCAGTACTCCTTTTACGCGATACTGCTCCATGTGTGGTCTTATGTTTAGGATAAAGTCCATGTGTAAATTTAGGTTCTTGGTACCAGATGAGTCTAGATGCATATGCAAAAAAGCCCAGGGGGGCAGGTGAGGGCCCTACTAAATTTGCATTTAGCGGAGACATCTTTCTTATCCTCTAATTTGAGGAAGTTGATAATGTTCTTGGTCATTTACTTCTTATGACATATCCAGTATCCGCATCCAGAGGAAGTCTCCCGACACTTTCTGTCTTGGTTCTTTAGAGGAGTGATTGGGATTCACATAAGTAATATACTGTTCTTCATACTTTACACCTCTATTTGTCTACAACTGAAGGAGGAAGTCAAGGCTGCTGCAAACTCCTACTCAAACATTTCAATGCAGCAGAGATCTATGCATTGTGTGCAATTTTCACAGTGCTTTAATGAAATGGCATTTAGGTGCTTGTGCCTGGGTTATTATGAATTTGAATAAAATTGGGCAATTCATTTGCACTTAATTTGAAGGAAATTGTACTCATCTCTTAAAGCTTTTGATCAGGTATTCTATAGTTTAGCTAAATGAATGAAAAGGTTACCCCTCACACATAGTTTGCTGTAAAAATATTTTGGGCTTATATGAAAACATGCTTTATATTTCACTCTATGGAGACACTGGATGGTGAAAGAGAGATTTTTACACCTTATCATGGGTGCATGTAGAAAATAACCTCCAAGCTGGATTAGTCTGTGTGCAAGCTGACTTATGGATGGAAGATTTGGAAGTGTTTTTGCCGATGCAAGTTTTTGAAAGGGAGAATTCTGAGTTTCTTTATCCTGGTAGTCTCTTAAATTCATTTTAGACATTTGGTTAATCAGTCTCCTGCTGACAGAATAATATGTGTGTGAAGGAGGTGAAATGTGTATGAGAAGGATTTTTCTGTGACTTCAAGTACATAATACCCGGATTACCCTTGAAAAAGCGACGCAAGTTGTGAAACACGTGTTTGCTGTACCTATTCTTGAAGATATATACGCCAAATAATTATACTTATGTTGGCTGTACCTATTTTTTTAAGAAATATATGACCAATGATTATTCTTATATTGAAGAAGTGTGATATGGATACTGTATTGAGAGGATGATATTTTTAGAAGATTATATTATGGATAATACATTGAGACGATGATATTCTTCTTTCTTTAATCTCATAAATTTCTTGATTTGTTTATTGTATACAAGAAATGATTTATTTGGCATAAATAGTTGTAATGTTAACTCAAAAGTAATTTTATTTTGCATTTATTATAGAATTTGGCCTTTGGGGTGCCCCTATATCATTATTTTTGGTCATGATTGAAGACTGACCTAATTAAATATAGTGTCGATTTGTGTTGCCCTTTGATCACTAGCATCTTTAATTGTTCCTTGAATACTAATATTCCCCATTCCAGGCTCTATCTATGATCGTGCCCGTCTTTAAGAAGGGCAATCGTGTGTCTCCAAAAGGTTACAGGCCCATTTCTCTTATTGACAGTGCAGTTAAAATCATTGGTAGAGTGGTTTTTAATCGCCTTGCCACGTGGGCAAAAGACAACAATGTCCTCTCTCCCTTTCAGTTTGGCTTCCGCCCAGGGCTGGGTACAGTCGAGCAAAGCTTAAATCTGAGCCTGATAGTCAATAAATACATCTATGTCTCCCTTGAGTTTGGTGGTACGTCAAGGTTGTATTTTAGCCCCATTACTTTTTATCATTTACATTAATAGTCTATGTTCGCACCTTATTATGCATCATGTAGATACCCCCAAAATCGCTCATACTCAGATACCCGCATTGCTGTATGCAGACGTTGCAGGTTTTG
Source organism: Calotriton arnoldi (assembly GCA_963921515.1). Lineage (NCBI taxonomy): Eukaryota > Metazoa > Chordata > Amphibia > Caudata > Salamandridae > Calotriton > Calotriton arnoldi. Next base: position 241,504 of record CAWUFW010000925.1, read on the forward strand.
CTGGGGCGCACGCCTAAGCCTTGCAAATACTAGTGGCCGCTTTGTGTCTTTTATGAGTAGCCTTGACTTGGCCACCAATTTTGGTACATCTCATATTATGGCTTGTGGACCTGATAAAATCAATATTTCTAAGTTTTCTATAATGAGCCAGTCACTCAGTAGCGTAAATGATTTTTGTTATCTAGGTGTTACTTTTAACTCTAAGGACAGCTGGCAACCACACCTAACTAACTCACGCATAAAACTTAGTAGGGCGGCTGGCGCTGTTCTTAATCTCCCCTTAGCTGCGGGGAAAGGGACTCTCTCTTCTTTGTTAAATGTTTATAATGCTCAGTGTGTCCCAGCCACCTCTTAAGAGCCTGGGGCTATATTAATACCACCTCTCTTCAGGAGGATTATGTATCTACCACCGTCTAGCCCCAGTTTTATTATTCATCCAGAGTTGCATCTGCAGTACATTACTGATAAGATCAAGCTGGCCCCTTTATTGTTGTGGGTCAGTGTTTGGTCTAATCCAGAGACATCCCTGTGCAGAAAAATAATTTCCGCTTGTCTTAGTTTAGACAAGGGACTTAATATCCCATGGTTAAATTATATTTTCAAACATTCTATGCATTTGGATTGTCTGCCTTGTTCACGATACCACAGAACATTACTATAGATGACAAGGCAAGGGTCAAGTACCTTTTATTCAGATTATTTTAGGACAAGTAGGATGAACTCTGAATTGTCAAAACCACCCGTATTGACCTTTTATAGATCTTTTTCATCTGAGGAAACTGCTCTGTACTTGTCTTTAGATTTTGGGAGAGGTCTCTCCTCTTCTGCTTTAGATCAGGTATGATTTGGTGGCTTTTGTGCTTTTGGTAGGATTTTTGCCCTATGGGGAGCGTTGCTCCTCCCTGTCCCTGCGATGGCTCTTCTAGCAATCACTGTTACATTTTATGTTTTTTGTAAATTTTTCAATCATTTGTTTAGATTTTTTTCTTAAACCTCTTTTAATTAATCTGGGTCCTCGCAAATGCAGAGTAGCGTTATTGCACCTACACCTTTTAAACAGCCGTGATATATGTTTTAGGGTGGGTTCCTTTCTTGAAGCTGCAGTGGTTTGCAGAAAATCAATGGAAGGTTAGTTTACGGCATTGTTTGTGTCAACTGTTACCCCGTGCATGATGTTGTTTCAAAAATCCCATATTTTTGAGTTATTCGAGGGTTGAGATATTGTCTGTAAATTGTTTTTATTGTATTTGTTTTTTATGACCTGGATATTGACATATCAAATGTTTTACCTATTTTATTCCTTATTTTTAAATTGTACTGTGTCTATTCTTTTATGGCCATGCTTGGCCAAATAAAGATGTTTTTGATTGATTGATTGAAGATACTTTACCTTTAGTATTAGGCAATATATCAAACAGGGGCCTGATTCATGAAGGTAAATATACATTTTAGTGTAAGTTTATGATTTTTTGAAATTCACAAAGAAATTTTACAAGTAGTATCTTTATAACTGCCTATCTTTTTATGTGCTGAGTCTCCACCACAAGTGCGGAGAATCCACACTCAAAAAAACTACTTGTAAAATTCCTTTGTGAATTGCAAAAAATCATAAATTTACATAAAAGTGTACGTTTCCCTTTGTGAATCAGGCCTTCTGTGAAATGACTTTAGGTACAAGAGATATAAGTGTTAGCACATGTACACCATGTGTTGTATTGTTTGAGCTCTTCCTATAAAATTCAACATGTGATCATAAAATGTCTTGGACATACAACACTTGAGAACTTCATACAGATATTACAAGTTTTCAAAGTGCTGGTAATCTGTTTCCCTATTAATGGACCCATGTTTAATGTACCTTTAAGTGTTTTACATTGTTGTACAATTTTTGAGGATGTTATGTTATGTTATGTTATAATACACTTATAACGCGCACAGATACTCAAGAGTGTCCCGGCGCGGGAAGTGACCGTAGCAGTGTGAAGCAGGGATTTAAATGGGCAGATTAAAAAGAAGGGTTTTTAGTTGTTTTTTGAAGAGCCTAGGATCCTGAGTGTTCCGCAATTCCACAGGAAGGGAGTTCCATGCTAACGGATGCTTCTGATGAGAAGATAAAGAGAAGGCCAGTGTCTTAATACTAGGGCATCAACACCACCTATCGAGCTAGTCTATAATTGAAATGAGCTGAAGGATTTTCAAAGTGTGCGTGGTGTGCATAGTACTTCATATGTAGAGTTTGGTCTAGTTTGAAACATGACCTTTTAAGAGGTGCGAGTTTATGTGAAAAACAACACCCAAAACAGACTTGTAAGCTATGATTGTGAGAGACGGCAGTCCTGATATGAAATGTGACTGAGCGTTTGCATTGCTTAGACATAAGAACCCGCAAATCAAAACCAGTTCACTAAGAGTAACTGTGCCTCTCCTTTAGTAGACTGCCAGGAGCATGAAGACAATCCCCACAGAAATGAATGATGAGGTGTTGTGGAAATGGCACGCCCAAAGGAAAATGTAGTTAAAGACATAATAAAATAGAAGATTCGAGCATGTGTAATTACAAAGATAAACACTGGTAAGAAAGTAAAGCAAATGTAAGAAAAAGTGAATAAGGGTTCAAACATTATTAAACAAGAAAGGATTATCTCATTGAAATCACTGGAAAAAGATGTTTAGTAATATTCTAAGGGAAAGGAAAGAAAAGCTGGAACAATGGCCGTGATCCCACACAAAAGTGTTACAGGACCTAAGGGTGAGAAAAGCCACACAATTGAAAAAAAGGTGGCTTGCCCAATCAAGTCTCTGTGTTTAGACTTGGATGAAATTGTGGAGCAAGAGTGTACTCTGCACAATGATGCATACTTATTTGTGCTTCACATAAGCTTCAGAGCTATAAAATGCACTGAACAAATGCTTTCCCTGAACCTCAGTCATCTGGGTGGCATAAAGGGTTCTGTATGTCCAACGCTTGTTGGATGAGTGTTGTACTTGTCCTCAGTTTGTTCTAGTCTTGCAGGCATTCTTGAGCTTGATTCAATTTAGTAAGTTGAGAGGTCAAAGTTATATCTGCGTTTATTTAAGCAACACCTTGGAGAGAAGATAAAACTTCTAGAGGTTATGATGTTATGTAATTTTAACAATCATTAAATAAATCCTGTCTTGCAAACTTATGAGAGGAAAACAACAACATACCAGGCTCCCATGTCTCCATTTCTAAACCCATAAAGAAGACATGCAGTTCTTCCCTAATTGCAGCATTAGTAATGTTAGATGTTACATCGGTACAAAAAGGGAACCTTCAATAGCCAAATGACTTATACTTGCTAGAAGTCATAGCGTCTGGCAAGTAGTCCACGTGAGCTACAACCTATGTAGTACTTCATTAAAATAACTTCTACTATATTTTCCAACTGAGCACAGGTGATCCTGCCTCTCCACTATGTTCAAATCCTCTTTCACAGACATGTGTAATCAGCATCACAAAGGGTGGAGAACAAATATGTGACAAATGTATTTGTAATGATTCAGACACTTTGCAATTCAAAAAAACCTGCACATATTGTTCACCCATTATTAGGTGCCAGCATGTTTCAGTTCTTCATTTTTTTCACGAATTAAACAATGCAGTACAACTTTCTTTCACTCTTTCTGATATCAGTTGACCATACTCTGGAATTATAAAGTATGCATATGATTCTCTCTCTTATCATTATCCAGGGGCACAGCAAGCCAACAGTTACCATGCTGACAGGCTGCTGTTGGGCCCTTGTTGTGCTGCTCTCATCATTTAAAAGTAGGGGGGGGGGAGCTCCCTCTCTGGTGTCAGAGTCAGAATCCAGTAAACTCTATCAATCCACATTAATATTAATAGTATTTACGTAAATTAGAAATTAAAACATCACTGCATGTTTAATAAACACTACAATAGGACAAATGTCCCAAACATGAGTCAAAGGGGCCAATGATTCAAAAGTTATTAAGGGCCTGATTTAGATCTCGGCGGACGGGTTCATCTGTCACAACTGTGACGAATATTCCGTCTGCCGAAATATAAATCCCATGATATCCTATGGAATTTATATTTTGGCGGACAGGACATCCTTCACCGTTGTGACGTAGTAACCTGTCCTCCGAGATCTAAATCAGGCCCTAAGTCTAGTCTAGGGCAAAAGCCTGTTGAATTATGTCTAAGGAAAATGCATTCGTAATTGGTATGTCTACATAATCACATAGCTGTCTCCAGAGATCCCACTCTCACCGTCCCATCAGTGTAACACATTCCTTTTCTGGGAGAGTTGCCTTATGGCAACATTTTTGGACCCTTTTCAGTATAATCCAAAATGATCTACGGGTCACTAGCAAGAGCTCTTTCCATACCTTATACCCCTCTCCTCAACAAACTAATTGCAGTACCTTCAAGTAACACCAGGGGCAGGACCTTAAACATTAAGGGACTAATGATCAGTAGAGGGAGACAGTGTTAGACACTTCAACTGTTTCAAATAATGCACTGTCTTTGTGTAAAAAGCCTCAGAAGAGGAACAAGACCAGTAATTTATTTGTTCCTGTCCCAGAAGGTGTGATTAGCATTCATCCAACTTTTATGGAAAATGCACAGAAATTGCAACCTCTCTTATCTCAAAAACACTGGTTTCTGTGTGGTCATTCAGGATCAAATTACATATACCTTTGAAATAGCAAACTAATATCTACCACCAGGATGGAGAAAAATTGATGGCTAAATGATAGATTCCATTTAGAAAAGATTTAAGAGTGCGGTCCACTATCATTGTGTTGTAGCCTTATTCCCACTTTGGTACATTCCGTCCACCCCTCCCCTGCCCTCACCCTTGGTTTCCCCCTAGGGAGCTCACCTTAGAATGTTGGGGTTGAGGCTGTTGTTTGGAGAGTGGATGGTCAATAAAGAAGTACACTACGAGTTCTGTTCCTGTCATCTCCTTTACTTTCAACACTGGCGACTATTACTGCGTAGGGGGCAGTTGTGACCATCTCCCCTCTGTGTACTCTCTCCACTCCATCCACTGCAGACAGCTTTTGAAGAACGGTTGACGTCCTTATCCAGCGAACCTCCGGATATTATCACTGTTGTAAGCCTTCAAGTTTACGTAATTGGTTTCGCAAATTTTTGCATTACATCCTTCATTGCCGGTAAGCCTTGGTGTACCTATACATCCTCAACAGGCAGTTTGGGACGAGCTGTCCAGCGTAATTCATGGACTGTCAAACATATTTCCAGAGCATCGTTTACTCTCCCACATCGGCTCACATCAAGCGAGTCCTGGTGCACGTCACGGAGGTAGTGGATGCAGCGATGTCATCGGCTTGTGCATTTTGAAAGAAAAGAACTGTGTGAGGATTTGACTCGGTTCACCATTGTGTCTTGTGGAATTTTGACCAGTGCCGCAGAAGGGAGAAATCCGCCGCAAAGTTTCGCTGTGTGGGCACGGTGAACCGCCCCCTCAGAGCTCAACTGCAGTTCGCGACTCCTGTCACTTTTGGTTGCCGGCTAGTACGGAGGTTCCGTGGTGTGGAGGTAGGAGACAATAGTTGAGACGCCGTTGGGGTTGTCCACTTCAAGTTCTTGGAGTTTTCACAGCCTGACTAAGTGGACCCGCAGTTCGTCGTGGTGTGTAGGAACACAGCTGTAACTCGCATCCTGTCAGTGAGGGAAGGTACGTCAGTGAGACTTTCCCTCATTCAGTTTCTGAAGACGTGTAGTTCTACAGTTCACCAGAGCGTGCGGAGCGCTCCAACTTCGTTTGTTCGTTGTTCAGCGTGTTGCAACACGGATCTTCTACACGGCGGACCTCGGATCTTCCCCTTCTTCCGTTTTTATTATTTTTTTCAAGTGCGTTTCATGCCGTTGTAGAGCGGACAATATCTGCGAGCGTACTGAGGACTGTGAATGCTTAGCGGCGGACATGAAATAATCCCCACATGACTTTCTACTGTTGTGTGTGCTTTGTGGTATAAGGTACTATTGTTCTTTAAATATCCTATCATTCATTCCTTCTCATATTGGCACCGTGTGGTTGGGTTTTGCAAGGAGGGGTTTTCCAAGTTTCCCCCAGCATTCCTTCCTTACTACCTCCTTTTGGAGTTACCCTCTCTGTTCTTTGTGTTCAGTGGCCATCATCCATTCATTCCATCTCCTGTCGTATCCTGGGGTGCTCGGCCTGCTTGGGGGTGTTCTGGGGTCATCACTAGCCTTTCCTGGTCTGGCGTTCCTCCCCCCAGGGGCCCATCGTACCATTGTTATCTCCTCCTGTCGCCATGATGGCAGCGGCGAGCATGAGCCAACCACCCCCTTTCCTAAATAAAATAGGTGAGCCAGAAATATGTTGGAAGTAATGGTTCAAGCTATTTGAGTCATACATTATAGCTATTGGGGGAGAGCGATTTACGTCTTTGCGCAAACAACATATACTCCTCCACAATTTAGGAGTACATGGAAGGAAAATATACGAGACTTTGCCTGAACCTGCAGGGGGAGTAGATGGTGGAGATGTAGATTTGTTTATGTGCACTGTGGAAAAATTAGAAACACATTTTGGAGATAAGATAAATGTTGTTCTGGAACGCCATAAGTTTTTTAATAGAGTGCAAGGGAAACAGGAGTCCGTCCAGAATTACATTGCTGCCTTGTGGGGCCTCACGCAGCTGTGTGAATTTGGCAGTCTCACCGATTCTCTTATAAGGGACCAGTTGGTGCGTTGCACTAACAAAACTCGCATTCAAGAGAAGCTCTTAGCTAAGAACCCCTGCTTGAGGGAAGCGGTTGAGATTGCCAAATCCATTGAGCACACTGCCAAGTGCATAAAAGAAATGAAGCCTAGCAGTGAAGTGGTAGCTAATGTCAAAGAGAAAGAAGAAGAGGGCGAAGTTTACAAGGTAAAAAATAAAGAAAGCGTGAGTAGCAAGGCAACTGAAAAGGAAAGTCATTTCAAGTGTTACAGGTGTGGCAGCAGTAATCATTTTGCGAATAACCCTAAGTGCAAGAAGCATAACATGTAAGAAATATAACAAGAGGGGGCATTTCGCCAGGGTGTGCAGGGAAGGGGAACCCCACATAAGAGACAGTGAGAGAGAAGGTGGGAGAACACAGAACAAAGAAGTAAATTGTGTGATATCTAGCGAGAAGAAGTTTGTACTACAACTTAAGAGTAATGCAGGTTCTATTAATGCCATTTATCCTAAATGCGAGGTACTCTTGAACAACAAAAATGTCACTATGTACGCCGATTCGTGTTCCCCATTCACCCTAATAAACAAGGAAGATTTTGAAAACCTTGGGGAACAATTAATAACATCTTTACAGAAACCTGACATCTCTCCCACGAGGTACAGCAAGGAACCCATACCTCTCATGGGGATGAAGGAAATTAATATACAATTCAAAAACAGGAAAGCCTTCGGTAAGGTATACATCGTAGAGTCTGGTTCCAACCTGTTGGGATGGCAGCACCAGAAGGATCTAGGTATCATCCTGGACCCAAATAGCGAAGAACAAGTCCTACTTACTGAAGAGACCCGCGGAGGTGACACCATTTGTGAAGAGTTCCCCAAATTAAGAAAGGTTAGGCTGCCTGCACGAATTCCAACACAAATTCAAACTCAAATCAAGTGCTAAACCGGTGGTCCACAAACTGCGCGCAGTGCCTCAACTAATGAGGGAACCCCTGGAAAAGGAATTGAACAGGCTTTGTGACATGGGGATCATACAACCTGTGGATTGCTCTGAATGGTTGTCCCCGGTGGTTATCGCAGCCAAAGCCAATGGGGAAGGTATCCGTTTATGTGTGGACCTACGCAGCCACAACGAAAATATTTGGGTGGAGAGGCACCCTCTACCGAACATTAACGAGATGCTCAGCACCATGGAACGGGCAAAATACTTCAGTGTGATCGATCTGTCAATGGCGTATCACCAGGTGGATCTCCACCCGGATTCCAGGCCACTCACTGCTTTTATAACCCCCCAAGGTGCGTTCATGTTTAGGAGGATGCTTTTCAGATTAGCGTCAGCTGCGGCGGTCTTCCAGAAGATAATGCGACTAATTCTGAAAGGAGTAGACCGATCGATGTGCTTCCAAGACGACATCCTGGTGTACGGGCGCAGTGTGGAAGAACATGATTACACTCTCAAATTAGTGTTTCAGAAGCTGACAGATGCTGGGCTGATGGTACAAAGGAACAAATGTAAAATAAGAGTGACAACCGTTGACTATTTGGGACACTCAATTTCGGAGGAAGGGTTCAGGCCGAAAAACAGCTTACTGGGGGCAGTAAAGGATGCCCCTTACCCAAAAAACAAAGAGGAACTCAAATCATTCCTGGGGCTCATGGAATATATGGCCAAGTACATCAAAACCTTTGCAGCGAAATGTGAGCCCATGCGTAATCTCTTGAAGAAGAACACAGATTTCATATGGAAGGAGGAACATAAGGGTGTCATGGATGGGTTAAAGGAGGAAATCCTGAACTCGCCGGCATTAGGGACTTTCGACGCCAGGAAGAAGACTATCCTCACCACAGATGCTTCAAACAAGGGCCTAGGAGCCACTCTCATACAAAAGGAAGGGAAGGAAGAGAAGATTGTGGCGTTTGCTTCCCGGTGCCTCACGAGTGCAGAGCACAATTACTCCGTAATCGAGAAAGAAGCTCTGGCGTGTTTCTGGGCGGTGAGGCACTTCAAATTCTTTTTGTGGGGTTTGACCTTCACCATCAGGACGGACCACAAGCCTCTCACCTCCATTTTCACAGTGAAAGGAATGGAAAACTACTCCACGCATAAGTAAATGGATATTGGGGCTCGAGAACTTCAACTTCAAAGTGGAGTACGTACCAGGAGAAGAAAATAAAATTGCTGACTATTTATCAAGGTCACCACTACGAACAGAAGTGCAGGAAGAAATACTGGATAACCCCATCATGGTAGTAGATGACCCTGCCATCACAGAAGGACAGTGGGACAAGTTCATGGAGGAAGATAAGGAGTTACACAGGCTCAGAGAAATCATAGTAAAGGGGTGGCCCGACAAGAGAAATGAGCTCGAGGAGGAACTGAGAGAATTCTGGGAAGTCAGAAACTAATTGAGTATCATAGGGAACAGAGTGTACCGCCAATGCAGAGTGATACCGCCTACAGGACTAAGGAAGAGAATTGCAGAATTGGCGCACGAAGGGCATTTGGGACGCAGCATCACGAAACAGAGAATCAGGGCGACATTCTGGTTCCCCAAGATGGACACCATGACAGAGCAACACGTCAAAGACTGTGTAAGCTGTGCCAAGAGCGACAAGTCCAAAACCTTGCGCAAAGCACCCCTGTCCCCTGTCAAGATACCGAACAAACCATGGAACAAACTAGCCATGGACATCATAGGACCCATGGACAACCTGGGTATCCAAAGGCGATTTATGATCGTCGTAATTGACTACACCTTACATTGGATCACCCAGAAGTTTGTGCATCGTGTCAGCACCAACACGGTGTTGGAATTCCTCAAGGATGTATTTTCCAAGGAGGGCATACCCTTAACACTTATCACGGACAACGTGGTACAGTTCACCTCACAAGCCATGAAGGAATTTCTAGACAACAGGAACATAAAACATGAATTGACGGCACTCTATTCCCCAAAAGCCAATGGCCTAGTTGAGCGAGCTAACAGGATGATCAAAGAACACATTCAATTGGCTGTGGCCAACGGTCACAATGTAGAACACCACCTACGGAATTGTTTGTGGGCATATCACACCTCTCCGAACCTAGTGTCAGGTGTAGGAGAGTAGGATCTGCTTCTCATGGGTACCCCCACTTTTTGCTGATGCTTCACTGTTTTTCGACTTTAGTCTGGCTGGGGCCCTGCTAATCAGAACCCCAGCCTAGCTGCTTCCTCTCTAAAATGGTTTCCATGTGCCTTAGGCACATCTCTGATTGGAATCTGGAGTGCCCTTATAAGTCCCTAGTATATGGTATACTATGTACCCAGGGCATAGGTACCTCAGAGGCCTACCAGGGGCTGCAGCATGTATTGTGCCACCCCTGGAAGGCCATCCAAAATGACACCACAGGTCTGCTACTGCAGCCTGGGTAAGGTGGTGCATGCACCCCTTACAGTGGTATGGGCTACCTATATCACTACCATTGCACACACATACAAACCTATAAGTCACTCCTATGGCAGGCCTTACCAATCCTGAAGGCAGAGTGCTTGGTTTTTATGTGAGAGGGTGCCCCTGCATGAGCAGAGCCCCTCTGCAGCGTTCGGAGTCCCTCCTCTGATGCTGTTTGAGGTACAGCCTGACCATATACTCTTAAGTGCATTATATCCTCGCGGTACAATGCTAACTTTGGACTGGCTGCACCAAAACATGTCGTGTTTGGTGTCAAACATCTTGGAATACTACCCCCCCCGCCAGTCCTGGCGTCGGGGGTAGCATTCCACCCTTCTAGAGGGAGAGACATGTACACACCAGGCTACCCGGTAACTTCTTTCCAGAGCCCTGGCATCACAAAATGGATGCCGTTGCCACAGACACGGGTCTGGCCTCCTGCTGCTGACTGAAACTCCGGCAGGGGAGGCCTGGACAATAGGTTTCCTGTCGAAGGGAGGTGTAACCACCTCCCCAGACAGGATAGTGTGTATTGGGGCTGGGCGGGAGCACCCTATGGTGCTTTGAAGTCCTGCACTGGGGGCACATTTGGTGTCCCTGTGCATATGCCAGTTCAAACCGGTTGCAGGGGCTACCTGCCCCTGCTCTGGTGCAAAACTGGACAAAGGGAATGGGTGTAACCACCCCTCTTCCCTGACCCTCCCATAGGTAGGTGGGTCCCCAGAGTATGTCCAACCCCCTAACTTTGTATAAGTATGGGACCCCAGTCCTTAGGACTTTAGATTACCCTGGACAAAACTCTGACACTGAATCCTGGACCTTCGACGCTCTACCTGAAGATTAGAGGACTGAAGAATCTCCCTTGGGGTCAAGGAGTGACTCCCTTGCTTGGCAGGCACCTAAGAAGCAATTGTCCGGTCTGCATCACTGAAGCTACCGCCGGACGCCGAAGTCTTTGCATCACCAGAGGTGGATTTTCAGACTTCCCCGAGGCTGCCCTGAGTCCCCAGCAAAGCTGAGGCCCGTAGCTGTCGTGGGTAACGTGGAACCGTGACCCCTGGACACCGAGCACATTTGCAAGTGCATCCTCTTCCTGGTCTCCCACAAAGTTGTGCTTTGGGCTCCAAGTAGCCCCCTCCTCCAGCACTGACTGCACCGAAGATCACTGGCCTCCACTCCACGAGTGTCCTGTGAGCCAGCTCCAAGTGCGTCCACTCGAGGCTCCTTCGTGGTCGCTAGTCCGTTGGCTAGTGGGCCCCTTCTGAAGGTTACTCTTCTTCTGCTTGGGCTTCCCTGGTTGCTCTAGACGTGCCCTGACTTACCCTTGCTGGGTGAGTCCCTCAGACCTTGCTGGTCTGTACCACCGTCCTTCTTCTATTTCCACATGACTTGCCGTTGCCAAGGCTTGTTGGGTCTAATCCGGTCGCCGACACCTCTGCAATCGACAGACGTTGTGGGACAGCTCGAATCCAGCTCCTGGTTGTCGTCGACGCCTCCTGGACCTCGTGGCTGAAGAGTCAAGACAACTGTCAACCTACCTGAAGCACCCGACATCGGTGGGCATCTGCTCATCGCCTTCCTGGTCACTGGCTAGTGACCCAGACTCTTTCCCCTCTGCTTTCAGGTTCTTCAGATCTTCGATCCTCCTTTGGATCCACCCGAACACTTTCGACTTGGTCGCCAGCAGCACTTTGCAGCAGATCGCCATTGAAAACGACGACGAAACCCGACCCCGAAAGACACCTATGCACCCGGCTTCCCTGGGTGAGGTAACTCGAGTACTCCGGTGCTCCCGTGGGTATAGACTCTAGAACAACCTAGTTCTAAAGGGGTTTGCTCCAAGTCTTCCTCTAACTGTCCTTTTTCTTTAAAACTCCAACCGCGACATTCCCCATAGAAGTCAACGGCGGCTCGCGGCTGTGTTCTCACACTGCACGCTTCCCCCGTGGGTCCCCTGTGTCACTACCTTGGGTGGTGCCTTGAGGGCCAAGCACTTCTACAGGCTCTAGGCCTTGTGTCTAGCTCAGTCGTGGTTCTTATACCACTTTATTGGTATATGGTTTGGTACGCCCCTAGGGCTCAAACGTGTATTTGTGCTATTACTGTTGATAACTGACTTGTAACTTATGTACTTTGAACTTTAGCCTCATAAAGAGACTAGAGGGTGTGTTTAAGACTAAATACATATATTTTAAATATATACCTGGTGTGGTCCTCTTTCATTTGGTCACTCAAGAGATTATAGACTGGTAAAACAAGCTGCTTTACATTCCTTCAAGACTTAGCCTGAAGGCTGCTCTCCATAGCTACCACTAGGATAGCTTTCAATAAAGGTTGTCTTTAACCTATCTCCAATAAGGGGTTGTTTGGACTGGTGCAAGGTGCCCACTATAATTAGTGGACAGCATATACCAGGCCAACTTCTCACATCAGGTATCTCCCCTTTCGTCTCACTCCGTTGGAGAGAACCGTGCACCAAATTCAACCCTAGTTGGCTGGAGGGAGGCAGGGAGGCAACCCCCGACCAGAAAGAAATCACTAGGAAGGTGGATTTGCATCAAACCAATTACAAAGGGTGGTATGATCAGAAGCACGGGGTAAAAATACCAGTTTGGAAAGCTGGTGATGTGGTACAAGTCAGGAGAGACACTAAAGACTGGCACACCCAGAGTAAATTCTATCCTCCTTGCCGCATTGCTAAAGCTCTCAACAATGTCATCCAACTCGACAATGGGCAGTGGTGGAGCTGTGACAAAATCGTAAGATCTTAATGTGACTTTTGTGTTTAATTTCCTGTTCGCGATCTATTATGTTTAGGACTTGACCTGCAGAAATGTACGTGATCATTTTGTGTCATGCTCGTCCTTTGTTCCCACTAGTTATTATTATGGATTTTTCATTTCCTTTCATTGTATAGGAAGGGAGGTGTGTTGTAGCCTTATTCCCACTTTGGTACATTCCGTCCACCCCTCCCCTGCCCTCACCCTTGGTTTCCCCCTAGGGAGCTCACCTTAGAATGTTGGGGTTGAGGCTGTTGTTTGGAGAGTGGACGGTCAATAAAGAAGTACACTACGAGTTCTGTTCCTGTCATCTCCTTTACTTTCAACACATTGTTACTCACATACACACACCAGGAATCATATTTGTTTGTGAGGACAAATATGCTATGCCACAACCTCATAGTTAACACAGTGGACAAATTGGTGACCTAATGCAACTACTCTTAATATGTAATTTGCTATTTGACACTTCTCTATGAGAGCCCAATGATCTATCAAAGTTCATAACAGTCACATCTTACCAACGGCAATTTTGAGAGGTTGAAGCAACACATTTTGGACGGAGCACATGTGATGGCTGACCAACAAGCCTCAGATTATAGCAGAGTTAAAAAAATAAGAGTTCCAAAACGTGAAAAAACCGAGGCAATACATCAGCAAAGGTCAATACCATGACTATCCAATCTCATCTTATTCTGCACTAGCAACAGGGATATTGCCCACGCAACTTCTGGTGACCATTCAATGGGAATTTACTTTGTCACCCCATTCCTTCCTTTCCCGTGATAAGGGGTCACCTACTTGTAATTTGAGACAGTTTAGAAATAATGTATGCCCTTTAGGGCCACTTAGCACAGGGGGAGCCACACATCCTAGTGCCAAAAGAAAGTAAGGTGACAGGCACATAAACAAAGTTTGTGTTAACCATGTTACTCAGGTTGTTCAATGCCGTCTTGCAATCATGTTGTTGAGATGGATATGGGCTTGTGCACGGCCCTGGAGTATATGTCCCCCACATCGAGATAATCTTAGGAAATACTGTACGTTTTTTGACACATGCATGTTTGCTGAAAGGCTTTGTGTGACCAGGATTGCAACTCTGAGCACAGCTCTGCGTTCTGGAGGGACACACCACTGCTCCCACCATACTGAGCCGGACTATTGTCAGCTTTTTGGACTGTAAAGGAGCAACAGTGGTGACAGTGATAAAACTGTAGTGACAGGACAGTCCTTTTTACATGCCTCTGCCATAGGGTTGTCACAGACTTTTGTGGGGCCTTGGGTAAAAATGTTTGGTGGGGCCCCTAAAACCGAATTTGTGCAGGATGTGTGAGGGTTTGCTAACCCCACACCACGTCCTCGAGTAAGTCTTGTATTGTTTGTCTTTACTACGCTGAGTATCAAGTACAAAAATAGTATTCTTGGTGCTCAGCTTTGGGCTCAATGGTAAGGTTAAGCCCCAGGACACCCATGGTAAAAGGCTTTGATTGACAGTGCGAGCCCTGTCCCCCCTGGCTGCCCTGGGACTCCTGAAATTTTCCAACAATTGGCGGCAAGTGTTGACTGATAACTAGATTAAATTTCCAATAGACTCTAAAAGCAATTAATAAGTCCAGCATTTTCACTCACAGCCTGCACATAAGAATGACTGATGGCAAAAGGGATTAAGCAAGATTGATAAACTGGTCCATTAAGAAGTTGAAAGAGTTGTTTTGGGATGGGAGTGGTAGACACCTGTGGCAATAGGCTCTGATTGGCACAATCTGAATCCAGTAACCCCTGATTACCCTGGGACTCCTGAAAATTTACCACACAGGTGATTTGGGCCACTAAGTACATGGGATGCTCACAATACTACAAAAACACAGTCTCAGATCAGTCAATGTGCCTGGCACTACCCCAACCCTAGCCAGCACTTTTACTTGGGTGTCGCCCTCACATGGTTACTCCTCTGGTATTTACAGGTTAACATCTTTTGATTCAGAACTCAGGGTACAGTGGCCAACTCCAGCAGCTGTGTAGCACACCTTGATCAGTTTGTGTTTCTTCGGAGTGTCATGCATACATCCTCTAAAACATCCTATTCTGAGGACATTTTCTAAGTCACTATCCCTTTTGTCATGAGACACTGTTGAGGCCTAACAGGTCTTAAGGTGCTTGCTGGCTAAAGGTTCTTTTCTTCATGCTGCAGTCACGCTCCTTCCACCAATGCCTTACAATGGTGCTGCATTGAGTGTAAAGATGTGTATGGCCAGCTTTGACTTCTAGGGCTACAACATGGCACAAGCCTTAATTTTCACATTACGCCGTTGTAAACAGCACAAACTTAGCACAACGGCATTAGAGTGCTTTACAGGAGAAACAGATTACCTACATATTTTTAGGAATGGGTAGTTTTCTAGAAGTGATTTGCACACAAGCACAGGCTGCTGAGCCGAGGCTTTGATTTAAATCTAGTTCCCCAATTCCAAAGTCAGGAGCTCTGGTCTTTAGACCACATTAGCAAAATACTTACGCTGTGCCATACGGGACTCCATGTGCAGTGGGTCTCCTGACAAATAGCCTACCCCTCCAAGCTTGCAGTGGCATTCACTGTGTCTTTTCCTAGAACATTAGGGAGCAACTGGCACATCTGCTTCAACATACCAATTCTTTCCACTGGTGTACTTAAGTCCTTCCCCAATATCAGTGTCATTACAATTCTTCTAAGAGGTATTCTAAGTTCTAATAGCCAGGTGTGACTCCATACTATTTGACAAGTCATTGCCAAGTATGATGTCTTCTGGCAGAACAGGTCATTCTTAAACCTACTCTAAACAGCGCCTTCTCCTCACTCTAGGGTTACTAGAGCCACCGGTGGCAATGTATAATGATATAAACTTACAATGCCCTTGAACCCAGCCTAGTAACCTACTGGTCAGAAGGCAGGTATTTTATTTCCAACATGGCCTCTCTAGCCAATAATCCTCTACAGGAAGCAAATTAGACCTTATTCAGTGAACAGAGTGGTATGTCCACTGACAACAGGTAAAATATGAGTGAACACATAGAATCACATGCAGGAATGGGCTTGCTAATTCTAGCACCTGTATATTTTCCTCAATTCTAGACCTTGAAACTAAAAATGACTGGTAACCGGAGACGGTGGGTCATACAGCCAGAATTGTTAATTCTCTCCACAGTTCTCCCCCCTCTAATGACCATGCATTCATTAATGAGGCGCAATTTATAACCCCCTCCCACTGTCGCGCCTCATTTTCTCTTCCTCTAGGCTTGGAGCACTGAGGAAACACTACACCCTCTTTTCCTTTTTTTCTACATGTGGCCAGCTTAGCAAAGTGCACAGTTTTAAAAACAGGTGTACAGAAAGGAGGCTCAACATGACAGTGAGAAATGTTTTGGCTGCAGTTCAGAGCTAAAAGTAAGGTCCTGCCACCACTCTGCCATTGATTACCGGCCGTTCACAAACATTTGTATTCCATTTCTCAGGGCCATATTTCTTACCCTCAGCAGCTAATTCCCTTCAGCCTTAAGCCCAGTTCATAAATATCTGCTGTGAGTAGACATGACTTAATCTTTTAATACTCCTGGCTGCTTACTCCTGAATTCCATGAGTCAACCAGTAGTACTTCTGGTATATCCCTGGCTTACTCCTGGAATTCAGTAGCAATCTAGGTATAGTACAAGACTAAGTCAGAGTAAAATCTTTGTGAACCTGGAGAACAGAGTTGGTTGAGATGTCTGGCTGCAGAGAGTAGTGAAATTGAGGGAATTATTGATACAAAAACCTCGGGACGGGGCACTGTTGATGTGTTGATGTGTTAAGCTATTTAATTACTTATTGCTGAGCTGTCGTGGAACATGGATTCACTGTGTTATGCCTTGCCTTACAGTTCACCAGTCCATCTGCTGCTCAGCCACTGTGAGTGTTTGGAGTAGAATGTTGGGAATGCAGTGATGCGTGGAATGTTGGGTGTCTGACTGAGTGAGGTATGACAGTTACAGAGGGGCTGAGCAGCAGGCAGGCTGCTCCTGGTGGGGCTGCTGTGGCATAGGACCAAGGGCTGACTACTGGGCTAACCTACTACTTTACTACCTGTTTATCCGGTCTAGCTAGCTGATGTGCCTACCTACCATCTTGCTGTACAACTGGAATAAAGGTACTTGAGAACTTACTTGGCTACAAGCGTCTACTTTCTACCACAGACCACAACATATTTTGGCGACGAGCGAGAGTTGGAGACGTACCTACATGATGAGAAGAAGCCACAGGTCTAACTTGCCCAGACAGCATGGAACCAACGCAACTTTAAGCAGAGTAAAAGCAACTTATGAAGAGACTCAAGAGGTTCCATCGCAATTCAAGATGTCACTAGCAACTAAAGAAACAAGTACAGCACTCACAGCACTCTCCGCAGCTCCACCAGTGTCCTGTACATCGGACAGCCCCAACAAAAGCATGCTGTACTGTGTGTTTGCCACAAGACCTGCGCAATTCAAGGGAAGAGTGTTCTTTGGTAATGACTTTCAACGTGTACAAACTGTGCTTGGATGCAGCACATGTCAAGATTTTGGTAATGATTTTAAACGTGCACAAAGTGTGCTTGGATGCAGCACATGTCAAGATATCTCCTGCACTAAGTCTGTCTACTGCCAGATGTGGGCGCTACTTTGGAGGCGCCTGCATAATGTCTCTACGTGCTCCTTGCATCTACATGATGATTTGTATCTCCGCTGGAGCAGAGTTATCTACAGTCTTGGTCGTGCACTATTACCTACCCGTGTAAGCACAAGGTCAGCTGTGGCCGTTTTGTCTCGGATACTTCAAATGGAGCCGGTCTGATGTGGAGGCCTAATGGTATGGTGTTGTTTCCCGGCCTTCCACGTTACATGACTAGCTGTGGACGTATGGGGGTAAGTCTATTTTAATTCAATGGTGTCCCCGGCCGCCCCTTGGTCTTTTGGCAGTTCAACCGCTCGTCTGCCTTTTGAAACTATGGCACGAGCTGTGCACAGCGCCTACACACTGAGCGCGTGCAGCCTTACCTTCTTCACAGTGTCCAGCGAACTCTTTGTGGATCCCCTGTGACGTCCTCCATTTGTGGATTCTTCGACGTGGTGAAGTCTTCGCGACCTGCGGTTTCTGTGTGGTGCTTTGGTTGTACGAACGTGCCGTGAGCCACCCGGCACGACGTACACAGCGTGCCGCCATTTTAAAGTTGGCTGTGATTTCCTCAGTTTCCTTTGCCAACCACGTGTTTCTCATCTGCGTTCTACAATAAAGTTTTTTGTGGAAGAGAGGAGTCTGACGAGAACGTCGCGTTGAGGAATGTGCCCACTGCGACTTCGCTTCTTGTTGGTGTGCTTTCGATATGTTTTCGTTAGCAAAAGATTTTTCAAGGTACTTTTCAAGATTTTTCAATGTACTTTTCTTCATTTACCCTCATCCTCGTAGGAACGCTTGTGCAGAGTTTGGTGGCAACAGCTGTTTCTCCTTGGACTTTTTCCTGCGCTTTTATTCTATTCATATGCTGCCATTACTGAGAGTTTGGTTTCTGCTGCAAGAGTTTAGGAGCAATATTATGAATCTTCGTGGAGTCATTCTTGCATCTACTTTGAGCGCTATTTCTTTTGCTCATAGGTGCACGTTATTTGACTGTCTTGCTATTTGAGTTCATTTTCATGTGTCTTTCTCAGACAAGACTTGGGTGCACAAGTTGTGAATGTACGCAGCTCGGGTGAGAAGTCGCTCACCGGCGTAATTACGTGTTTTACTCTTCCCTACAGTAATGGTGTTTCCTTGCTGGTACAAATAGTTTGTATTGTATAGTATTCATGCCTGAGGGATTTAAGCTTACAGTTTATATGTGCCAGCTTCCACAGTTTAGGTTTTGTTTCCCAAAGGATGCCCTGATCTAGTTTGTTTTAGTGGGTAGCTGCACTACAATCTCCCTTTCTTGAGGGATGGGCATGGGTTTGGGAACGAGTTCCTTTCATACTAAGCGGTACACGCGGCCTCTACACAGAGGTGGGTTCATTGGTATGCTTCACTTTCACAGTTGTTAGACTTGTTCTATATGGTAACCCTGAGACGGGGTATGTTTATCGGGCTTCTGCCGATTAACATAACAGGTAACCCTTACACTGGGTTGGTTTTAGTCATGGGTACGATTCCCATTTACAGTTGTTTGTTTGTTTGGTAACCCTTACACGTGGTATGTTCTCCCTTTCATGAGGGATGGTCATGGTTTGGGTACTAGCCCCTTTCCATAGTGCGTAACACGCAGCCCCTACACAGGGGTGGGTTCACCCTTACACGGGGTATGTTCTTCCTTACATGAGGGATGGTCATGGTTTGGGAACTAGCCCCTTTCCATAGTGCGCTACACGCAGCCCCTACTCAGGGGTGGGTTCATGGGTAATATTCCCATTTACAGTTGGTTGTTTTGGTAAGCCTCACACGGGGTGTGTTTGTTGGGTACGTTCCAATCAACATTAGAGTTAACCTTCACACAGGGTTGGTCAATGGGTCCTTTCCCATCTCTCTACGTCACGTCCAATTCCTATACAGGGTTGGTTTGCATGGGTTGGGTCCCATTTACATATATACAATGGTCATTCATACACAGGATGTGCTTCCATGGGTGCTGGACCCATATACAGTGGCGGGGTGTTTACCTTTTGCCTTACGCAATGACATATTTAGTGGCGGGGTGTTTACCTTTTGCCTTACGCAACAACTTTTTCTCATTTTATCTTTTGGGAGAGGATGGGTTTCTGTACTCAATTTCTCAGTTGTTGTATGTTATCCATTCTTTCTGCTTTGAATGGCTCATACCCTCTCGTGATGTTCTCTTAATTGCACATCCCTGGGTTTTGAACCGTTCCTTACGTTTGTAATTTTGCAACCCTTGCAAAATTAGTAATCTGTGCTTTATGCAACAAAATGTTTTATAGTTTGGGACTAGTGTCGCGGGGTTTGTTCACCCGTTGCTATACCCCACTAATTGTCTCATTTTTGCCTTCTTTTGGGAGGATAGGTTATATTGCACTCTGTATTGTATTATTTCTTTCTTCCTTTTATGCATCCCCGAGTTCTGAATTATTTCTTGCAATTGTAATTTTAATAGTGTATAGTTTTCTCTTTTTGCACTGTTGTCTCTCTCAGGTACCAATGTCACTTTCGTTTTTCATTTTTAAAGGAGGGGGATATGTTATGCCTTGCCTTACAGTTCACCAGTCCATCTGCTGCTCAGCCACTGTGAGTGTTTGGAGTAGAATGTTGGGAATGCAGTGATGCGTGGAATGTTGGGTGTCTGACTGAGTGAGGTATGACAGTTACAGAGGGGCTGAGCAGCAGGCAGGCTGCTCCTGGTGGGGCTGCTGTGGCATAGGACCAAGGGCTGACTACTGGGCTAACCTACTACTTTACTACCTGTTTATCCGGTCTAGCTAGCTGATGTGCCTACCTACCATCTTGCTGTACAACTGGAATAAAGGTACTTGAGAACTTACTTGGCTACAAGCGTCTACTTTCTACCACAGACCACAACACACTGGCTGGTGATAGCAAAGGGCACTGAGTCCCTTGCATTAGGTTGAGCTGGAGGTGAGCTTGAATGGCTGTGAGGCTGGTATTCAGTCAACCAGTGGACTAGATGTGACACTTGGTTAGAACTCAGTGGATAGCAGTGCTTAATTTGAGACTGTGGTTTCCGATGCTTGGAATCAGCACTTAATTGGTTTCCGGAGTTTGGCACCGGCACTTATTCGTCATCACCACACATATGACAATCTGCCACATGGTGGCGGTGCACACCTATTAGAGATGAGCAGAACAACGGTTGTTTATGAATACAATATACATTAAAAATACTATTACCTGCCTCTCCAGCCATTCCTTTAGCGACCTGGAATAATCTGAACTGTCACATTGCAGGCGAGAGAGGTGGTTTGTAGTTGTTTTGGTACCGTCACTGGCAGCGATGATGGGGCAATGGGTGGTGCAAGCTGCAGTGGCCTCCTGGTCAAGGCTCTGGCACTTATTATTTTACAAATTAAGCACTGGTGGATAGCCTTTAAATCTATCAATAATGATAAATACAACTGCTACAACCTTTCACCTCAGTAGATGATACATACAATGCCTTTACGACTGGTCATGGTTTGCCTTACTGTCAATCTTTCACCCCCACATAATTTAAAATGTGTTGTTATTGTAGTGATGTCATTGGTAATCATTTTTGTCCTATTCCCAAATATCATTTATACAGTATACCCTAAATTATGTTTCTTTAAGTTGTGAGTAATGGTGTCTACGCTGCATCAATTGCCAGGTTTGTGAATCCTCCAAACACTGAGGTCAATTATAATCACTAGTTAATAGTAATAATTTGTTACAAGTGACTAGTGAAATTTTTCTTATTACAAGATTGCTGTAATGTTAGCTTTCACTTCTAAGTCAAAACTAATTGTTATGTTTTTTTAAGGAGATGATATTTTTCCAGAGAGAGAGGCTACATAACGAAAAATTGTGTACTATGGTCCCATATTGCCTTTCGGGTTTCTGGTGACAACCTAAACCAAGAGGCCTAAGTACGACCAGTTGCAACTTTCGCTAGAACTCACAGGAAGTCGTATAGGGCTATCTAGAGAATAAACTTTATTTATTCGGATGCAACGCATCCATAAAAGATACAGTAATACATTCATTAAGTATAAAAGGAAACACGACATAATAAAAGATCAATGCACACAATAAAATAGAAAACATCGCCGGCTTTTAACATGGTGCAGAATAATAAAACTCTAGGAATTGAAGGTTGCACAATCCCCCACACTAAAAGTGGCCTCTGCATGCAGAACTTACAGGGATCAATCAATTCTAGAAAGCCTAGATCTGTGGGATGCACATAAGAAGCTTATCACTGCACAGAGGGTATGAGGGCTTGGTAACAGCTGTAAGTGCAAAAGTGCCACTTTGGTCTGCCTGAACTTCAAAATCTTTAACAGGGGCCAAAGGAATCATTTTCTAGGCACTGAAAACAATTTACACAATAAAACAAAGTGGATCGTGTCCTGTGGAGATCTAAAATCGCAGCCACAAGGACCTCTCTGTTTTACAGGGCGAAATCCAGCCGGGGATGCTAAAAGATGGTGAATTTGATTAAGTCTAAAGTGTGTAATTAAAAATCTGTCATGAGCACTAGATAAGGCAGAAAGGTATGGTTCCATGCCTGATATAGACTTTAACAGAACATACTCCCTCACTGTGGGTTTACTAGGCTCAGTATATTCATGCTGCGTTGTAAAAAATTGATGATGTAAATCTTTTGTGATAATAACATCCCCAGGGCTTAAAGTGTCGCGTGCAAGGAAAATGTCTGGCCTTCCTATCGCCTGGAAAGACTCCTTGATATAACGTATCCATGGGATTTTGTTTGCATGTTCCGAGGCAAACAATCTGATAGAATCAGGCGGTTTAAACCCTTGTTCTCAGATGTCCATATCTTAATCCAGCATAGTAAAGGTTTAACTGCCACTTGATCCACCAGATAATCAACCCCTAACTCTTCGTGCACGGACCAGGCTGGCGTACCTTGAGGGACTAGCAGGATCCGGCATAAAAATGTATTTTCTGTCACCTGTAACCTGTGGGGAAAGGCGTACCCCCAAACCTCACTACTGTATAAAACTTTTGCTATGGCTTTGGACTTGTACAGTTTTAGGATGACCTCCAGGGACCATGATCCCAGTCTGCTTGCAAAGCTGGTAATAGCCCCCACAGATCTGTTCAACTCTAGGTCTATCTAGGGTTACTAGAGACATCAAAAACCACAACACAGAAGGCCAAGTGTCACTAGAAAATCTAGAGAAGCCATTGTGAGACTACCCTACACATATATTACTCTGTTAAAATAGACATTCTGTCTATAGAAGTCAGAGATTTTTGAAGCTGCTTTGTTCAAGATACAACTGACAGTGGGCCCTGATTTCAGTTAGAATGTTAATTCTGTTTTACTTTTCAAGTAGAGGAATTTAATTAAACCAAGGCAACGGTAAATATTATGGAGTGCATACGTTTTGAAATGAATTGGAGGCAAGAAAAGCCTGATCTCTCATCGCATAAAAAATGCTATACCAGCAAAATAACAACATTATTCCTGGGAAATACGGGAAACACTGCGAGTCCTTGCAAGTGTATGTGAAATTGTATTCATTTCTTGATAAAGCTGGGCACGCTAAGCTCCTCCAGCTTTACAACCTGAAATGTTCAGCTGGTACTTTTAGATTTAAGTGTATTGGTTCTCACACACTTTTCAGACTGACCACATCCTCCTGTAACTTCTCTTTCCACTTCTAATGGTGGAAGCAGAATTGATGTTTGAGGGCACGAGGGGTCGGGCGAAGAAAGCGAAAAAGAAAGACGTTTCACATTGCCAAGTTTTCACTTGAGGCACAATTTTCAGGGATCAATTGTGAATTAATTGTGAGACATAAAGTGTACAGAAGCCAGTAGGTTATCTTCTCGTCGTCACTGGCTCTTCTCTCGCTCGTTCATCTTTTTTCCCCTCCAACCTCCCCCTTCCACGTTTTAGAAACAAAAAAAATGTACTGCCTGTGTTTTGATTAGGGTGCAGTCAGTCCCGACGGTATGTGTATCAGTTCTAGTGTTTACTGAGCCCCTGGGCCTTGGCTCTATTGAGCGTCGCAACAAATTATCAGGTTACTCCACTCACCCGGAAGGATCCTCTGCACCAATTAAGCTGTCGGCCTAGAGCCCTCCCCACTGCTCGGATTGGGTAGGGTGAATCTGCATTCTCTGTCTACAAAGAGCACCAAGGGCTATTCATGTTGTAACGCGAGCATCCGTACTCTGCTAATTACATGCTTCAACACCCTGCGCATGCTCCGCAAGATCTTCAGATGGATCCCCACTGAAACCAGGAAGACCGTCACCCAGGCACTCGTCACCAGCCGACTGGACTATGGGAACACCCTCTACGCCGGAACCACAGCCAAACTTCAAAAGAGACTCCAGCGCATCCAGAACGCCTCCGCACGACTCATCCTGGACATCCCCCGACACAGCCACATCACCGTACACCTGAAAGACCTGCACTGGCTCCCCGTCAGCAAGAGAATCACGTTCAGACTCCTCACCCACGCACACAAGGCCCTCCACGACCTGGGCCCAAAGTACCTCAACGACCGCATGTCCTTCTACACGCCCACACGCCAGCTACGATCAACCAGCCACGCCCTCGCCACCGTACCACGCATCCGCAGAACCACCGCCGGAGGAAGATCCTTCTCCTACCTGGCGGCCAAGACCTGGAACTCCCTCCCCACTCACCTTCGGCGAACCCAGGACCATCTCGCCTTCAGGAAGCAGCTCAAGACCTGGCTGTTCGAGCAGTAACTTACCCCCTCCCCCAGCGCCTTGAGACCCTCCCGGGTGAGTAGCGCGCTCTATAAATGCCGTGATTGATTGATTGATTGACATGCATTAGAAAGCAAGACTGGTGAAAAGGTCAGCGGCCATGCCAGGCTCTGACTGGTGAGGCTTGTAATCAATGACATGGACGAAGGACAGCTGAGCGAGTCTTTGAAAGCATGGGTGCTGCTATACTCCCTGGCATGGAAAAAGACTTCCTTCAATAAGCAGTGTCAAGAGACATAACCATGGTAGAAAGCGGAAACCTGACTGAAGCAGATAAAAGTAAAACAAAGGGCTGATTTGTTCCAATTCTAGCATGTGCTTTCCGAAATATAATGTTTTCTCTTCTCTCTGCTCGCATTTCCTGATCTGCAACGCCCTCTTGCTAGATGTGAGGGCAGAGTTAAAGGGTAAGAAATGGTAGAATGGGAAGTGTCAAGACAGAAGAGACTGGAAGGAATATTTGAAATGTGCTTTTTGCAAGACTTACAGACCATAAAAGAGCGGCACTAAGACTGAACAAAAAGAGAACTGCCTAATCTGTGCCATGCTGCTGGGCCAGTGGTGTGTAACTGCCTATATGTTTTAGCCCTCATTGCAGGTATAATTTCCCAGGTCTATCTCTCAGAAATCCTCACTGATCACACCGCCTGGTGATGCATTCCCTAACACAATAATCGCAACAAAGTGGTCATCACACCTGACATAAAAACACTTTCTACACAGAGTCAAAACAAAAACAACACCCTTCCACCTCACACCGTACATGGTGTAGCTTGCTCTACATATGGTAAGTGCTTCAGTGCCTCACACAGGGGTAGTTGGCGCTATGTAAATGCTACTATACAATACAATACAGAAGGTGTAATGGGGAGAGTGGTTGAGTCAGATTTACTTACTTGCTGAACTGGCAGGAAAGCTCAGCAAGGCCCAAAGGATGTGCAAGCATTACAGGGCCATTTCCTCCCAAAATGGCCCTCTTTTGGTTTAATTTAGATGGAATCTATACCTGCTCACCTGTCCATGCTTGTTATCTGTATAAACAAGCCCTTATACTTTCATACAGCAATTTGATGTAAATGAGTTCGTCATCAGCCCTCGTTTACTAATTTTCTGATATGGCATTCAATCCATTTATTTGGAGGTGAATCTGTAAACATTATAGCCACAAAATGTGCATTTCCTTGGAAATCCACTCAACTCATTGCACTCTGCTGTCAGTTATGAAGGGATTGCTTCCACAATCGAGCCGAAGCTGAGGAATGCTAATCTCCTCTGAAACATGCCCTCTTTTTGAGTGTAGACATTAAAATATTGGGATTGTGTGCAAACATATTTCATTTGTTGCACTCACTGGTATATTTAAAAATCCTAATAGGCTTCAGATTGGAAACATTGGATTTTTAAAAACATGCCTTTCCATTGTCCACAGTCAAGTCAGGTCCTTATGTAATATGAGCAGTCTTCTAATTTATAAGTGTTTCTTAAAGCAAGTTGTTGGGAATAATGTTATGTAACGTGAATTAGATTCTCATCACATAGCAACATATTGAATACGCGAACCGTAAATAGGTTTTATCAATGGTCTACGCATACGCATGTGTCAGTTTCTCAAGTGGATAGCTTGTTGATATCAGCATTCTTTTGTCTGAACTGGCTGCCTGCATGAAAGGAAACGAATGGCTGTCCTTACTTGATCATCTATCTAAACGTTAGGTTGGAAGAGTCCTCCCTACATTATATATAGTAAGGGCTACCTTGGCTTTGAGGCTAATCGTTTGCATCACTTAATTTCTTTTCTCACAAACAATTAGCCCTAGTACGTGCAGTCATTATTGTGCTGTCGTCTGCAGCCTTGGGCGGAAACCAGAGATCAACCGGATTGTTATGCAGTCCGCCGTGGTTGCTGGATGTCCGATATAAGTTGTGCTTACAGTATTGCAGACAACCCACAGAAACAAACACCGTGGCGGCCCTTGTAGGGCTGCAATCACGGGGACAGGACCCAGGAGCTCGAGCGCACTTCGCCGACCACATTATGCAGTAGAAAATCATACTCAAGACAGAGTTTCTTTTAGGATTCCCGTTTCCTTTCAGGTGAGGCATCATCGTAATGAGACTGACTGCTTCCCGCTGGTTCTTCAGCTGTACACGTTTGAAAGCTGAGCTCTCCTTTTACATACCTGTACTGCACTTGCTCAAGCAAAGAGAATATCACGTTCCAGGGTGTTTCAGATTCTTGAATGCACTGACTTATTGTAGTAGTAACTGCACTCTCAGTCCCTGGGTTGCGCAGGGGTTGCAATTGTGAGTTGGGTGGTATTTACTTATGCGGTAGTTATCTGCTGCATTATATATACCATCCTTCTTTAAATTTCAGCAGGTCAAACCTGCAAGAATTTAACTGAGGGAAAATGTATAGTATTTACAGTACCATGTGCATTTTGTTGCTGTCAAGTTTTAATAAAGTAAATCCGGTGTATTCAGTTTGAAGAGAAGACAGCGCGTGCGCTCTCTGCCCTGCTACCACCAAGGAACGTGTAATGTGTTGAAACTACGAATACATATATTTATTTGGCGTCTGGCATGTAGAATGTAATATGCAATTTCTTACCGTTGACAAAGGAAGGGAGAGGAATCATGACCCACTGAAGGCTTCACTTCTCATGAGTCAGGACCCCTCCCCAAACTGAAAAGTGGTAATAAATAGCATATTACACTCTACACATTGGTGTGTGTGTTGGACATGGCCTCCTTAGGGGTAATTACCCCAAAACTTTTCATTTTTTCCTCCTAGTCTATGCCAACTCTCTCTGTCTAAACTTAGGAAACTGGGTACCTTCCCCCTGTACGGCAGAGGGAAGTTGCACGTGTCTGCCTGCATTGGGCAGGGGGTGCGGATACGATGGGGTTGTGGTCCAGTACCCCATGCACCCTGTAAACATGTACACCACATACCCAGGGCTGTTTCAGCACGGGCTAAGTAGTGGGATGTGTGACTGAGTGTGTCACCCACCGGATAGCCGGGAACCCTATATCAGGTCTGCCATGGCAGGCCTGTGGGGCGCTATTGTGCCCCTGCCTAGGTTGGCATCATTAAAGCCTCGGCCTACCCGGAGTTGGTTGTTCCCTATCATGAGTGCACCCTCCCAGGGAAGCCCTGACAGGGACCAAGGGCGGGTGGTAGGCTGGGCGGACACATATGCATGTTCCCTGCCCGGGTAGTGAGGAACACCCCACTGGGGCTTCCCCTGCCTTACAGTTAGTTCTCCCCATGGATACTCCTGGGGAGTTACTGAATCTCTGTAGTCACCTCAGGGCCCTCTCACTTCTCACTGTCAAAACTGTGGGGAAGTGCGTGCGCCTTCCTACACAGGTTAGGAAGAGGCGCTGACGTGCTGTTCTGGAACATGGGCTGGTCTGCCAATGTAGACGAGGTTTGCACACCAGCCCTAATGCTTTTTCAGATATGTGTCCTTCCTGCCGTGGCAGGCTGGAGGATGCGCCCAGCACCTATAGCACAGTGGATAGGTACCCGTCCTACTATCGTGGGCTGATGAGCATATACCTGTAATCCTGGTGTTCTAACCTCCAGGTCAGGTCTGCCCGTGCAGGCCTGCGCGCTTGCATCCATGGTGCCAGCGGCAAGGTTCCTGGTCCGCTGTTGCGGGTCAGGAGAGCGCAACCATACCCATGAGGGGGGTCAACCCATGTCCAGCTGGGCTGAGCAAGGTGGTGTGTGCACATTGGCACCAAAGGTGCTCAGGCCTGGGTGAGCCATCTGCCCAGCCTGTTCTTGCCACGTGAAAGTGTGTGCGCCCTTCCTATCCATATTGGGAAATGGCACTGATTTCATGTTCTGAAACACGGGCCGATTTGTCATTGCAGACCGGGGGGTGCGCAATGGTAGCTATTGTGGGTAAACTCATGAGCAGCTTGCCAGTGTAGGCCATTTTGAGTGCGCACCCACACCTATGGTGCCCGTGATTGCATGTGCCACCTCTCAACGAAGTTAAGTGCGTGCACACAGACACACATAATGGTTAAACCAGTGTCCAGTCTGCTGTGCAGACTCGAGAGAGGTGCACATGCGCCCAGATAGTGAGGAATACCTATGTGTGTTTTCACTACCTTTGAAGCCTGCTCTGCCCATAAGTTAATATGGGGAAATGGTTGACAATTACACTGCAATGGGGGATTGTAGTGGAGCAGCCTCATGATGTTTCATGTCAATGGATTCACAGTGCCAAACCCTTTCCATTGGTAAAGGGGGTTTTGGCATAACTTGCTTAGAAATGCCACTTATAGAATATGGACATTTCTATGCTCCAAGAGGCTTGGGGACCATGGTGTCTGACTCCAGGGGACCCCAGGGGTTGTAGGAAGCACATCTGTGCATTTCCCAATTGACAGCTATAAAGCATGGTCATCCCACCGGAATTGCAGCCCTCTGCCATTTGAGGGTCAAATGGGATAGATTGAGGGTAGAGGTTGTGGCACTAAGCCTCTAGGGGCTGGATCATGGCCCCACTAAAGATTAAGATCTATATTCCAGGGCTCCGTGGCAGACAGGCCTACAATATAGGAGAGACATCTATGGTTCAAAGGGAAAACCCCTAAACCACCCCAACTTCAAAGACACATGCCAGTATAACTACGGGTGCCATCCTCCAGCAAAGGGAGCGATACACTTGTGAGGACATGGGACAAGAGAACCCGGACTACATGGTGCACGTTGTCAGAGGCCTCTGTTGTGCACATGGAGGATAACTGTCCAAATAGAGTCTGGCCTGGGCCGAGGACCTGCTGAAGTGTGGCACCCTGAAGTGTGCGCTCCAAGAGCCCAACAGCAGGCCTCCTGTTCTCCGAGAGATCTTAGGGACATCAAAGGTCTCCCCCGAGGGATCTACACCATCTACCGGTGACATCTGAAGAGCGGTGCCCCCTCAAGTGCCCACCTTGGCAAATAAATCCAAACTGGTAGCGTGGTGTGAGCGTGGACTTAAAGCTTGTGTCTGGAGATGGGATTCCCTAGTGCGGAGACCCAGAAATCTTGCCCACATCTGAGGTGTGTGGTTCCCGTACTACTGGGACCGTGACACTCATAAGCTTCTAGTGGTGGTGAGCAGGTTCACTGGTTGCGGGGCCCCGCGTGGCCTGTTTCTTCGGTCATGACGCATTTCTCTCGTGTGACATGCCGACTGCATGCTCATTGCATGCGGTGTCTGATTCACAGGGTGCGACCCTCAGAGGTGGGCGTGTACCCAGAGTAGTGCCTCATTCTACCTCATGTGGATCTGCTGAACTTTTGCCTATTTGTGTGTGACTGGACTGGTCTGGTTCAACCTGTATCATCGTGCACCGGACGTTGTGCCTCATTTCCAGAGAGGTACGGAACTGCAACTCTTTGCTGTGTGTGTGACTGGAATTGCCCGGTGCAACCCAACTCGACGTGCACCGGTCATTCTGCCTCCTGACCAGGGAGGTGCAGAATTTGTGAATCATTGTGTTTGAAATCTGAAGTTCCCGGTGCAACTTATCCCTATGCTCACCAGTCGCTGAGCCTGAATTGCCTGAGCATGACCCAGATCATCGTGTACTGATCGGGGCACCTCATCCTACTAAGAGGCCCCTCTGTGTTACTCCCCATTCATCAGTTGTTCCCTTGTTGACCCTCATCACGGCGGACCAACTACCCTCTCCACACCTGGCCCCTCCCGAAGACTTCATGGCGCCAGGTAGTAGCGAGATAGATTGACTGGGAGACAGCTCAGAAGTGGGTTAAGAGACTGCGTGACTCCTTTGTGTTTTGAGACCACTGGGTGAACTTCCCAAGTGACGGCTAACCTCTCCCTTGTTTATGTCTACCTCCTAATTAAAACTGTTACATATTCCCACCTGCTTCTCAAGGACCTAGACTTAAGTGCGCCTTCAGCCATGTGCGGCCCAGTGCTCCGGAAGCAGGGCTGGTTATCTTCCATCTGGGTATATAGGATAATAGAAGTGAAGTTGAGGGTGGAGGGAGGTTTGGGCCATGGAGTCTGCAGAGGGTGAACCATATACCTGCTGGGTACTAGTGGCACCGTATTATGGTGCTGAGTGCATAATTGTATGTGAGGGAGTACCATACGGACTGGATGAGCCATGTTGCACTGCCTAGTGGTGCGGTGTGAGTGTGTGTGAGTGTGAGTGATCGTGTGCGGCCTGCCTCCGATTCACAATACTGGCCAGTGGTGCCGCCTTATACATTGATTAGTGCCAAGAGCACAATACCTTTTGAAACTGGGTTTCACCCGTGTTGCTTCGGCCTGCAGTGCTGCTAAAATGTTTTATTTGTTTTGTGTGTGTACATAATCTTGATATAGTGCACCGCATAAGGGGGCTCTCCCTCAATTGGGAATTGTCCATAGTGTGCATACTAGTGAAACCATAACCATAATAGTGGGCCTAGTACTGCTAGTAATATTTCCAATTTGGTTTTATGCCCTCCGGTACACAGCGAAAGTCATCGAAAAAGCCGTCAACAGCCAGCTCGCTTCCTTCATAGAAGAAAACAACATCCTCGACTCCTCCCAATACGGTTTCAGGAAAAACCACAGCACCGAAACCGCCCTTCTCGCTGCGACAGACAACATCCGCTCCCTCCTCGACAGAGGATAGACTGTGGCCCTCATCCTCCTGGACCCCTCCGCAGCCTTTGACACTGTATCTCACTGCACCCTAGCCTGCAGACTACACGACGCAGGAATCCGGAACAAGGCCCTCGACTGGATCCGCTCAATCCTATCCGTCAGAACGCAGCGGGTCAGACTCCCACCCTTCCTCTCGGAGCCCACACCGACCACCTGCGGAGTTCCCCAAGGATACTCCATCAGCCCCACCCTGTTCAACGTCTACATGGCCCCACTCGCACCCATTGTCAGATCCCACGGACTCAACATTGTATCCTACGCAGACACCCAACTCATCCTCTCACTATCCAACGAACCCAACATCTCCAAACACAACTTCCAAGAAGGAATGGAAGCTGTCGCCAGGTGGATGAAGAACAGCTGCCTACAGCTCAACACGGACAAAACCGAAGTACTCATCATGGGCCCACACCCCGACCCCTGGAATGACACCTGGAGGCCCCCACCCTCAGGACCCCTCCCTCCGAACTTAAAATGGACCACCAAATCAATGCCGTCTCCTCCTCCTGTTTCCACACCCTCCGCCTCCTACGAAAAACCTTCAACTGAAATCCTCTTGAGCACAGGAAAACAGTCACCCACGCCCTCATCAGCAGCAGACTGGACTACGGCAAAGCCCTCTACGCCGGGATCAACAAGAACCTCACCCGCAAACTCCAGAACGCCTCTGCCAGACTAGTCCTCAACCTACCTCACCACTGCCACATTACCCAACACCTGTAGACACTACATTGGCTCCCCGTCAAGAAGAGAATCACCTTCAAGCTCCTCACCCACGCCCACACCGTCATCCACAACACCGGACCTACCTACCTGAACCACCACCTCTAGTTCCACGCACCCCAAAGATACCTCCGCTCAGCCCAGCTCTACCTTGCTACGGTGCCACGCATCAAGAAGACCAGAACAGGAGGCCGTTCCTTCTCCTTCCTTGTGGCCAGGGCATGGAACACCCTCCCTCTCCAACTCCGAAAGACACCAACACTCTCCAAGCTCATGAAGGACCTCAAGACTTGGCTCTTTGACGAATCAGAGTGAACTTCCGGGAGCTGCGACCCCCCCCCCACCTCAGTGCCTTGAGCCCCCTCGGGGGAGTAGCTGCGCTTTACCAACCCTGATTGATTAATTGATTGATTGATGCCCAAAATTATATGATGTTCATGTTATAATGATTGAATGTGTATTGAATATAAAAGTTTTTGCGTACATCCTGTGTGAAGTCTCTTTTGTGACGCTCAGTGCATTTATCATGAGTGGCTGCTGTGCCTTGACTTTACACATTGCTTCTGTAGTGAGCCTGACTGCTCAGGGCCAAGCTACCCAAGGGTGAGCACGGGTTATGCAGCGTGTGCAATCATCTGCCCTTGACGGGAGCGGTAATTCTGTCTGGCTGTGGGCATCCCTTTAGCCAACCAGACACTGCCGGTTCCAACAGTTGGTGGCAGCGGTGAGATAGTACTTGCATTTGCACAGCAGCGCGTGGTGGATTATTGCACTCCACGATTTCACAAAGGCAAAAGTGTTCCTATATTTCCTATAGTGTGCCTGAGGGACGGTTTGGCCTCGGGGTCGGTAACTGTTGTTCCCTGTAGATCTCTATTTCTGCTCTGGCTAGTTTGCTACCATGCCTGGGGTCCTACCTAATGGAGACTCTTTCGAGCTGGCTGATCTTGGCCGGTATATGGGGACGGAGCTCGAAGACTACTGCCGGGAGAGGGGGGTGCTTGGAAGGGGAAGTGCTATAGGGGTGGATCTTCAGAAAACCCTACGAGCATGGGCCAAGGCCCACCCAGAGGGGGTAGTGAATGGTGAGAGAGATCCTGAGCGTGGGGAGGGATTGGAACTGGCCCAGGGCTTTCCAAATGGACTAACTGGGGATGGGGGAGCTCATGCGTAGCGGGGCCGGGAGTCTCCCTGGCCCCAGGAAGCAGTGTGTTCTCTAGGGGCATGTCCTCTGAGGAACTGGAGGACAGTAGCGGAGAGAGGATGCTGAAATTAGGACTTGCCAGACAGAACAAGGAGCAGGCCTTAGCCCTGGCTAAATTGGTAAAAGAGCAGGTGCTTGCCAAATTGGAAACTGAGCAAGCCCTGATCAAGATGCTAGCCATGGAAGAAAGAAAAATGGCCAAGGAGTTGAGCCTCAAAGAAATGGATATTTGAACCCTACAAATAGGGTCAAATTGCAGCCGTGGTGGCAATGCACCTGCAGGTCCAGACAGTGTGAGTAGAGTTCACATATCAAAAAAGATAATACCAAAATTCCACTTGGGAGGGGATCAAGACATGGCTGGCAACGTATGAGGTGACTCTAAAAGTGCACGGGGTTCCTGAGGAAATCTGGGATTATAACTTATGTTTCATTCGTACCTAAGGGGGGAGAGATGCCCTTCCCCCGCCGACAGTGAAGAGCATGGTGAGTTATACAGACATGCAAAACCATCTTGATTAAGAGGATTGTGGGAGGACCCAAATGGTCCACACCCGAGGGGAAGGATCTCTTACTATACGCTGGAAAGACCTGAGGGGATAGCCCTCAGTTGGATAGTCCGGCTCTCTCCCCACTAGGGTGGGTGAGATGCATGTTGGTGTAGGCTGTTCATGACAAAAGAATTATGCTGTTCCTCTGAATTGAGAGTCAGATGTAGGGAATATAAACCAACCTGACCAGACTGGTTCAAAGTTGGGAATCCATTTCATTGGATTATAATGCCCTCACACACCCTGTCGGGTGTCATGCTTCATCATTGGGCTGCTCCTCGTCGGGTCGGCGGTGCAATACCCGACGGGCTCCCTATAGTAGGGGCACTTTAGCGGAGATCTTTTTCCAACAGCCGTTTGGTGAAGTGGGGGTGAGGGGCCTGGTGTGTGTAGATGAATGTGTGTTTTCAAGTGAATCTAAAATAGGGTTGGGAGTACCTGTGACAACAACTTTAATCAAGGGATCTCCTACCCTAAATAAAAACAAGGGGTATAAGGTGCTAGGCTGAGGTTATGTCTCAGGTTGTGGTGCTCTTATAGGTAGTAGGTCAACATGTTTCTCGACAAATGAATAGTCTACGGGCGATTCGTCAGGACCAAACAAGGGGGTATACTATCTACAACTAAAACTCAAATACTGCTGTGGCTACACACTCACATCAACCATATGACTAACTAGTCAGATACCTGCTAGTACTGGAACTACCTGTGGAGAGAGAACAAATCACATAGGTAAGTATAGTACAATTGTAGGGTGAGAATTCTCTCCTATTCCCTGCGAAAGACTGACTCTCAGGACTTCGTGGTGAGCATGAAACAGTTAAAAACAGTTAAAAAACAGGGTGCCACACGGAGAAAAGGCATTAATCGAATTTGGAGCCACGTGTGATCCAGGCTGTGGGTGTTGATTGATGAATCGATGAATTGTATTGCATGTCAATCGACCTGACATCTTATGGAATTAGTAGTCATATACCTTTTGACTACTCCCTTCTCTACTGAAATTGTGGTTATTGACTCCAAATTCGATTAATGCCTTTTCTCCTTCGTTTTTCCCTCCTTGTTTATCCCAGTACATGAGGAACCCCTCGTGTTTAAACCTACCGGGTACTGTGATGCCTGATTAGTCCACAGTTCTGGGTGAGTCAATCTGCGCTCTCTGCATCGTTGTTGTGTGCCACAAGGGCTGGAGTTCACGCTAGTTAACCTTGTGCGCTCACCGTGTGGCACCCTGTTTTTTAACTGTTTCATGCTCACCACGAAATCCTGAGAGTCAGTCTTTCAAAGGGAATAGGAGAGAATTCTCACCCTACAATTGTACTATACTTACCTATGTGATTTGTTCTCTCTCCAGTACTACCAGGTATCTGACTAGTTAGTCATATGGTTGATGTGAGTGCAGCCACAGCACCAGTTGAGATTTAGTTGTAGATAGTATACCCCCTTGTTTGGTCCTGACGACTCGCCCGTAGACTATTCATTTGGCGAGAAACATGTTGACCTACTACCTATAAGAGCGCCACAACCTGAGACATAACCTCACCCTAGCGCCTTATACCCCTTGTTTTTACTTAGGGTAGGAGATCCCTTGATTAAAGTTGTTGTCACAGGTACTCCCAACCCTATTTTAGATTCACTTGAAAACACACATTCATCTACACACACCAGGCCCCTCACCCCCACTTCACCAAACGGCTGTTGGAAAAAGATCTCCGCTAAAGTGCCCCTACTATAGGGAGCCCGTCGGGTATTGCACCGCCGACCCGACGAGGAGCAGCCCAATGATGAAACATGACACCCGACAGGGTGTGTGAGGGCATTATAATCCAATGAAATGGATTCCCAACTTTGAACCAGTCTGGTCAGGTTGGTTTATATTCCCTACATCTGACTCTCAATTCAGAGGAACAGCATAATTCTTTTGTCATAGGCTTCCCTGGGGCCTTTATGCTGGACCTGTCCAAAAGCCCTTCGTCCCCTCTTTGAGTACTGGTGTAGGCTGTTCCCCATGGACTGAGTGGTGAATGGGTCCCATGTTCTGTCTCCAAAGAAGAAGGGAGTCGGGGTGGGCTCAAGCCCAGGAAGTCTTATGTTCCTTCTCAAAGTGAGAAGGGAGTCGGGGTGGGCCACAGCCCAGAAAGCAGTATACCCAGCAGTCACCTAGGGAGGACCAGGTGGGAAAGCTGGGCAGTGCCGGAAAGAAAAAATCTACTGATGGGAGATTCCCCCACTGCAAGGGGACGGGGAGAAGCACCGAAAATTGGCAGCTCCCCAGTCCGGAACCTGGGAGGTATCCATCCCAAATGGGGGTTGCATGCTCCCAAGAAAAGGGGGAGGGGAAAAAAGAACTTACTGTGTCCAGTCCTCAAGTACAGACTCGGAACTGGAAGACCAGGTACTGGAAGCCATCCCTTACCTGGTCCAGGGCCAAGTAGGAGGAAGGTGTTTGGCCTGTGGGCCCACTGGCTTCCCCCTTCTGGAGTCTGCAGAGAGTGAACCATATACCTGCTGGGTATCAGTGGCACCGCATTAGGGTGCTGAGTGCTTATGTGTATTTAAAAGTGTGCCGTATGGACTGGCTGATACCTGTCGCACCACATAGTGGTTCGGATTGAGTGTGTATAAGTGGGAGTGATTTTGTGCAGACTGCTTATGATTCATGACACTGTCCGGCAGTGCCGCCTTATAATTTGATTGGTGCCAAAAGCACAATACCTTTTGACATTGGGTTTCTCCCACATGGCCTCGGCCTAAGGTGTTGCTAAAAAGTGTTCTATGTTTTTTGAATGTACATAATCTTGATATTGTGTACTGCATAAGGGTGCTTTCTCTCAACTGGGGGGGGGGGAGTTAGATTAGGAATTGTCCATAGTGTGCATACTAATGAAAGCATAACCATGCATGTGGGCCTAGTACTGCTAGTAATATTTCTGATTGTGTTTTATGCCCAAAAGTATATGATGGTCATGTTATAATGATTGAATATCTGTGTTGAATATAAACGTTTTTACATACATCCTCTGTGAAATCTCTTTTGTGATGCTCAGTGCATTTATCGCGAGTGGCTGGTGTGCCTTTCCTTTACACATTGCCTCTGTAGTGAGCTTGACTGCTCAGTGCCAAGCTACCCAAGGGTGAGAATGGGTTATGCAGCAAGTGTAATCACCTGCCCTTGATGGGAGCAGTAGTTCTGCCTGTCTGGGGACATCCCTTCAGTCAACCAGACACTGCCAATTCCAACATTGTGTGCATGTTTATATGTGGATGTGTGTGAGTGTTACTTAGTCCTCCTTTAGCACCATGTCTCATACCTGACTGCTCCCTACAATCAGTAAAACAGCCATGTCTACAGTACTAAAGCCCACACGTACTCCCTCTTTATCCTGAGAATTCCCTCCCTAGCCATATCAGAGCTAATGCCTCATAATTAGGGCTCCCGGTTTTATGGTATTTATTTTTTTGACATTTCCGTCTGTATTTATCCATATTTATTTTTGGGCATTTTTTCTGTATTTATCCACATTTATTTTTGCCACTAGCAAAAGACGACGCTACAGCTAGTATTTTTCCACATTTATTTAAATTGACAATTTTATTTGTTTTCTAGTACAATATAGGCTATCTTGTACTAGAAAACGAATAAAAAATTGGTTAAAAAAAGGGCAGGAAGTGTAGGGTGGAGAGAGAAGCGCGAGGTGGAAGCATAACTATAGAGCCTTTGGTGTTTGGTAACCCGGGGGCTTCTAACAAAAAACTCTGGGCCTATATAATGCGACCCTTACCCCGGGCTGCAACGACCCTTACCCGCGCTGCAATAGCCCTTGCTATTCCATTTCATGCACCACATAGGTCTCTGCAAACGCACTGGATTGCTGGCCTTCCCCACCCCTGAAACCCCAGTTCTGGGACCAAGTAAAAGCCTTGCCAGTGCTCCTGCTTCCTGGCCTTCAGTGCCTCTGCTAGTCCAGCACTTGTACCCCATTTAGCTGTCTGTGCACCCCATCTGCTCTGCCTCACTGCTGCCATTAAAGCACCAGAACCCAGACACAGACCCGCCAACGCGCCTCACTCGGAACCAGCAGGTCGCTGCTGCTGCAGAGCGGGACCCACGCACCTCTGTGAATGTACTTGTTGTAAGAGAGGAAGAAATAGCTACTAATTCTGTGTTGGGAAATTCTCACATCAAGAGAACAACGGAGGATCGCGCAGAGCTTTGGTGGGAGGGGTATCCACCTACACCCACCTACACCCAGAGTCCCAACAGAACTCCCCAGTACTTATATAGGGTACTGAGAACGCTGACCAGCTCTGAGCAATGTACTTGAAGAGCTGCCCAGCTTTGATAAGGTTCTGACAACACTGCCCAGCTCTGACCAGGTACTGAGGACACTGCTCAGCACTGAATGCAGTGAGCGAGCTGCCCAGCACTCAGCAATGTACTAAGATATCTGTCCATCACTGACATCATATTAAGGAAGTCGCTATGTACAATGTATCGAAAGAGCTGTGCGGCACTGAGCAATGTCCATCCATTCACCCTCAAAGTACTAGTGAAGCAGCCAGCTACCTTCACTGCAGTGGACAAAGGTATTGGGGCAGGGCAAATAATCTCTCCTGAAGGGCTTGGTCGTTCTCACCTCTTCGCTTGCATCTTCATGCTGAGAGTATCCTGACATCAGCCTTCACAGTCGATACAATCCTCGAGCCTCGTCCAACCACCACAGCATGTCTATTGCATGTCTATTGACTGGCCTGCTCTGGAGGTGCCAAATCCTAATGGAAGTACCAGCAGCTAGTGAGGTTTTCAGACCCCTGCGACAATTGACAATGCACACATGCGCTCAGTTGTTATGTGAGGGCACTGCCACCCTCCCCCCCGTCCTGTGTGTCAGCCCGGGCTGAGACAGCTCCCCAGGCACACACACACACACAGACAGTTTTTGAGCTGCCAGCCGCACCCGAGTACTTCACAGGTCTTTAAAAAGACCATTCACTTGTTAACGAGGCTTTGTTGTTTTTTCACCCCTTCTTACCAGACTGCGGGCAGTGTCTACAGGACCCCCTGTGCTCAGTGGCTTAAACACCGAACCGTAAAGAGCTGCCTTTTACACGGGACAGCAGAATTGTTTGGACCAAAGAACGCGCACTGACAGAGGGAAGCAACTCCGCATTCACAGCTTCACGCCAGGGTCGAAACAGCATATAGACCCCCTCTCCACTAGGTACAAGCAGCTCACACCGAGTCTATAAACAACGTGAAACCCTCACTCCCCCGTGTGTAGAAGAAAATGAAACCAGGGTGTATATCCCATGTACACCCTCACCATGTAAAGACAGCGCGTGCCGGAGTATTAATACCATAAACGCTCTTGCAGCTATTGTAACCATGTAATACACCTTACACTGTGTCTAACTCCACGTAGCAGCTGCGTACAACGGGTCTAGACGCCGCTTAGACTATCACCGCCACCTGTTTACATGAGTCAGTGAAATACACTGAATTTACGTCACACAGAGACTCCTCCACAGACCAGCTGCTCACAGCGGGGTCCAAGTAGCAGGCAGGGGCAGGTATTGTCGATGGAGCAGACTTACACCAGGTCTAAATCAGGGCCACTGAAGTCATGAGATTCTGCAGCAAAACACCTGACAGCAGCGTGGCAAAATTTGCTAGTATTTTGCCGTTTCTAAATATAAATACAGACAAAGGAAATATAGTTTTCCGTCTGTATTTATATGTAAAAATCCGTAAAAACGGAAAACCGGGAGCCCTACTCATAATTCATGGCAATTGTAAAAATCCATTTCTTCATTCATGAAGAACGTACCAATCGGCGTCATTTTCTCACTACTGTTACTAAGAAACAAACGTTTACAATATAGGTATATGAGAAAGCTGCAAACATTCAGTGTTTGTAAATGGCTGCATTTCCTGTAATTCCTGTCATATCTGTATATTCGTCTCAACATTATACACTCAAATTACTTTCATATTTCACTATACTAATTCTACACTAATCCTTTATGGGTTCCGGAGTAGCGTGCTATTCGCCGAAAAAGCACTTTGACGCCTCGTCAGGGGTAGTAAGCGCTATATAAATGCAATTACAATACAATACAATACTTTTCTACGATCAATTTCCCTGGGTGTTGCCCACTTGCCCGTAATTTAACTGATATATTGCTATACTATCTAAGTACAGCACTTATTTTAGAAGGGCTGAATATCAACAAGTGCAAATATTACAAATAACTGGACTGTAAAAATAATAACAATGACCTTTTACCTGCTTACAAACTTGGAGTCAACCAATAACACCAGTTTTTGTCCCGTGGTAATTCCAATGCGCTCTCACCTGCAGTTTGCGACCATAAATCATATGAGGGCTAATATCTAACATTAATGACCGTCACATTTGTGAATACTATCTTAGTGTGTTGCCAAAGGAATCCTCTTCATCAGAATGTGAAACTGCCTAGAGAAATTATTTTAATTGCTTGCTTTACGTGCCAAGGCTAAAAATCAATATTCTACCATGTGCCACGCACTTTATTTTTAATTTTGCTACGAATTTACACATATAAATACACTTGCAAAAAC
Organism: Calotriton arnoldi; assembly: GCA_963921515.1. NCBI lineage: Eukaryota > Metazoa > Chordata > Amphibia > Caudata > Salamandridae > Calotriton > Calotriton arnoldi. The sequence continues at coordinate 281,632 of CAWUFW010000925.1, forward strand.
CTAACTCACTTTATTCCTTGGGACTTCTTGTTTTGAGATGGCATTTCTCTCCCCTTTCTTCACAGAACGCGCCATTCCCGTTCGCATACCGTTTTTGGGGGACATCCTTCCTCGAAACTGACGGGATTGTTATTTAAATCTGTGTTCTAGACTAATGGGTCAAAGCTAATGAATGTATGGCGTATTTATTAAATGCCTGCTGCTGACTGAAAGAAAGTGACTACAATTCACTTACAATTGAGATTTTACCCCATTTTAACGTTATTTTAATGAGCTTCAGATTTGAATGTGGGCTTTCTTCGTCTGTTGCTTCCGCTCAATTGCAACTTCACCCTAAGAAGACACAAGACAGATTGGCCAGCCTCGCAGTCATTGTGAGACTTAAATGGAGTGAACATGCCCGTATGTTTCCAAACCAAACGACAGAATTAAAGCTAGAAAAAAACCTTTCACCTTCTCTGTTCACTGTCTGCTCTCCTTATGTTTCCATATGCCGTTTGCCACAAGCATTGTTTTTGTTTTTACCACATAAACATGTAGAGAAAAGCTCGCTCAAATCTCCCCTCCCCCTACTTCCCAAAATAGTTTCCCTGCCTGTCGCATGCTGCAAAAATGCATGACTAATAAGGAGCTCTGAAAGGAAGCCTTTGAGCTCCAATCACCCTTTGGAAGGGGAGCGAGGAGTCACACTTGGGATCGCCTTGAGTCTTTTTTTTGTTGCTATTGCTTCGGTCACCCAGAGGTATTTACTGATGTTTGCGGTTACACTGGCAGAATAGGTTGTGGTTTAGAGTTTAATCCCATCTTCTGAGGCTTTGGGAAAGACCAGCAGTAGTTAACGGATGCCATGTACTAGCGCACAGCTTGACATAATCTAAGTGCACACCCATGTATATGCTCCCTTTAAACACTAATAATGTTATGGCAACATAGTGGTGACCATCCAGAGTCCTGCCCAAGCAATGAGAGAATCCAACACAAATTTTCCAGCAGCAGAGCTGTACACACAATCCACCCAGGCTCTGAAAGCTTTGTGACAGCTCGGTAATGAAACACCGAACATGAAAGAATAAAAAAGAACAATAGCCAGTAATTTTTAAATGTGTTATTAGTACTTTAAGGAATTGTGTGGCCAGCCTCATTGTTAGAAAGGCAGTTTTTGGAGGCACAAAGAATGTACTCACAGAAAGCATTCATAATAATCTTGCAAACGCTGTGATGAACTACTTGGTTTCATCCTAGAACTATAGCATGAGAAAGGACCAAAACCCGTCTGAACTACAGGAGCCACTGATATCTCATTACCTTATGGCATGGCACTGATAAGCCACCAGCCACCCTGGAACTTCCAGAAAATGTCAGAGTGGGAAGATTTCTTTTCTCCAGTCCTTCTTTTGTTTCTCCTTCAATGACAAACGTGGCCCTATACAATTTTTTTGCTTCTTGCTGAATGTGCCTTAACTATTTATATGTTGTTATTGTATCCTATGTTAGCGCCCAATTTAGAGAATCCATGTGATAAATTAAATTTATCAGGTGGACTCTAACACAGAGTTAGACCTTACTTCAGAAATCTGAGAATTGTTTTCATTACCACCCAACTCTAAATATGACCATCAATATAACTGGTCTTTCAGTCTTTCTTCGTACATATAAATATATATAAATTGCCCAATGACGGTTACCACTGGGTAGTTATAGTTAGGTCTTAGTTTCCATAGGAACAGCATTTTTTGGTTTGCTTTTAACTTTGGTGCCTTTGATGAATCTTCACAAGCCTTTCCAAAGAAAAGTCTCATCCACCTCAGCTCATTCCTGGTGTAAATCTGTTCAGTAGCTTTAGAGCAATAAATGCTAAAAATCTTTGTATATATCACCCGAAGTAGGATCCACAGACCCGACAGATCTCAAGCTGAGTTCTGATTGGCTGCCACTACATCAACAACGATGTAGCGACAGCCATCTTAGGACTTGGGACTCAGCCCTGAATCCTGTAAAAAAAAAAAGGTGGAAAAAGATATAAGGGAGCAGGGTAGGGATACTCTGCCCCCTGAGGCCAAAAAGTTTTTTTTAAAAAGCGTTTGCAAAGTATTCACGGAGATTCTTCAAATCCGCGTAAAAAAAAAAAAGCATGGGCTCCCGAGGAACAAAACAACATATCCCCCGGGGCTGGCCAGGGGCTGGGGTGGGTAACAGAATAACATAAGAAGGTGGCATGTGGCCCCCCTACCAGAACTTCTGGGAGGCCCCAGGGACCTAATCTCCTGGGGCCGACATAATGACAAAGGGAGGGTGGCTCGCAGCCCCCCTCCCAAGCTTGAAAAGGTCCTGGGGACCCCATCCCTCGGGCCGACTCACTAACTGTGCCCCGGGCAGCCCAACCGCGGGATCCAGCAGTTTGGCAGGATAGAAATGTCTGCTCCCACTGAGCAGGGGCTTTAAAAATGTTCCCACCGGTTGGGAGCAGACGTGTTCCAGATTGCTCCCGCCCAGCAGGAAAATGCAAAAATAACTGGTCCCACTGGATTGGTCCATGTGGGGAGCTGGCGGGTCACAAGGGCCCTTGGACTCCTAACGCGGCCCGCAACATATTTTTTTTGTAGTAGCCTGGGGTGGGCACTGGGCACCCAATTAAGGCCCAGGGGATGGGGTCCCTGGGGCCTGTAGAGGCTTGGGCGGGGGACTGCACATGTCCTTCCCTTTAACTAAAGAAAAGGGCCCCAGGGGATGGGATTACCCAGGACCCTAAAGACTAGGGGAGGGGGGCCGTGCACCCCCTATCCAATATGTTAAATATTGAAGAAAAAAACTTCTGCCTCCTGCCAGCACCCATGGTGCATGCGGGCAGGGATGCCAGTGGGGTCTCAGGGGCCCTGGGTCTCCACCCGCAGACCCCACAAAACAATAAAAGGATCTGGGTGTCCTGGATGGGCACCAGAGCACCCACAATAAATGTATATATAAAAAAAGAATCATAATCATTATTCCCTGTTCGTAGACAGGAGGACCCCATAATGCCCTAGGGCATTTTAAATTTGCATATTTTCATGCTTGTGGAGCCCCTAGAAAAGGCAAGGGTGACCACCAAGCATTTTGTTTAATGTTGTGAGGTGCTGCAGGGAGTACAGCAGCCCCCCAACAACATTATAAAAAACAGTAAGTCTCTTGGGTCATTAATTCCATTACCCCAAGAGAACGTACCGTATTTTCTTTGCTCTGTGCTCTTCACATGAAGTGCAAGGTCCTCTTGTGGTTGTTTTTATGATAGAATGTTGTGGGCTGAAGTAAGATAAAAAAAAGACTCAGACATATTGGTTTTATTGAAAAAAGCAACATGTGTGAGTCTTTCTTTTAACAATTTTTAGCTCCCAAAATGCAACCATAAGAACAATGTTAAAAGAAGTCACAGACATGCTGATTTCATTTTCTTATAAAAATGAATTACACATTTTTATAATAACATTAACTGATATATATGGTAAACAACCGTCACCCCGCATGCTGTTACAACGCGGTCGTAACAACGACCGCATTGTGACAACGTATACCATTACCCCGCAAGTCGTTACAACGACTTGCGGAGGGGGGAGAAGGTGTTGGATTTAAAATCCAACACCTTCCCTACAGTCCGCACAGACTGGAGTTGGAATAGTAAATTTTACTATTCCAACATCCAGCGCCCCCCCTCCGCAAGTCGTAAGGGTAATGGCCGCAAGGGTAATGGTATGCGTTGTTACAACGCGGTCGTTGTAACGACCACGTTGTAACAACATGCGGGGTAATGGTATGCGAGAAAAAGAAGCATATTCAATATATATATATTCCCACACAAACGCTCCAATCTAGACCAAGGACCCAAGAGAGGTGGTACGTATGCCGGTAGAGCACCCGGCTGGTAAATTCCACAAATATCCCTGCAAAAACGGAATCACGTACTCTCAAGACACAGCTGATATAATATTCAGGAATATTTATTCCTGAATATTCTGCTTCTTCGCGGAATAAATATTCCTGAACATTATAACCAGCTGTGTCTTGAGAGTACGTGATTCAGTTTTTGCGGGGATATTTGTGGAATATATATATATATATATATATATATATATATATATATATATATAGAGAGAGAGATATGCTCACCTCTTGATGAAACCTTTAAATCCACTTTTTATGTTTTGGTCTTGTGACTCTTTGAGAAAGTTAGTAAGTCTGCCTGAGTGCAGCGAGAACCTGCAAGACCAACTGCATATTGAGCATTCCAGATTACCGTGCATGGCGCTGGGTTTGCTGCCTGCAAGGGGATGGCTGCAGGTCCTGGCTACAGGCCAGGCTCTGTGACTAACCACATGCGGTGCATGGCCTTCGGTTGGCTGCCCATAGAGGGTTGGATGCAGGAGCCCTGCATGGATGTGTCAATGGTAATTGGGTGAGTAACTGCATATGTGAAAGACAGTATAAGTGAGTGTTGGAGTATATGAGCGAGTGTATGTGTGACTGAGTGATTGCGATAGTGGCCGTATGGGTGAGTGTGTGCTTGGTTCAGTGACTATATAGGTGAGTGAGAATGTGCTAGGATCTGTATGAATAAATGAGTGGGTGTGTGTATAACTGTATAGGTGAGTAAATGCCTATGAGATTGACTCTATAGGTGTGTGAATAGGTGTGTGAGTAGCTCTATGAGTGACTGACTGTGTGTGAATGGCTGTATGGGTGTATAAGTGGATATATCAATGGCTTTATTAGTGAGTGAGTTGGTGTATGAGTGGCTGTATGGGTAACTGAGTGGATGTGTGTGTAGACTTATGAATTAGTGAGTGGGTGTGAAAGTACGGGTATGTGTGTGTCAATGGTTTTGAGAATGCTATTGTAGAAGTTGGAGTGATTGTATGAAAGGTTATATTGGGTGTGAGTGGGTGTGTCAGAGATTCTGTGGATGATGTCATCAGTGATGTCATTTGAGGTGGCATCAGTGATGTCACTTACCATGTCATGAGTGATATAATATGTGAGGTCATAAGCAGTGCATTGCGGGGGCACAAGTTATAGTTAGCTTAGCTAACTATAACTGCTGAATTTCTCTGGTTTTGTACGAGTTGAATGTAAGCCTAACTATAATGCCTTTGTAACCTCTGGTTTTTTCAGTGAATTTCTAAGGTTTTTTAATATTATATTTCCTAACTATAACGTAGCTGTAACCTTTGTTTTTTTCAGTGAATTTCTAAGGTTTTTTAATTGCTAATTCCTAACTATAAAATCCCTGTAACCTTTGTTTTTTTCAGTGAATTTCAAAGGTATTTTAAATTTTATTTCCTAACTGTAACCTGTAAACTTTAACAGTGGGTGTGTGAGTCGCTGTATTGGTTGGTGACTGGGTGTGTGAGTGGCTGTATGGGTATGTGAGTGAGTGTGTACCTGAGCCGCCCTCATTTGGAAATAATACAGATAACCTGGGTCAAATGACGGACTCTTAGGAGCCCACCCGCAAGGGTTCTCGCTTTGAGGTTTTTGTCTCCCTGGGTCTGACTATAGTTATAGAGCTGCATTTTGTAAATTGATGTACTATGTTGTAAATTGACTAATAAATGAACACTGGCATAAAAATGTAATTGGACTGATTAAGTTTTTATGTATTCAAAAAATGTCTTGGCATTGTGCACTTTTATGGTTCATCGAACCGAAATAAATTTAATATCGATCGAGTGTGTAATGTCTGGTTAATTACGTAAGTGCATGAGTAGTGCCTTGGTGATTGTATGATTACCTAGGTTGTGCCTGTATGATTCTATGAGTGCAATTGCCAAGAACAGCAAATACTGCATGTTTTTGACGAAGTATAAAACACATTTATAGACATACTTTACCTAAAGTTTCAGTCTAGTGGTTTGTAACATATTAATTTAACTTTCCCCTTATATTCATATGTCGAAAAAACTACATCAAAAAAGCTTTTTCCTTGTTTGTGGTGACACCGAAGGTCGCAATGATGTCGGTAGTCACAAATACAAAGGACAAAGTGTAAAACACATATATAAACATAGTTTCAATAAAGTTTGATTCCAGCTGTTTAATAACAAATTAGTTTAACTTTATTTTAACAACAAATTTGGTTAAAACCATTGTGGATTGCCAAGCTCCGCACTTCATGATTGTGCGCTGTGGTGGAAATGACTTAGGCACACTAAGTGGGCTGGTAATCCTAATGAAGGATACCTTTGCAGAACTGATGTCACTTTTCCCTCACACTGTCTTGGGGTACTCTAATATATGCCAAAGACAGAAATAGAAGTGGTCAAATCAATTCTGTCCACAGATTGACAAAGCAAGGAAACATGTTAATAAAACTGTTTTTCTATTCTTCAGAGACCATCGCATGGGCAGTATCTATAACAACATTCTGCGTTTTGACATGCATGGAAATTATAGAAATGATGGAGTGCACTTTACAGATGAAGGCAACAGGATGTTTCTAAGTAACATGAAACTCTGCATCCGCTCTTATGTATAGTAGCCATATACACACAACCAACACAACAGCTCCTGTCAGAGCCTCCCCAGTACCCTAAACATTGCGAAGTTTTTTTCTAAAGGTTTTTTTTTCTTTAGTTTTTGTCAATCTTCGCGACGACGCCACGATCATCGCGCATATGTTGCGAAAACGGAAAACAAAAGCAGACATTCAATGGCCACCAACACATCCAAAAATAATATGTAAAAAAATCCATTCTGAACATTGCACTACACATATTACTATATACATACTTCTTTCAAAGAATGCTTAAACTCATATTTTTCTACTAAGTTTCTTTAAAAACCACCTTTCAGAACTATTTTCTGTTTTTACGGTTATTTGGGATGTCGCGATGACATCGTTAACCGTGACGATCACGCCTTTTTCTTAAAGTGAAAACACATATATGCACACATATTACAGTATTTTACACACTAGGGGTTTATTACTGTACACTTCAAACTGATGTTTTTCTAGTGCATTTCTAGAACAATCATCTCTAAAACCTATTTTCCGTTTTTGCAGTGAGGCCGGAGTTCTCAAGGACGTTGGTAATTGCGACCAGCGGTTAGGTCGCAAAGGCAGGAATTCAATATCCACCACCACATAAACAAATTATAACTATATAATTAATTCTAACCATCACAGTACATAATTCACTATATAAATAACTCTATAAGAACATGTATCAAAATCTCAATATCTCTATAACAATGCTGTTGGAAAGTGGATTATTAGTAGGGGCTAATGTATATCTGCCACTGGCAATAAGGCCACTAACACATGATAGGACTCAGCAGAGGTCTTAGAAAATTATTCCCATGCTCAACCCTTGGTAGCTCGGCTGCGAGCAGGCAGGCTTAACTTCAAAGACAGGTATGTAAAGCATTTAAAAACACCAATTCAGTAAATAATTAAGACACAATGCATAATAAAAATCCAACACCAATTTATAAAAACAGGAAATATTTTTATCTTTAAAATGACACCAAAACGACAAAAATCCAATGTAGGGAACTGGAAATATGAATTTTTAAAGATTTATCACTTTATAGCACTAACTGGCACATGCATCAAGCTAGGATTTTGTGAGTCCTTAATAGCGAATATTAAGGATTCGCAATTAAGGATTCGCAAAATCCTATGCATGTAGGAATCGCGATAATAATAGCGATTCCTTCACATTCCTTATTTGCGACTCACAAATTGCGAGTCTCAAATAAGGAATGGCTTCCCATTCATTCCTATGGGCCTACAGGCCCATAGGAATGAATGGGAAACTGCGAGCGCTAATTGCGAGTACCAATAGGTACTCGCAAATTGCGCATGCAATTTCAAGGGTGCAGGGGTGTCAAAAGGACACCCTGTTGCACCCCTGAAATTGATCCGTGCACATATGTTGCGCACACACATGTCCCAAGGACATGATTGTGTGTAACCTTCAACTTTGTAAAATGCACTTTAGTGCATTTCTCAAAGTTTTTGCAAATTACCATGAAGTTCAATTTCATGGTAAATTGCGCCCCCTAGTAGCGAAATTGCGAATTTTTTTACTTTGTTGCATTGCATTTAAGGAATCTCAATTTGCGATTCCTTAAATGCAATCGCAATTTAAGTAATCACAATTTAGAGATTACTTAAATTGCGATTTTTGCATTTGGGATGATGCATCCCAAATGCAAAAATACCGGTCGCAAAGGGGCAGATTCTCCGTTTGCGACCGGTTTTTCCTTTGATGCATGTGCCTGTTAGAAACCTATAGCACCATATTGGGATATCTGGTCGCGATAGACCGGCTCAAAGTCAAAGTTTGAGGCCGACCGCGATGGAGCCCTGAGCGGCTACCCCTCGCGGTAGGTCCCAGTCACAGTTTTTACCTTCGGACTTAGAAACTTTTCTGGAGCTTTTTCTCGTGGGGTCCCTCGATGCTCTTCACCAGGCCGGATTCGGTGAGGGTTCGCCGGACTCAGATTTCTTCTACTCCCGGTCAAACTCTGTAAGTCGGACCTACGGAGCTTTCAGCGGGACGAACCTGGATGGCTTGGCCGACTCGCGGTTGAAGGCAGGTGGCTTGGCTGACCAGGTTGAGTCGGCCCCCTTATGGAGCTTTTTTCCGAAGTTGCTCCAAAGTTCTCCAAACTCCTGGAACTTCTTCTGGAAGTTCCCCAAAGGGTCCCAAAGTGTCTCAAGCTCACTCCAAGGGTCTAGAAGCTCCAAGATGGTCCTTGAAAGTTGAGGACTTCAGTTCCCACAATCCACTTGGACTAAACCCTTACAAATCCACTGGTAGTTTTCCAGGTTGAGGATCCTTGGTGGTGATGTTCCAGGTGAGCTCTGTTAACCTGTAGCTTGCAGGGAGTCCACTCTTTAGTTCTTTTACAGCAAGGTAGTCCACAGGGCTGTAGTTCCAGATGGTGCAGTTCTCAGAGGGCAGGCCTTAGAAATTGCACATCAAACTTCTCAGCATGGCACAACGTCTTGCTTTCTTAAGTTTCAAGCAGCAGATCTGAGGGCCTCTGCCCTTCTCAGATACTTATTCCAAGTTCTCTGGGTCATGCAGGAGGTCACTCCTGAACAATGGGGGCAGGGTAACTCCCCAAGGTTATGACCACATCCTGTAGAGTGTGGCATTATTTTGTTCCAGAGTGCACCAAATCCTCCAAATTCATAATGGCTGATTTTCCAGCAGAAAGGTAAGAGCTGGCTAAACACACCCCTAAGATGGCTAATTTCCCTAGACTCTCCCCCTTGCATCTGCTCATTCCTTCCTTAATCCTAGCTCTGGCTTGGGGACAAAAGAGCAGAGTGGTAACTGACACTGAGGCCTTCCCCTTTCCTTTGAAGACCATGGTTTACGATTCCTCCCCCTACTCTGGCATTCCTGTGTAGCAGCACACTGCCCTCCCAGCAGAGCTGGTTAACCCCAGGGGCTCTTTATCACCTCTTCAAAGCAGCCTGGCTAATCCACTTAACTCTGACCAATCAGGACAGACCCCTGGAAGGCTGAATCTGGACCTACAAACAAGAAAGTCTTATAACTACTTCTCTGTACATTTTAGGAGAAATTCAACAATATCATATTTTTGGATTTATCACCACCATTCTGGGAAGTCTTTGAATGGAAGTTCTATCATTCTCCTGTCAGGAGTTATTAGTTAATAACTTCTTGCCATGTTAACCTATGTGGCATGGGATTTGCAATGGGAAAAATGACTTGGGCCATTTTTCCAGCACCAGGACTTACAAAAACATATTTTATAAGTACTCCGCCTATATCTACGGGACCCCCACCCCATGGACTACTTAGGGGAGATTTTAGGGGTTCAGAATCTGTAGAAATATTGCAGATCCTCCCTCCACAGTGCTTCTAGCATCAAAGTCGAATTTGGGCAGCACTTTATCACAATGTGGGGAGTGAAATTTGAAATTTCACTTAACCCAGGGCCTATGACTCCTAGAGGTGACCATGGGGGTTCCTAATATGCCAAAACATTGTAGGTTATCCATTTGTAAGTTCCCCAAAGACCAAAGTCGAGTTTTGGTACAATTTACTTTTTAAAGGCAGTCATGGAACCCAGGGCTGCTTTTAAACTGACCTCAGGCTTCAGCAGTGCACACATGCAAGTGCAGAAAAGGCTGCTGGCCTCTAAACTGCCATGCCCTACTATATACTAGGGACTGATAGGTAGCTTCAATCCCCCGGCCCTATTATGTACTAAGGTCTTATAGGGTAGGTCATGCCAATCACAGGGGTACCCCAACCCACAGTGTACCCTAGTGTATGTAGGTGTTTTCACTGTATTCTAAGTGTTTTCAGCATAGCACTGTCCCTGGGCCTGGTTAGGCAAAGCCCAGGGTCAGTCAGAGTCAGTTACCACCTGTACCAGTCAGCAAAAAGTTGGGGGTGCCCAGGGCACAGGATGACTTTGCAACATAGCCCCCCCCAAACGAAAGGTGATGGGTTACTAACCTACACCCTGATAGTCCTCATCAGCTAAGTGGAAAAACCTGGAAAGTCCATCTGCATTTGCATGTGCAACCCCAGGTCTGTGCTCCACTGTAAAGTCCATTCCCTGTAGGGAAATGGACCACCTTAACAGCTTGGGATTCTCCCCTCTCATCTGCATGAGCCATCTGAGAGGCCTGTGGTCAGTTTGAACACGAAAGTGAGTCCCAAACAAATATAGTCTCAACATGTTCAGGGACCAAACCACAGCAAAAGCCTCTCTGTCAATGGCACTCCACCTCTGCTCTCTGGGAAGAAGTCTCCTGCTAATAAAGGCAACTGGCTGATCAAGGCCCTGTTCATTTAGCTGTGACAACACTGCCCCAATCCCTTGCTCTGAAGCATCTGTCTGAACCACAAATTCTTTTGTGTAATCAGGGGCCAGCAGCACTGGTGCTGAACACATAGCAGCTTTCAGAGAATCAGAAGCCTTCTGACACTCTGGGGTACAATCCACCTTTTTGGGCCTCTTCTTAGAAGTGAGTTCTGTTGGGGGCCCCACAACGGTCCCATAATTTTGAACAAGCCTTCTATAACACCCTGTCAGTCCAAGGAATGCCCTGACCTGAGTCTGGGTAACAGGAGCTGTCCAATCCAAAATAGTTTGGATTTTAGCTTGGAGAGGCTGTACATGGCCCCCACCTACCAGGTGGCCCAGGTACACCACAGAACTCTGCCCTATTTGGCACTTACTTGCCTTAATAGTCAGGCCTGCCTGCTGCATGGCCTGAAGCACTTCCCTTAGGTGGCTTAAGTGATCCCCCCCAGGTAGAACTGTATACAGCTATCTCATCCAGATAAGCTGCACTGAACTGTTCCAACCCAGGCAAGACCCTGTTCACCAACCTTTGGAAGGTGGCAGGTGCATTCTTTAAGCCAAAGGGCATTACCTTGAACTGATAATGTCCCTCTGGTGTGGAAAATGCTGACCTCTCCTTTGCTCCATCAGTGAGGGCAATCTGCCAGTAACCTGAAGTCAAATCAAAAGTACTCAGGTACTTAGCAGCCCCTAACCTGTCAATGAGCTCATCAGCTCTAGGTATAGGGTGAGCGTCAGTCTTTGCGACTGCATTCAATCCTCTGTAGTCCACACAGAACCTTAACTCCTTGGGTCCCCCCTGAGGATTAGGTTTAGGTACCAGCACCACTGGACTGGCCCATGGACTCTCAGACGGTTCAGTTACCCCCAATTCCAGCATCTTAGCAACCTCAGCTTTAATGCTGGCTCTGACATGGTCAGACAACCTGTACAGTTTATTTTTGACAGGTAGGCTGTCACCAGTGTCAATGTGGTACACACACCACTCAGTGATGCCTGGGGTCAAAGAGAACAGGCCAGCAAACTGCTCCAGCACTTGCTTACAGTCTCTGTGCTGCTGGTCTGTCAACTTGGGAGAGAGTACAACCCCCTCCACTGACCCATCTTGCACATTAGTGGAGTGGAGGTCGGGCACAGGCTCTGTTTCCTCCTCCACACCCTCATCAGTGACCAGTAATATGGTCATGTCTGCCCTGTCATGGTGGGGTTTCAATCTATTCACATGCAGGACCCTATGAGGGTTCCTGGGGGTGCCAAGGTCAACCAAATAGGTAACCTCACCCTTCTTTTCTAAGATTGGATAGGGCCCACTCCACTTGTCATGGAGGGCCCTGGGAGCCACAGGCTCCAACACCCACACCAGTTGTCCTGGAGTATACTCAGGCATAGTAGCCTTCTGATCATATCAGTGCTTCATGATCTCCTGGCTGGCCTCCAGTTTCCTGTTTGCCTTGTATATGTACTCTGCCATTCTAGATCTCAGGCCTAGCACACAGTCAAGCACATTGTCCTTTGCTTCTTTAACAGGCTTCTCTAAAGACTCTCTCAGCAGACTCAATGGCCCCCTCACAGGGTGTCCAAACAACAACTCAAAGGAACTGAAACCAGCCCCTTTTGTGGCACCTCCCTGTAGGCAAACAGTAAGCATGGGAGGAGAACATCCCATCTCCTCCTGAGTTTCTCTGACAACCCATTTATCATGCCCTTCAGGGTTTTGTTGAATCTCTCAACAAGACCATTTGCTTGTGGGTGATAGGGGGTGGTGAACTTGTAGTTGACACCACACTCATCCCACATAGCAATCAGATAGCTGGACATGAAGTTCGTGCCCCTATCTGATACCACCTCTTTCGGAAAACCCACTCTGGTGAACACACCAAGCAGTGCTCTAGCCAATGCAGGAGCATTAATGGTTCTAAGAGGGATTGCTTCAGGGTACCTAGTGGCATGGTCCACTACCACTAAGATATACCTATTCCCTTATGCAGTAGGTGGGTTCAGGGGACCAACAATGTCCATCCCCATCCTTTCAAAAGGAACCCCAACCACTGGCAGTGGTATTAGGGGAGCCTTTGTCTTGCCCCCTGCCTTGCCACTGGCCTGACAGGTGACACAGGAGCTGCAAAACTCCTTTACCTTCTCAGACATATGGGGCCAGTAGAAATGGTTCCCCTACCGGTTCCATGTCTTTGTCTGTCCCAAATGTCCTGCCAAGGGGATATCATGACCCAAAGTCAGGATGAACTCGCTGTACTTCTGGGGCACCACCAACATCCTGGTGGCCCCCTCCATTAGGTTTCTGGCCTCAGTATAAAGCAGTCCATCTTCCCAGTAGCTTCTATGAAACCCACTGTCATCTTCCTCCTCTTGCTTAGAGGTAATCCGCCTCAAGCTCTCAAGGGTGAGACAGTCTCTCTGTCCCTTACTGAACTCCTCTCTGGAGGGTCCACCTGCTCCTGTCAGTTCTGCCAAATCTGACAGCTCTGGCAGGGATGGAGTCCCTCCCTCAGAGGCCAGATCCTCCCCATCAGGGTTAGATTCTTCCTGTACCTCTGGAGTTCCATGGGCTGGCTCACCAGGCCCCGTACCCTTGTCCTTGGATGCTTGGCCCTTTGTTCCAGAGTCCAAGTGTCCAGCCCCTCCCTTTTGGCTAGTCTGTGACCTAGTCACAGCACATACCCATTCGGGGAGCTCCAATATTTTCATATGGAGTCCTCTCTCCACCTCTGACCACTCAGAGGCTTCAAGATCATTGCCCAGTAAACACTGGACTGGGAGAACCTTTGACACAGCTACCTTCATAGGGCCTGTCACACCTCCCCATTCTAAATCCACCACAGCCATAGGATGGAGTTTGGTGGTGCTGTCTGCGTAAGTCACCTGGTGAAACTCACCAGGTAACAACCTCTCTGGAGGCACCAGCTCATCCAGGACCATAGTTACACTAGCCCCAGTGTCTCTGATAGCCTCAACCTCAGTCCCATTCACTTTAGGCCTCTGCCTGTACTTGTCCATGTTTGGAGGTAAGGCAGCAAGGGTTGCAATAGTCACCCCACCCAGGGACTCTAAGGTTGCTTCCACCACCTGACTACCCTTCTCTAGGGCACCACTCTCCACCCCTACACTTACACTGGCAATCCCTGTGGATGACCCCTTAGGGGGGAGCTTCTTGGCGCAGACAGCATCTCCCTGTTTGTGCCCTGGCTGGTTACAGTCAAAGCACTTACCCACCTTTGAGGGATCAAAGAACCTACCATTCTTTCCATGATACCCCCTCCCTTTGAATTTGGGTTGGCTCGGGGCCCCCCTCCTTGTGCAGGTTTTTGTGGGTCTTTGGAGGATTCCTTCTGGTTTTTACCTTCTTTCCCTTGGGCTTTTCCTTGGGGAGGGACCTGTCCTCCTTTCTTGTGGTCACTCTCCCCTGGTGCTGAATGGAAACCCGGGTTCTCACCCACTCATCAGCTGCTTCCCCTCACCCACTCATCAGCTGCTTCCCCTCATCAGCTCTCTCGGGTCTGTCAACTTAGAATCCACTAGATACTGGCGTAACTTCTCTTCTGCACAATGAGTCAAAATATGTTCTTACAAAAACAAATTATACAATCCCTCATATGTGTCAACAGTGTTACCAACAATCCAGCCTTCCAGTGCCTTCACTGAAACGTCCACAAAGTCTACCCAAGACTTTGAACTCAGTTTCTGGGTGCCTCTAAACTTCACCCTGTACTGCTCTGGAGTCAGACCAAATCTCTTGACTAAGCATGCCTTCATTTGCTGGGATGATTCTGCATACTCTCCCTTCAGGGCCAGGAGCCTATCCCTCCCATCTACTGGAATCAACTCCCACAGGAGTGCACCCCAATACTTAGAGTAGACCCTACTCTTTCTAAGGGCCCTCTCAAAAGCTGCTAGCCACCTGTCAATGTCATCCCCCTCTGTGTACTTGGGCACTATACCCTTGGGAAGTTTGGGATCAAATCTACCACCCCTGGACATCTCACAATCTTCTTCATTTTCACTGCCACCATTTCTTTTGAACGCCTCCTCCCTCTCCCATTTCTTCTTACTCAATTCCAATTTCTCCTTCTCCAAGGCTATCCAAGCTAATTGGGCCTCAGGCTGTCTGTCTGCAAGGGACAGTGGTGGTTCCTGAGTAAGGGACCCTTCCCCCCTCCCACCATCTGGAATCATATAGCTAACACTAGAGAAAATGGAAGAGGCATCATCCTCACCCTCCTCTTGGATGAGGTGGGGGGGACACCCTCTATCCCCCCTTGACTCTCCTCAGCTTCCCCAGCCCAGGCCTTTAGGGACTCAATCAACCCTGCCTTCCTAAGCTTCTTGGAAGCAGGCAGTCCCCTAAGCCTACACTGTCCCCTAAGATCAGCCATCTTCAACTGGGATAGTTTAGCCAGGTCCAGCTCCATGGTTCCCTAGTTTTGGGTCACAACAACTAGGCACAACAGACTTAGAACAATTTGGAAAAATCAAAACAATGGATTAAAAACAGTTTAGTCCAAATTCCAAAAATCAAACTCAAAAGTTTTGTTCTAAGGCATTTTAGGTTTAGAATTTCTTTATTGATTTTGTTCTAAGGCAATTTAGAGGATTTTTATAATCTTAATTCACTTTACTGAAAGGTGTACTTTTTAAACACAAGTCCTCATCCACACCGCTGAGCACCAAATGTTGGAAAGTGGATTATTAGTAGGGGCAAATGTATATCTGCCACTGGCAATAAGGCCACTAACACATGATAGGACTCAGCATAGGTCTTAGAAAATTATTCCCATGCTCAACCCTTGGTAGCTTGGCTGCGAGCAGGCAGGCTTAACTTCAAAGACAGGTATGTAAAGCATTTAAAAACAACAATTCAGTAAATAATTAAGACACAATGCACAATAAAAATCCAACACCAATTTATAAAAATAGTAAATATTTTTTCTTTAAAATGACACCAAAACGACAAAAATCCAATGTAGGGAACCGGAGATATTAATTTTTAAATATTTATCACTTTATAGCACTTTGAAACCTATAGCACCATATTGGGATATCTGGTCGCAATAGACCGGCTCAAAGTTAAAGTTTCAGGCCGACCACGATGGAGCCCTGAGCGGCTACCCCTCGCGGTAGGTCCCGGTCACAGTTTTTACCTTCGGACTTAGAAACTTTTATGGAGCTTTTTCTCGTGGGGTCCCTTGATGCTCTTCACCAGGCCGGATTCGGTGAGGGTTCGCCGGCCTCGGATTTCTTCTACTCTCGGTCAAACTCTGGAAGTCAGACCTACGGAGCTTTCAGCGGTACGAACCTGGATGGCTTGGCCGACTCGCGGTTGAAGGCAGGCGGCTTGGCTGACCAGGTTGAGTCGGTCCCCTTATGGAGCTTTTTTCCAAAGTTGCTCCAAAGTTCTCCAAACTCCTGGAACTTCTTCCTGAAGTTCCCCAAAGGGTCCCAAAGTGTCTCAAACTCACTCCAAGGGAATGGAAGCTCCAATATGGTCCTTGAAAGTTGAGGACTTCAGTTCCCACAATCCACTTGGACTAAACCCTTACAAATCCACTGGTAGTTTTCCAGGTTGAGGATCCTTGGTGGTGATGTTCCAGGTGAGCTCTGTTAACCTGTAGCTTGCAAGGAGTCCACTCTTTAGTTCTTTTACAGCAAGGTAGTCCACAGGGCTGTAGTTCCAGATGGTGCAGTCCTCAGAGGGCAGGCCTTAGAAATTGCACATCAAACTTCTCAGCATGGCACAACGTCTTGCTTTCTTAAGTTTCAAGCAGCAGATCTGAGGGGCTCTGCCCTTCTCAGATACTTATTCCAAGTTCTCTGGGTCAAGCAGGAGGTCACTCCTGACCAATGGGGGCAGGGTAATTCCCCAAGGTTATGACCACATCCTGTAGAGTGTGGCATTATTTTGTCCCAGAGTGCACCTAATCCTCCAAATTCATAATGGCTGATTTTCCAGCAGAGAGGTAAGAGCTGGCTAAACACACCTCTAGGATGGCTAATTTCCCTAGACTCTCCCCCTCGCATCTGCTCATTCCTTCCTTAATCCTAGCTCTGGCTTGGGGTCAAAAGAGTAGAGTGGTAACTGACACTGAGGCCTACCCCTTTCCGTTGAAGACCATGGTTTATGACTCCTCCCCCTACTCTGGCATTCCTGTGTAGCAGCACACTGCCCTCCCAGCAGAGCTGGTTATCCCCAGGGGCTCTTTATCACCTCTTCAAAGCAGCCTGGCTAATCCACTTAACTCTGACCAATCAGGACAGCCCCTTGGAAGGCTGAATCTGGACCTACAAACAAGAAAGTCTTATAACTTCTTGTCTGTACATTTTAGGAGAAATTCAACAATATCATATTGTTGGATTTATCACTACCATTCTGGGAAGTCTTTGAATGGAAGTTCTATCATTCTCCTGTCAGGAGTTATTAGTTAATAACTTCTTGCCATGTTAACCTATGTGGCATGGGATTTGCAATGGGAAAAATGACTTGGGCCATTTTTCCAGCACCAGGACTTACAAAAACATATTTTATAAGTACTCTGCCTATATCTACAGGACCCCCACCCCATGGACCACTTAGGGGAGATTTTAGGGGTTCGGAATCTGTAGAAATATTGCAGATCCTCCCTCCACAGTGCTCCTAGCATCAAAGTCGAATTTGGGCAGCACTTTATCATATTAACAGGGACAATCCATTTGGACACTCTGCGCCTTTACCTAACAACAACTAATGCCTAAATCGGGCTCAGAACTACCATGCTTTCCCCACACAGTACTCACCTGGAAATGATATCTTCTGGGAACTGTAGTTTCAACCTGACTACAGTTGTCATGTGATTACGTGCAAGCGGACTCCCACCAATGGGAGAGGGACATGAGATTTAAATGCGCGAGTGCAACATCACCCTGAGAGCAGCAGCATCTGAAGAAGGCTAATGAGCCGAAATGCATTATGCCCAATTGTCCATTAAAAGGTCTTCCAAGCTTTCCCCGGAGGGGTTTTGGCAAGAATTATCCGCGCTAGCCAGATGCGTGAAAGAGGCCCCGTTCTGCAAGCGGCCGGAGTGATGCTGGCATCAACTGGTCTTCCAAGCTTTCCCCGGAGGGGTTTTGGCAAGAATTATCCGCGCTAGCCAGATGCGTGAAAGAGGCCCCGTTCTGCAAGCGGCTGGAGTGATGCTGGCATCAACTGTTCTTTTCGAGTTCAAGGTATTGGAAGGACTCCGGCCCGCCTCGAGTGTGTGCCAAGCCATGGATTGCTGTCAGGTACAGCTCGTGACTTCACGAGGAGACAAGTGCATTGTCATTTTGTTTCATGATCCGGCGGGCACTTTTGCAAGGGGCTGGAGCGTTAAAGGGGACCCGAGGAAGCCAGTGGACATACATATTAACAGGGACAATCCATTTGGACACTCTGCGCCTTTACCTAACAACAACTAATGCCTAAATCGGGCTCAGAACTACCATGCTTTCCCCACACAGTACTCACCTGGAAATTATATCTTCTGGGAACTGTAGTTTCAACCTGACTACAGTTGTCATGTGATTACGTGCAAGCGGACTCCCACCAATGGGAGAGGGACATGAGATTTAAATGCGCGAGTGCAACATCACCCTGAGAGCAGCGGCATCTGAAGAAGGCTAATGAGCCGAAATGCATTATGCCCAATTGTCCATTAAAAGGTCTTCCAAGCTTTCCCCGAGTGGCCTCTGACTTCTTTTGACCGAAGGGGTTTTGGCAAGATATATATACATGTGTAGACATATATATACATGTGTAGATATATATATACACATGTGTAGATATATATATACATGTGTAGATATATATATTTATATGCATGTGTAGATATATATATGCATGTGTAGATATATATGTATATATCCTTTGGTTTGTTGTAGTGTCATATTTTGCTTCCATCCACCATAATATGAGGCAAACAGTCAGCCCATTTTAGGCATTGGTTCCTCTCTCTCCTAATCTTTTTTATAACTTTTTTTGAATCTTTACATGGGCCCAGCAGCTCCCCAGATACTGCTATAAAGGGCCACAGCACTACTACGTTTGCCACCACTTGCTATTTTCTGCATCCTGGCATTCAATGTTTTTGTAGCTGCATTCTTTGAGAATGGCTATAAAACCATTCTAAGACAGCTGCAATTAGTTGTGCATTTGCACACATGAGCATCCATCTTGCAAGGCTTTTTTAAATAAACTTTTATTACAAAAATATTTCTACGAGGAGGCCTATACGTGCACATGCACACACATGAGGGCCATATGTAAATGTTTTTGTAATATAGTTTTACAAAAACATTTACATTGCAAAAAAAACATTTGCTAAGATAGCACCAACAATATTTGCTTTGTCAATGTTTGTTTTGTATCCATACTTTCTCCTTGTATCATTATCTTCAATCTTTCTGTTCCTTATTCCTTTTCTGCTTTCTGTCTTTCACTCCTTTGTTCAGGAGTCAGAGCCGAATGATTAGAAAATAAGTCAGAGTCCCCAAAAAGGAGTAACTGTATCCACCACCAACAATCACCAGCACAAAAAAGGACTTGGTGGTTTTGTGCTACTCTTTGCCTTTTTGCCTCCTCTCCCATGTTTTATGCAGCAGGCTATGTTTTAAAGTAATGCCACAATTAGGATCCAAGGGAGAAGCTCCCAACAGAGAATGTATCACACCCTGTCCGAATCTTTAAACTCACAGAAGATATGTTCTACTAAAATAGGGGTTGTGTAGTATGTGCCTAAGGAAGAAATCCTTTTAAAGGACGAGAACCCTCACCCACCCGAAGGTGACATACTTCATCATTGGGCTCCCTCCGCACATCGGAGCCGCAAGGTCCCAGATGTGGGCTAGAACTCCCCACCTAGTGTAGTGGGTGGAGAGGAGCTGAGGTGTTTTCAGGCAAAGGGATTTAACTGAAATACTTGCTGTATTTTTAATCTTTTATTGCCGTAACTACGATATTTGCACATCTTGCTCAATTAGCATAATTTGCACCTGTTTGCCAGTCCCGGTCCACCGCGGCTGAGTGCCGTTTGTGTGGAGGGCATGGCAGGCAGCATCAAGGCCACTCACGAAGCACTTCCGGGCGAGGAGGTGGCGGTGGAACTTTCCCGCTCGCTCTCTCCTCTATTACACCAATGTGTCAGCGTACGCGCAGCAGACGCGCGCCAAAGGCAAGCCCGTATGCGCCCATCCGCGCCCGGCCAGGTCCAGGGGCCAGGACCCCTGTATCTATAAAATCAGCCCCTAAAATCATACATTGCTACCCAAGAGACACACTCCTAGCATTATCCAAACAGGCACCAAGTGACATAACACACTGTACCAAAGCTCACCCTGGGTATGCGGAGGGCCCTTTTTTATGCCTTGGCTGTAAATGGTGCAGCCTAGTGCAGTTAGACCAGCCATATAGAGAAGGGGACGACTTGTTCAAGCTCAGCTGTATCTACTTCAATGCTAGGTCTGTACCTAAACACTCCCTTGATATTTGGGACATCATAAATGCAACAAATCCTGACCTGGTTTTCATAACGGAAACCTGGCTGGATGAAAACAATTCCCCTGACATCGCCCTACCCACCGATTATAAAATATTAAAACAAGACAGGCAGGGATGGAAGGGAGGGGGGCTGGCTATTCTCTTCAAAGATTACCTTACCTGCCTTCACGTCGCAGTGGCACAATTAGGAGAGCACGAAATATTATCATTTCAGGTGGCCAGAGAGGGCCACATAATACTTGGTGGAGCCGTGATTTATAACTCACCCAGACATCAAGCTGAACTTAGTACCAACTTATTGACCCAACTATTTCCCCCATGCTTGAAATACAAACATTACCTAGTTATAGGGGATTTTAACGTTCATTTTGAGAAAGCAAACAACTCTGCAGCATCGCATCTGGAGAACGATATGCAGATCCTTCAACTAAAGCAGTAGGTCACAGGGCCCACTCACATTGCAGGGCATACACTAGATTTATTATTCTCAAACATAGTCTACCGTTATCCAGGAGATTAAACCCCTACCCTGGACAGACCACTCTCTCATATCTTTCTCACTTAGCCTTTCGGTAAACTCAACCAAGCCCCCGAAGCGCTCACAAGTGGCAAACAGAGTCTGGAGGCTGGTTACCGAGGACTCCTTTCAGTCCCACTTTCTCCCCAAGAATCTTGAGACCCTGAGCGCCCTCCCGGCCAATGTGGGAGCAGTTAGCCTCGAAAATGAGATCATTAACACACTGGATCTGTGTGCACCTAAGCTAATACACAAAACGACAAAAACAAAAAGATCTCAATCTGAGTAGTGGTACTCACCTGAACTTAAGGCACTGAAAAGAAAGTGCAAAACAATGGAACATTACTGGAGACTATCCAAACTGGAAATAGATAGACTGAAATATAAGACAGAACTGAGGAATTATAACTATGCTATTAAGAAGGCCAAGAAGACCTATTTTGCAATGAGAATCAATGAGAGTTGTAACTCGGCAAAGGAGTTGTATAAAATAGTAAGGGAGCTGTGCAAACCAGCTAGTATGTCCCAAACTTTGCCCCCCTCAGACGAATGCTGCGAACAGATCAGCAAGTTCTTCTCTGACAATTTGCAAAATGTATTCCTCATTCAGCACCAACCAACTGGGAACTTCCAACCTCCCACCTAGATACATCAGCCTGTATGGGTAGTTTCTCCCCCTTCACAGAGGAAGAGGTCGCAAAAGCAATGGGGGAAGTTAAGTCTGGGTCCCCCCTTGATCCATGCCCTCACTTTATTTTTGCTCGGATCACATCCATAATATGTCCATATGTCACTCAGCTACTTAATAAATCACTAGATACTGCAGTATTCTCAGAAACATGGAAACAGGCTATAGTGACCCCCTTGTTGAAGAAAGCAGGAACAGATGTTCACAATCCAGCAAACTATCGGCCTATCTCTCAACTCCTGTATCTCTCTAAAGTCATGAAGAAGTTGGTCAACAGACAATTATCCAACTATCTCGAGTCTAACGAATTATTAGACTCCTCTCAAACTGGCTTTAGAGCCACCAACAGTACAGAGGCAACTCTCCTAGCCGTACTAGATAACATAAGATCTCTGATTGATCAAGGGAAGGCCGTTGCCCTGATCTTGCTGGACCTGTCGTCAGCGTTCGACACGGTCTCACACAACCTTCTGCTGGAGATTCTTCGTGAGAAAGGAATTCATGCCAAAGCCCTTCAGTGGCTCAGTTCTTTTTTAAGTAATAGAACACAAAGTGTACAAATGGGCGCGTCCTCATCTAAACCAAGATCTATCAGCTATGGTGTCCCGCAAGGAGCATCCCTGAGCCCCACACTCTTTAATGCCTATGTGTCATCTTTGGCAAAAATCAGTAAGAAATGGGGTTTCAGCATTTGCTCCTATGCGGATGACACACAGCTGTTGATAGCCATTGAAGAAAGGTATGAGGACACTAGGTTAAAATTGAACAATTGCCTCTCGGAGATGGCAATCTGGATGGCAGAACACTGCCTTAGATTAAACGCAGAAAAATCAGAAATTCAGCTTTTTGGAGGTGCCAACCTAATCTGGGATGCTACTTGGTGGCCCCAGACACTGGGAGATGCCCCAGTACCCAAGCAATGTGCAAAGAATCTGGGCGTCCTTATTGATAATACCTTATCCATGCAGGACCATATGCGGAAGTAGCTTCGCAATCTTGAAGCTCATTAAAAGGCTATTTCCCTGGATCCCACTGGAATGCAGAAGAACAATCACGCAAGCTCTGCTTATCAGTAGGTTAGACTATGGAAATGCACTGTTTGTAGGCATGGCAGATTACCTCTTCACACGCCTGCAGGTGGTACAAAATGCTGCCGCCAAGCTGGTGTGCAACAAAAGTCGATTCAGTTCAGCGTCTGAGTGTATGAAACAGCTCCATTAGCTACCTATGCGCCAAAGAGCAAGATTTAAGCTGCTCAGTCATACACACAAGGCCCTGCACCAACGCAGGCCTTTAATCCTACAGAACAAAGTTGAATTTTACGCACCTACAAGGTGCTTAAGGTTACGCTATCAAGCGCAAGCCAGGACAAGACGCATAAAGAAAGTAAGGGCAGGAGGTCGTACCTTCTCATATCTGGCGGCTAAGCATTGGAATGAATTACCACAAGATCTTCACCTCACGGCTGACTACCTAGTATTCAGAAAGAAACTCAAAACTCATTTGTTCCCCAAGACTTAATACTGGACGATCCATCAACACCCTAATACCACCTCTACCATGAGTTCTGCTACCTAGCGCCGTGATATCCTTATGGATGAATGTTGCGCTCTATAAATAAATAAATAAATAAAGTGATTTTGGTGAGTGAGGGACAGAGTGCGGTAAAAAAGTGCAATGAAAGTTAAAACTATCTCAAGGGCTCAAATTATTTATTCAGTAGGGTCTTTGGATAGGACTAAAAAAGCAGAGGACAGGAGGTTCAAAACAAATATACCCCCTCAAAGGTCAACATGTTTCTGCCTTTGTCAGACTCCAAACGGAGTTCATAAGCATTCCTCAGGACCAAATATTCATACAAGTCACTCTGTAAATATATATATATATATATATATATATATATATATATATATATATCAAACTCATATATAGCAAGATGGCTATACTGGCCATTTTCAAAAGCAGACACCAGAAACGTGGGTAATTAATACTCCTCTCTTGCCAGGACTCCACTTACACAGTACACTCGGCTGAGGACAGTGTTTGGTGAGCCGAAGAGGCTGCGGGGTACCTTGTGGCTACAGAGAGCATAAGTCTGTCTCCTTTAGCAGATGGAGATGGCATATAGCCCACATCTGGGAGATGTAGCCCACAGCTGGGACCTTGCGGCTCCGATGTGCGGAGGGAGCCCAATGATGAAGCAGGTCACCTTCGGGTGCGTGAGGGTTCTCGTCCTTTAAAAGAATTTCTTCCCTAGACACACACTACACAACCCCTATTTTATGTTTTAAAGTCCAATATAAGGAAACAAGGGAGAACTTTATTTTCAGATGATGGTGTTTACATTTGTGACACACTTTCAAACCAAAAAAATGCATTGGGGCACTGTAAGACTTACAGTGCCCCAATGCATTTTATGGTTTGAAAGTGGTAAGAGCACTTTGAGGATGCATGAAATTCTCTGCTCATTGGGTGATAGGACACTTTATTTATAGTTGTCCTTTGATAGAAATGCGCCCAATATCAAATCTTGCTCTGTGTTTGCTTTTTGGCACTGGGCATTGGGTTTTGCAGTTACAAAAATTGACATTAGTCTCACTTACTGACTGGTTGTGCTCCTCTATTAGACTGACACTGGCCAGAGATTTGCGGCATCTGTAGCCAGTGCTTAATTTGTAAAATATTAAGTGCCAGGGCTCTGACCAGGAGGCCACTGCAGCTTGCACCACCCATCGCCCTTGTCATCGCTGCAAAAATAACTACTAACCATGTCTCTCACATGTAAATGCGACAGTTCAGATTATTCCAGGTCTCCAAAGCTAAAGGAATGGCTGGGGAGGCAGGTATTAGCAATTTCTTTTTTCACAACAAATTTTATTCGTTTTGAAAGATACAGAGTGGGCCGGGCCCGGCAAAAACATTACATATGATGCAAAGGACATAGAGTACCTGATTTTAACATTCCATAACAGCTTGGCCTGTAGAACACCAGGCTGAAGAGGTAACAAACAACACCAAACCCTCCTAGATAATTGTAATTGCGTGTTGCTAAATACATGTCTGTAAGTGATCAGTTTTTTCGGACTATGGTATTGGAAAACAACCCATGTATTACCCAGTGGGATTATGAAAGTCTGAGTGTGGTAATGTGGGTAAGTCAATGCCCCTATACGTCGCCCAGTGAGACAAGATCTTTCTATGCTTCTGTGGGCATCCCCGCGCCTGAAAGACCGCAATTTCAGCTCCCATGCACCTATCCATTGCCTTCTTCCAACCCCCTATGCTAGGTGGGGAGGTTGCCTTCCATTTCTGTGCTATGTCTCTCTTAGCTAGGGTTAGGCCCAAAAACAGAAGGTGCTGCTTGTAGCGGTTCCCCCCGATCTCTTCTGTGCTATGGAGGAGCAGCAGTCTGGGGTCAAGTGGGATGGTCCAGGCCAGTACCCGGCCCAGGCAGGACGTCACCTGTTTCCAAAATGGTTGTATCACAGCGCAGCTCCATACCGTGTGGAGGAAAGAGCCCTCTTCTTTAGTGCATCGAAGGCATTGAGGGGACTGGATAGCACCCATCTTCCACAGCCGGGATCGGTTGTAATATACCCGGTGAAGGTACTTAAACTGAATAAGGCGGTAGCGTGAGGAAACCACTGCATATCGTGGACTGGCTAGGGCCTCTGTCCAGTCGTCGTCTGTCAAGGTCAGCAAATCGACTTCCCATGCTGCCCTAGTCTTGTGTTGTGTTGTGTGTGTGGGTAGTTAATGTCTGGTAAATTTGTTTGATCTTGTGCGCCCCAATGTCTCCCATTAGTAAACGGCCTTCTAGTGGATGAAACTGTGGAAGTGTCTCCAGATAACGGATGTGAGGGTCTAGGGCGTGTTGCAGATAATGGTGGAACTGGGATTTATGCAAATGAAACTCGGTTTGCAGCTGCTGAAAAGACTTGAGTGTAGTGCCGTGCATGATGTCTCCCAACGTGGAAATTCCAATGAGATCCCATTTGCGGAAGTCGACCATAGCAGAGACGGAGCATAAATACGTGCCCTGCCAAAGGGGAGTAGTTTGTGTCAATCTCTCCCACCAGTCCATGGATTTCACTCTACGTCTCCAGAGCTGTAAAACAGTCTTGCAAGCTGGGGGGAGGGTGTCAAGATTGGCCCAGCTATAAAGAAGTTTCTGCAGGGGAGTGTCTGTCATTGCCAGCCGCTCCACTGCGTACGCTGGGTCAGACTGAGACCTGTACCACCACTCATTAATTACAAGGAGATGAGAGGCGGAATAATATGCGTACATATCTGCCGCCACAATGCCGCCGCAGTAGGTTGATTGTGTGCACGTGTGGAGTGCGACCCGGATCGCCCCTCCTTGCCATAAAAACCTATTTAGGATCGCATTTAGTTGTGTGAACTACAGGTATTAGCAATTTTAATGTATATTGTATCCTAAACTACCGTTGTTCTGCTCATCTCTAAATTAGATGAGCAGCGCCACCATGTGGTGGACTGTTCCAAGGATGGTGTTGACAATTAGGTGCCGGTGCCAAGCACCGGAAACCAATTAAGTGCCGGTGCTTAGCACCGGAAAGCCCCGGTTCAAATTAAGCACTGTCTGTAGCCCTCCCTGCTACCCGGGATTCTGGCTAGCTTCTAGTGAGTTAAGATGCACCAATGCCCTGCTCCATTACTTATCAATGGGAGAATTGCTCACCCAGCTTTCAAGAGGATGCTAAGGTTACACGGTAACTGATGAAGCAATTACAGGTTATATAGGCAGAAAGAGGGAGATAATCTGGACGGAGCTTCACTCATGTCTGGGGTAGAAAAAGGCAGGTCTATATAAATCTGTGAAATGACATCAGCATGCACAGGCTTCATATGAGTGGTGGGACTTTCACAAGGTGCAGGCATTCCATAGGTTTTTGACTGTACATACAAGCAGAGGTCTACTCCCCCAGTATAGGTCTCAAGGCATGAACAGGAGGCTGTGGATTGCCAAGTGCATTGGGCAGTTTGTGGGGTGTTGCAGGATATAGAAGAGGTGTATGGGGCTATATAGATCAGGCATTTGTAAGTGAGACTTAAGTGTATTGAATGTAAATGCACTTTTACACGCAGCAAGTGAAAATTGTCAGATGGTGTGGTCTTACGTTTTCAGCCCTATGCCAAGTGCAGTGGCTGTGTTGTGTGTTTTCTGAGATGTAGAAAACTAAAATAGCAGAAGAACATAGCAGAGGCCATTGGCTTATTCTAATGTGGTGTTGATGATAGCACCAGGGTCTTCTTCACTAACAGAAATGGTGCTTGGCAAATGTGTTGATCTTGATCATCATGGTGTCTATGTAGACTCTAGTTTTGTATTGGGGTGCTTTTTGTCATGGCTTGGTAGAAAAATAGCAAATGGAGTAGGTGTTGGGGGTTACTATGATGGATACATTGTCAATTATTAGGAGGGACTACAGATTTAGCTCTGTTCAATTTCAGGCCACTGAAGTTCATGCACCTAGAAAAGGAAGAAAAGCTGTTGATCATGTAGCAGATTAATGAAGGGGTACGTGAAGAAGTTAAAAAAACATAAATAGAAGAGAACAATGCCAAGAGTCCCCGGAGAGAGCAATGACATGCCTGGAAAGGGAAGTTGATGGTTGGTTTGTTGAGAGCATTGCTTAGAAAATAGTAGAACCGCACTAGAATGTAGACAGGTGATTAATGGCAATCTGTTGCCGAGGGTGTTATGGATTACAATAGCAACATTGACAAAGAAGCCAGGGATAGATAGGACATTCTGTAGCCATCACATAAGTTCAGGATCTTGTATTCTTCAAAAGGAGCTGCATTTGGGACACCAGCACTTTTTCTAGGAGTTTAGAGGCCAAGGAAGTCCAGCATTGGGACAATCAGATTCAAATGTGTTGAGCTCAAATGAGGAGTATTCAGAAGGGCGAGAGTTCACAGGTGATTAGGAACGAATCTTTGGGGAAAAAATTATTGATATGGCCTGTGATGCCTGGACCGAAAAGGTGATGTATTTTCTGGCTCAGGAGGATTAATGTGAATTGCTCAGGTCTTGGAAGAGACTGACTGCATTTAGAAGGGCTTTGGTCAGTTCAGTTGATTAATAGTAGAATGCAGTTATAGTGAAGCTCTGGTGAAGTGAGGAAACTGAGGGAACTGTGGTGGTGTGGGAAGGTGGCTTCATTGATGGCTTTGCCTTTTCATGTTTCAGACTTTTCTGTGAGGAGGTAGTTGAAGTTGTTTCCTGAGTCTTTGGCTTCCTCGTGACCCCCCTGGAAGGATGGGGACACCTGGATATGGTATTTAGGTGGGGGGGGGAATGGGTTCTTCAGCGCTGCTCTCAGTTGGATTCCCAGTTATCTAAATGTAAGCAGTGATAAGTTACATGTCTCATGAAAGACAGCTGTTAAATTTATGATATTGGAAAAACATGCATCTCTTTTTTAAGAAAGGCATCAGAATTGGAGCAAGACTTAAAATACTAGACCTATAAAGCTGCACTGTTGTTACCTGTGCAAATGACGCCATCTTGACAAGCCCCCATGTGAAGCATTTCCATGGAGCAGGGTGAGTGATTGTCTTTAGGTCTGGCAAAATCAAAGACTTGCTGTTGTGTACAATTAACTTGCAGGGTCTTAAATCAACAGCCCTTCAGCCACTGGTCACTTTGGATCAGAACCCTTGAGTTACTGCATCACTGAAGTATCTTTTACATGTTGATCAGTCCATGGAAGTATTGTATGGATAAATATATACTTTTCAGTTGTGACTGGCAAAGAAGTAGTCTCTCCAGGATTAAACTGTTAGTACTGTTGCTTGATCCCCCACCATCCCACAAGTGGTGAGTGCTGACAGCACACATACCCACCCCTCACATTTGTCCCTACATGCAGTCAATGTATCACAATGCTTTAATTTGCCATGTGCAGTTGTATTTCTGCTAGCAATCCTAATTGGACTGTGAGGAGAATCTCCATCATTTAAAATGGCTTCCACTTCATGACTTAGACATGCAAGTGGAGACAAAGAGGCAGAGGGCAGGGACAGCCAGGAGCCTCCTGCTTCCCATGGCCAAATATTCTGCTCTACTTGTTCTTAAAGCTTTGTAGCCTACCATATTCTTTGGATGGTAGACTCATTACCTAGAAATAAGTATACAATGTGTGCATTGCCACAATCTATGATTATATGTTTTCCTTTTTAGAATTGCATTTTGGTTGCCTCTTGTGGTGTGACTCTGACATTGAAGTGGCGTTTTATTGCTTGGAAGTAGTCTTGTAGCACTACATGCCATGGGTTTAACAATTGTGTTCTGTTCCATTCACTTGCATGTGGAAATGTCTCAGTCTGAGTAGCAGGGCATGGCTGCTGTAGAGCTTTCTGTTATCCCTGGTCATTGCTCTGCCTCGCTCTCCACCTTGATCTTCTGCCACAGGATCTTGAGCCTCTTCCTCTTTGAGGAAAAAATTGGAGTTCTGGCTATAGCCTCTGTTGTAATTAGAGGATCCTCTCTGATCTTGGGGGTAAAAGTGGGACCTGTATGCTCCGTGGCTCACAGCCGGTCCTCTCCTGTTAGCCCATCCAAAAAGGGAGCGTGAGCCAAAGCCTCTACGCATATTGGTTTGAGCTTTGCCAAAAGCTGTGAAGGTGGAGACATACTTTTCCAGCGACTTAACGAAGTTGTCTCCAAAAAGAAGACCCTTTGCGTCACCCATATCCTCCCTAGAGGATAAGTCAGCTAGTTTTGGGTTCATCCTTAATAAAACTGCTTTACGTCTCAGTGATCAGGTTAGCGTTGGCATTCCTTAGAAAGCATATAGCGCGCTGGGACCAGCCTCTCAGGAGATCGATATTCACTGGTGTATTATTTCCTCTTGCTTCCTCAGCCATATCTAAAATGCGGCTAAGCAGGCCGAGTATGCCAGGAGTTTGTCCTGGCATTGTTTTAGACATTTCTCAATGCCCTTCCTGAGGTCCTTCCCAAACTTAAATAAGAATGTAATGAATCCTGGGTCTAGGCTGGGTGTATTACAAACTTTGTCCCCGGTCGAGGGTCTGGGGCATTCATTTCTCAGCAGATTACGAGTTTCTTTGTCCAGGCCTTTTCTTACCCACTGTCTCAAATACTTAGTTACATGATCCATAGGCCACCATTCTGCACTACGTGGGTGCCTAATGGTGGTGGGATTGAACATTTCCCCACCCGAAGGGGTCTTTAATTCCTGATGAAGTTGATGGTTGCTCCAGATCTTGGTCTAGCATTTCAATAGTATCAAAGGTGTCTTCTGGATCGAATATAAATTCGTCCATTTGCATCTCATCATGATCAAAGTTCTCCGAAGAGGAGTTAAGAACATAATTTCTTTCTCTTGTGCCACGAGGGTCACTTTTTTCTATCATACAGCTACGGGCAACCTTTCTAGGTGCTCCGAA
This sequence comes from Calotriton arnoldi, assembly GCA_963921515.1. Taxonomy (NCBI): domain Eukaryota; kingdom Metazoa; phylum Chordata; class Amphibia; order Caudata; family Salamandridae; genus Calotriton; species Calotriton arnoldi. The sequence goes on from CAWUFW010000925.1 coordinate 311,632, forward strand.
AGGGTAACCTTTCTCTCCTGTGCTGCTAAGAGCACCATTTTCTGTTTGCAGCGCGAGGGCTACCCAGGCCATAGGCGTGGTTAGAAGCCTCCTCTAAGTGTTTCCTCTTTTGGGAAACTTTCCCCCATTTTGGGAAACTTTCCCCCATTTTTGGGGTTCTGAGGGAGAAAGGGAGTCCCCTTTTCAGAGGGAGAAAAAGTTCTCCTCCATGGGGCTTTCCCTCTTCCTCTTTGCAAGAGCAGCAACCACCGCCTCCTTAATCGAGGACCTAAGTTCCTCTTCAAGAAACCTCTTAATGTTTTCCCCCATAAGGTCTTTAGATTGCGGAAGGGAATTATTAATCATAGTGAGGGTTTCTCAAAAGAATAAATATCTTAAAATCAGGCCAATCTACTCACAGTTTTGAGTGTTCTCAAGGTATGTTGTCTCCTTAGACGTTTATTGATAAAGAACTTTTATGAATTGTTTTTAAAAAAAACAATATGGGCACTAGAGGGAGCTAAAGTACCACCTATTTCAACAGAAACACTTGGTCCGGTAATTTGTGAGTGCTATGCAGCCGTTTCAGCTCGAGTGAAGAGCTGTCGTCCTGGCAATCTGTTCGGGAGACGCAGGGTAGCGTCAACACAAAGGAAGGACGCTTGCCTTCCTAGGTGATGACTCATTCCCGTGATGCGGTAGTTGAACATCACAGGTTGACGTTTGGAAATGCGCTCCGGTTGCTAAGCTGCAGGAAGGAAACCATGAGTAAAAATCTTTCCTCGTTGCGGTCAGCATTTGTTGAGCTGCCGATAACGTATTCAGAAAAATATTTTATGAACGATCCCGAGGACGCGATACTTATTGGATCGGTGATCGCGTCCTCGTCATCCATTTAAATCAAGGGGAATTGTCAGAGTCTTTTGGTGATATTTCCGAGAGTTCTAAAAAGGAGGCATCGAATTAAACAAGGCTGCAAGAAAGGCTAACACTTACCTAGCCCTACCATAGATTGGAAGGGCATACAAATTACTGTTCTACACACACTAACTGAAAACATTAGGAAAAAAACATTTTAAGCAAATAAAACAGAGGCTAAGATGCATAGAAACATGCCTTAATTATCATCGCAGTATAACAAGTAAAATAGATATAATTATAAGGTAACTAATCAAGAAATACCAAATAGTCAGGCTGATATACTTATCTTGGCGATGGGCAGCTAAGATAAGTATATCAGCCTGACTATTTGGTTACAAAACGTCGTGGCAACCAGGCATCGTCCTCTTAGAGCTGCGACAAGGTAAAGTATCTGTTAATTTGACTTCTTCCTTGTTAATTGCATTTGATAAGTAAGAAGTTCTCACAGTGACGCAGTGTCTAGAAAGAATAGAAAAAAGAACAGGTAATATCAATTGCTAAGGAACTCAAAAACCATAAAACAGTGTGAAATGTATAACTTTAGTAATTACGTAAATGTAAAAAACAACGTATTCACATATTTTCTTTAAAATCCACCAGGGAGCGGTGGGTGGGATAATGTTAGCCTCCGTTGTCTTTAATGAAATCAAGATCCTCTCTGTATGTTAATTGGAAAATTGTCATTTCATTACAAGACCGGAGGCTACCATTATGCAAGTTCAAAGCTTTTTAATGCTACATTGCTTATGTGTTCCACAGGTTTAAGGTAACATTTAACAAAGATGGAAGCATTTGACCAGTCTGCTGCATTTAGAATATCTGTAAGGGATCCCCCACCCCAGAACAATTTACTGGCTATTGCTCCACAGGATGAGTGTGCGCCAAACTTGGATAAGTCTATCCCTGCTTCAAACATGGCTGTTCTTAACCATCTCGAAATTGTAGCAGAAGAGACTGCCTTATAGGGTTTTACAAAGGATATTAGTAACTGACTTTCGCTATTAGGTCTAACATCAATCATTCTTTTTTTTTTTCTTTTTTTTTTATGTCCTCATTCATAAATAAGCAGATTGTCTTTAAACGGATATAGGCCCTTTCCTGGTTCCCTCAGAGGGAGGTCACGGCCTCGTCTGTAACTTTACCGCCTCCAAGGTTCCTAAAATGGCCAACCGCAAGACTCTTAGGAAGGAGAGGAGAAGGAGCATAGCAACCTTCCCAAGATTCAACCTCTTTTCCATAATCTCACTTGTTTCATAATCATTGGACCTTTTTAAGGTGTTGCATTATCAAGCTTGTTAACCCACTCCTCCTAGGCCACCCAAAGTCTGGTTCTTTTTCTCGAGAAACCGAGATGATCCAAATTATAAACCCTTTTAACTGAGGCAATCCAATCCAAAAATACTGGGGGCTGAGGTGATACCCATTTTAAACAAATTTCTCTCCTTGCCAAAAGAATTAAAATAAATAGCAGCAAGGCTTGGAGTTTAGAAAGCTTACAACTGGTACTCTCCTCTAGGAGGACTCCAAAGATAACAAAAACCGGGCTTACCTTAATTTCTTGCCCCAGAGCCTCTGAAATGGTCTTACCAACGTCATACCAGAAGCCCTGAATCCGAGGACACTGCCGAAACATATGCAGATTATCCGCATTCCCCAAAGTGCACTTCAAGCAGGGCTTCACGCCTTCACCTCCCAGCTTTGCAAGCCTCTTAGGGGTCCAGTATGCACTGTGTAGTGTAAACACATTGTTTCTCCTAAGAGGGGCAGCTTTGACAACACTTCATAAGGTGCGCATTGATACTTGCCATAGAGATGTTATGTTGGTCAAGGGCAGGTCTCTTCTCCAGGACTCCTCGATTGGCGTTGGTGGGGGCTCCATTTTTACTAGCAGCCAGTACCATTTAGAAACTTCTTTACGTTGATGGAGCGGGCCTAAGAGGGTATTCTCATATTCTTCATTTCCATCCCCATCCTTACCCAGATTAGCAGCCCAGCTAGACAGTTGGTAGAATTTGAACCTGGATAACCTCTGGTTCGAGATGTTACTTAGGAAGTCCCAAGAGAGTAGTTTGTTGTTTTGCAGAAGTTGACCCCATTTCTCAATGCCTTCTTCCAGTAATGGGGCCGACAGACTATCCTTAAGACACGTGGGCGTGCCCGGAGAGTTCCAGATAGGGGCGCCAACACTATAGTATGGAATCTTAAGACTCTTTCTAAACTGGTACCAGAGCTCACAGGCAGATCTCATAACCTTTAATTTGACTTTTTTTAAATATTTGGGATGCCCAAACTTGAAAAGAAAACCATCACCACCCAAGAGGACATTTTTAGACATGGTCTGAAGAAAGGGGGCAAAACAAGAAGATCCAAATAGGAGAGATCTTACATTCTTTAGTTGGAAGGCCCAACAGTAGAAACGAAAGTCAGAACTTGCTAACCCCCGTCTAACTTTGTGCTTTGTAATTTCCTCCAAGCAATTCTCACCCCCTTATTAGACCAGAGAAAGCTGGATATGTCACTCTGCAGGGCTTTTAATGTTTTGAGATTGAAAGATAGAGGAATCGCATCAAAAATAAATGTAAATTTTGGGAGGATTGACATTTTAACCAGGTTAGAGCGGCCCAAGATGGAAAGTGGGAGGCTACCCCAGGATCTTAGTAGTGTTCCTGTCTCTTTCCTTTTTAATTCAAGGTTTACCTGGGCTAACCTGGTGATGTCATGTGTGATCTGTACTCCTAAGTATCTGATTTGTTGTTTGACCAATGGACATTTGATTGTGTATTCCAGGACATAATTTCTGTTTTTGGGGATTAATTAGGTAGCCTGAAACCCTCCCAAACTCCATCAAAAGTCGCTCCAGTCTAGGCAAGATGTTGGGGCTCTCCCTCGTGAATATCATCAAGTAGTCCGCATAGAGGGCTACTTTTTTCACCCACCCATTCCATTCAAATGGTGCAAAGATCTGACTAGCCCTGATACTACATGCCAAGGGTTTGATGTATAGGTCAAAAAGTAGCGGGGAGAGAGGACAACCCTGTCTAGTTCCTCGCTCCAACTTGATTGAGTTGGTTAGATTCCCATTGACCACCATCCTCTCTGTAGGGGTTTTATAGATGTTACTAATGGCCCTGGCAAATGTATCCCCTAGCCCATATATGTGAATCATGTAGCGTAGAAAGGGACAGCTCACCCTATCAAAGGCTTTGGCTGCGTCAAACGCAAAGATGGTAAGAGGTAGTTTTTCAGATGAGGCATTATCGATTGCGCAAATCAACTCATGAGTTAAATCATGAAGTTGGCGACCCTGAATAAATCCCTTCTGATCAGCCTGAATTAGGGAGCTCATCACATGATTCAACCTCCCTGCTAAAATTTGCGAGTAGATTTTATAGTCGCAATTCAGCAAGGAGATAGGCCTGTAGGACATCCCTCACAGTCCCTAGATAGCCATAGTGTTTCAAGGTCCAAGGCGTTGCTCTCTTTTGAAGTAGGAAGGATTCACTTGCAGTGGTGACTGGCACCGATCGGAGGTGGCGGGGCAGGGGGGAAGAAAGAAAAAAAAATACACTTACCTTTTCACCACGTCTCTCCTCCGTCATATATCAGCGTCTCTTCCGGCCGGAACGGAAGCAGACAGTGGGATCCTGTGCATGTTCTCCACCCAGGCTGTGCATTACAGCTGAAGGAGAACAAGCAAAGTGTGCATAACTGTTTGGCCGGCCTAAGACGGTCTTCCAAGACATCATGCACACTGACAGAGTGTACTCACCACTCCTTCCCCTGCTCTGTGAGCAGAGCAGCCCAGCCCCGACCTACCCCGCAAAACTGCTTCAGTAGGGAAAAATAAAATGATAATAACATTTGGTTATTATCATTCCTTTTTTACACTGCTGAAAAGCAGTGGGACAACGCTCCTCCACCTTAGTGGAGGAGCCGCCACTGTTCACTTGGCCACAACATTATACAGAGGAGATACAAATCTAAGGTACAATCCAATTTGGACATGCTGATGATTAGTTGATGGTAGACTTAGATCTGCACTGTCTTGAACTTGGTTAAGAACTTTTTAACTAGTTAAAAAACTGTTTATACATGGGTAAATGTACTATTCCCCCACTGTCCCCACATGGTCAACTTTACCAGGATTAGAATGAGATAATGGTTCAGAATTGGTAGGGAAATAGCTTTATGGCCATCAGCCTCACGGCAATCTTTATATATTATTAATAACCACATAAGCAATGCACTGTGAACATGGTTACAACAGCTGAGAATCAGTTTGTCTTCGCCTTTGTAATTTTCTTGTCTGTACAACTTTGTTCATTTATGAAGTGAGAAGGTGATTCATTATATGCATTTCCTATAGTGATTTGTGTTATGTCAATATCGGTCTGTATATATATTGGTTTTAAAGTGTGTATATAATGTATGTGTTTTGTAGCCTTGAAGAGGTTCCGTTGGGACGAAACGCATTGGCTACGGCAAAATAAAAGAAGACGTTTTAAAAAAATGAAAAGGTCATGAATAAAGAAGTCAACGCTTTAAGAAAAACTATCTCTGAGTCTGTGCACTGTGTGATTGAGTTGTGATTTAATCTCACAATTTGAATTGACTTGTATATTATTAGAAATCATGGGGTGGGTGCTGAGTCATGTTATAAAAAAAAATGTTGATGGAGTTTCTCCTGTGTGGAAGATTAGGATGACTGGTCTTCCAGACTCATGCACTTCTGTATTCGAAGCATAACTACAACCAACTACAGCGATATGTGTGATTTTATTTTGCCTCAGTCTCTCATTGTAAATCACTTAGAGAGTAAGTGCTGATAATTTTTATTCAACCTGCTCCAAATCATTAACCTCCACCAACACCACCTGCTTCCATCTTTTAAAGAACTCCACGACCTGCAGCAACCACCATCCCCACTGAAGTTAACACAACTGCCTAGCTCCACCACAACAAGTTCTTCTGAATTGTGCTGTATAAGGAAGATCTGCTCTCAGGTTTGGCACTTCTTTATGTTTAGGCAGCATGATGAGCACATGGAAGATTTCACAATTTCCCACAACCTAGTGCATCAAGGGAAGCCAGGTGGGCATTACATTTTTTAGGGTCTTTACTATTCTTCAGAATTAGACTGACGGCTGCCTCATCCCAGGACTTAGGAATCGGGAGACCATCGGAGAAGATACTGTCAAACAATTTCGCCAAAACCGGGGAGATTTCCTCAGCAAAAGAAATATAAAACTCGTTAGGGATACCATCTAACCCTGCAGCGCAACCTCTTTTTAGATTTTTCATTGTAGCCTTAAGTTCTTCTAAGGAAATGTTTTGATTCAACCGTAGAGCTTGGCCATCAACCAGTGATGGTATTGTTATTCTATCAACATAATCTTTTATCTGGGTATCAGAGACTACCTGGTCCTCTGTATATAAGTCTTGAAAGGAGGACTCAAATGCTAATTCTATTTTTGTATTCTCCGTCCAGACCCCCCTGATTCGGCATTGGCAATTTCCTTTATTAAAATTCCTGGTTTGGTTGATGCAGGATTTCCAAGCCAGAAGCTTCCCATATCCTTCTTTGTATTCATAATTGGCTAATTTACTATCTTTTTCTAATAATACTGTCAAGGTAGTCAGATAAAGCCTGTCTTTTAGCTATAACCTCATTATTGTGCTCCCTCTGCTCCTGATCGCCTTGTTGAGTGTCTTTTTCACTCAGAGCTACAGAGATGTGTCCTTCCAGCTTTTTTATCATAGCTCTAGTTTCCTTATGCTTTTTTGTGGCCAGACGTATAACTCTGCCTCTTATAAATGCCTTATAGGCGTCCCATACTACATGTGATGGGACAGATGAGTCATTAATTTCAAAGAAAGACAGGGTATCATTCTTCAGCTGTGTTATTGCTGATGCGTCAGAGAGTAGAGATCTATCGAAAGTCCATCTTCCGATAGATGAACTTCTCTCTATTTGTAGTTCCATCAGCACTGCGGAGTGGTCTGAAAGATGCTCCGGAATGTGTGCCACCATTTTAACGCTGTTGGTCAGCCTGGCATCTACCAAGAAAAAGTCACTTCTGGAAAAATGCCCATGTTTTTTTGTTATGGAATGTAAAACTTGAGTGGCCGGTTATTGCCTTATTTTTTGCTCTCCAAATATCTGTGAGACCTAGATCTTCCATCAAAACTCTGATAAAAGTTTTTGTACTGTATGGTCTCTTGAGCACTGTTAATAAAACGAGTTTAAAAAAGAAAAACTCTGATAAAAGAGCCCATTTTAGAAGGTAATACTCCCACCCCTTTAGATCTATCAAGAGTAGGATTTAGAAGGATATTAAAATCACCTCACATAATAATAGGAAAAGTAGATTGTAGTAAGGGCTTCATCGTCTGTTTGGTCCATAGTACCCCACTAAAACACACCATTCATTCTGAATCTTAACATCAGCAATAATCCATCGCCCCTTAACATCCACCTTAAAGGCCCCTAGGGTCGCCTTTGCCGATTTCTTTTAAAAATAAGAGCTACTCCTTTCATGCAACATGTTTGGGTAGTATGAAGAGAGCTTTCAATCCATTTCTGCTTGGCTCGGGCAGCCTCCCATTCATCAATGGTTAGATGTGTTTCTTGTAAGATAATGATATCATAATTAGATTGGCTCAGATATTGGAGGATCCTCTGTCGTCTGCCCGCTACTCTAAGGCCATTAAAATTCCATGTTAATATTTTAATTGGAGTAAAAACAGGTATTTGGTTTTTATCAAATTCGAAATCTCGACTCGGATGACTAGGTCATGACCTATCCCTCTTTTATTTCCCATCTCATTTAGTGTTGCCAAGTAATGAGGACTTTTTTTTTCTTTTTTCCCTAGTATGCTCCCCACCCAGTGAAATACGTAACTAAATTGCTTCTCTTGTGACTCCCCCATCCAAGGGAACCCTCTCTAAAGAAAACCTGGGTATGATGAAAAGATTACCCATTGGAGCTCACATCACCCTCCGGATTACAACAATTACATTAAAAAAAAAAGGATTATCCCTGAGCCTTTATTTGGTCAATGAAAGTCCCTACCTCCTTAGGATCCCTAAAGTTGAGCATTTTATTATTCCACATGACTTTAAGGAGGGCCGGGAACCTCAACTGGGCTGTTGCCCCTAAAGATCTTAGAGTCAGTATAAATTTCCCCAGCTCCCACTACCTGTCCTGCGTGATTCTTGAGAGATACGATCTAATCCGAAATGACCACTCCCCTTTAGTGAAACTCTGAGTTTTTAAAGCCTCAGACAGCACCCACTCTTTTAGTGTATATTTTTTGCAATTAACCAGAATTCTCCTGGGGGTTTTCCTATTCAGGTTTTTTGAGAAGGGATCTCTATTAATTCTCTGAATATCAGCCTTTAAGTCTTGAGGATCAATGGTAGGAATAAACTCCTTCAATAGGTTTATAAAAAAACTTTTGGTGTTATCTCCCTCCAGACCTTCTGGGACATTGAGAACCTTAATATTTGTTCGCCTAGTATTATTTTCTAGGGACTCAATTTTGTCCAGCATGGCTTTTTCACCACTTTTTAGAGACTGTATCTCGGTTCGATTGGTCTCTACTTCCTTATTGAGGGCCTCTACTGAGGCTTCCATGGCACAGATTCTCTCTGTAATTGCCGACATTTTGGCCTCTAAAGTTTCACAGGAGTCTTGGATTTTAGACTGATTACTTTCCGAGATGGCGAACTTATTTCTGATCTCTGATGATAGAGTCTCTAACTTATCTGCCAGATCCAATTGTTTAGGACTATTTGAAGTCGAAGGGTCTCCAGAGGCCGACGGAATGGAAGTTCGGCTCGACACAGCAGGAGAGTTAACTGGGTCGCCATCGCAATCCCCTAGGACCTGAAACCTATTAGAGGTAGCAATATTCAACAGCACCGCTCCATCAGCTACGGTTTAGCATTATTAGGATCCATGCTTAGCCCAGAAGCCTCGGCAGAAACCCCCCTGTTCTGATATGACTCCTTCGTCTCCAGGGAGGTTAGCCCAGCCTGTTGGACTTTAGTATGTACCTTAAAAAAGGATCTAAGGGACGGAGTTATCCTAACTTGGTGTGCTTCTTTTCGTTGTCGTATCGAGGGTATTGAAGAGGAATTCTGAGGGACAAGAGATAGATTTCCCTCCTGTTTTCCTACTGGACTTTTTAGACACAGTTTTCCCAAAAATGGGTGCAGGTGGAATCGTAGTAGAGTCTACAAGAGCGCCCAAAATACCAAAGTTTTTATTTCGTAAAGCGTATCTACTAGGGACCTCTACTCCCTTTTCACCAGCTAAGCCCTCTGTTTGTGGGATTGGAATAGTAAAGTCAGCAGTCTCAGAGCAATAATGCACATCGATGCCTCACCCTATCTTACTTGCTCATCCTGCGCAGGATCTGGTTTCGTAGACTTCGCTTTTCCATTTCCTTTTCTTCGTGGTGTTTGTTTAGAAGGGAGAGCAGTGTTTGGTTCCCTGCTATCCAAGCGCTTAGCCCTTCTAAGGATCATGGGCAAAGAAAGGACTGATGGCAGAGAAAGGGCTGAGTAGACAAGTGGAACCTGAGCGGGGCCACTGTGTTGATGCAGCAACGATATTCCAAGCAGCTCAGCCCCTTTAGAGCCTCCAGTGGTGAAGCTTAGAGATCGGGGCCCCCAACAGGGAATGATCCTGCCTGGCATGCCCCAGAAGGAGATCCTGGAAGTGGCGCGCCTATCCAGGTGAACGCCGTCTGCAGCACAGAGCAAACGCCCCCCCGGCGGTGCGCGGAGCCGAGCCACGTCCGCCAACCAGCTCCGCCGCACTCCTGAGCCCCGTGGGGCTAAAGAAACAAAGACGCGCTGGAGTGAAATCGCGAGCAACAACCGCACCCTTCCCGCCAGCCAGAGAGGAGAACGCTCGCAATGCCGGTAGGCAATAAGACCCGGGCCGCGGGTGAGCGGGACAGCGGGAGCGAAACAGCAGGAGTGTGGGGAAATAGAAGGTGCAAAAGGTTTAGGAAAGGCTCAGGAGATCAGGCTACATCTGGTGAGGACGCGACGGAGCTCGCGGTCGGACTAGCCCGCTGCCATGTTCCCTGCAACATCAATCATTCTTTGTTCATAGACTTTCATACAACTCACCACGCATAGATTTGGATAATCAGTAAAATAAGGATAAAAAATATTTTTAGACATAGTTTTGGTCCTTTTCCCTATCTCAAAAAGTACTCCATTTGGGGCATAGACTCTGTTACAGGTCTCTAACGCCTTAACATCTGACACTCTTCTAAAGGATATTAGACAAAGTAATGTTGCTAATTTAATCGATAATTGTTTTTTGGAAAGATAAAGAGTTATCAGGCCAAGAGGTGAAAAGGTCGAAGATAAGATTAACATTCCATAGTGAACCATATTTGGCCCTTGGAGGGGACCTAAGTTTTATTCCCTTCATTACTCTATGTATTAAGGGGTCGGTACCAATAGAATAATCATTTAAAAGTGAGTGGCCTGCTGAAATTCCTGATCAATAGCAGTTAACTGTTCTATAGCATAAACCTGATTTAAATAAATCTGCTAGGTAATTGGCTACATTTACTACAGGGGCGTCTTCTAAAAGAAGAGGGTGTACCTCTCATTCTTGTCCCTGAAGAAGATCTAAACTCCCTGGAATAAGGCGTGGGACCTCCATTGCCAATTCCATCACCCCTGGGAACCATATTTGAGTATTCCAAAAGGGTGTAACTAGAACGATGCTGCAACACTCCGTTCGAACTTTCAGTAGAACCCTCTGAATCAGTGCGAAGGGAGGGAAGGCGTAGCATCTCCGTTTGTTCCAAGGTTGGACCAGAGCATCCACTGCAGCAGCTTAGGGGTCTGGCCTCGAAGTGTAATACTGATCTATCTGAAATGTTAGCCTGCTGGCAAAAAGATCCACCTGGAAAGGACCCCACAGGTCCTGAACTTTCTTAAAAATTATTGGATTCAACTTCCAATCGCTTGAGTCTCTTAGAAATCTCAAATTCCAATCTGCCCTTGTGTTTAGATGGCCAGGGATAAATTCTGCTTTTAGAACTATTTTTTTACTCCAACAGAAGTACCAAATCCTCTTGGCGAGATCTGCAATTATCCTTGACCTACGCTGTTTTTTAGTACTGACTTGAAGCTCATTAATGCATGAAAACTTGCCAACATTTCTAAGCAATTTATGTGGAGTGGGAGTTCCTCTTGGGACTATTTCCCCCCTGTTTCCATTTCCCCCAATTTTGCACCCCGACCTAGATTGCTTGCATCAGATTCCAGAATGTGACCCCGGTTGTTCCTAAAAATCGCTTTCCCATTCCAGCTGTCTAGATTGTTCCGCCACCATAGGATGTCTTCTTGAGCCTCCACTTACAGGGGAACTCTGTCTGAATACCAAAGGCCCTTCTTCAGCCCTGAAGATTTCAGTCTCTGTAAGGCCCTGTACTGGAGTGGCCCTGGGGAGATTGCCTGAATGGGAGAGGATAAGAGACCAACTACTCTTGCTAGTTCTCATAAGCTCACCATACTTTTGGATAATACATAAGTTACTTCCTTTTTTATTTTGGACAACTTCTTTAGGGGAAGTTGTAATTGGGCCGAAATGGTGTTTACCTAGAAATATAGGAATTCTAGGTTTTGTGTTGGGGTCATAACGGATTTCCCTATGTTGATAATAAATCCTAATCCTTCCAAAAGGTCCACTGACCATTTCATGTGAGTTAGTAGTTCTTCTTGACGTTGAGACATCAGTAATATGTTGTCTAGAAAGATTACTAGCCGAATTCCTCTTCTTCTCAGGGAGGCAACCACTGGCCTCAGAACTTTGGTGAAACACCAAGGTGCTGAGGAGAGAACGAAGGGAAGACAACAAAATTGGTAGGTGACTCCTTTCCAAACAAATCTTAGGTATTTCTGTGACTCTTTGTCCATAGGGATTGTAAATTGAGCGTCCTTGAGGTCCAGCTTCACGAGCCAGTCTTTCTCATGTAGGATGTCCCTCAGAAGATGGATACCCTCCATCTTGAAGTGTCTGTACACAAGGAACGTGTTTAGTTCCCTCAAATTTATTACAGAGCGCCAGCCTTTGTCCTTTTTCTTTACTAGAAATATTGTGCTCACAAATCCCAGACCAGTGTTTGTTACCTTGCGTATAGCCCTTTTTGATAGCATTTGGCTCACTTCTGTGTCTACCAGAGATGATTGTTCTTGGTTTAGGGTAAGTTCTCTGGGTGGGTGAGTCTGGTAAGAAGTTGTGACAAAATCTATTTTAAATCCCTTTATAATGTCTAGTACCCAACAGTCGTTTGTTACTAAGGACCAAAGATGGTTGAAGAAGCGTAGTCTTCCCCTACCTTTTGGTGGAAAGAACCAGAGGGGAGAATCCTTACCTTGCTGTCCTTGGCCTTGGAATATGCCTCTGCCTCCTCCGCCTTGTGTACGAGTGCTGCAGCCTCTTTGCGGAAAAAAATGAGTTGTTTCCGCAGAATTATCTTCCGTAACCACGTTGATTCTGTTTGTAGAAGGGGGACCTGTAGTGTCCGCGGCTGACAGCCAGTCCCATCCTGTCAGCCCTTCCAAAAATTCTACCTCCAAACATGCGTCTCATGTTTGACTGGGCCTTACTAAAGGCGGAGAAGGTGGAAACGTATTTCCCCCAAGGTTTTAACAAAATCTTCGCCAAAGAGTAAGCCATTTGGGTCACCCTGGACATCTTTGTTCGCCAGGTCTCCTAATTTGGGGTTCATCCGCATTAGTATAGCCCTTCTCCTTTCCGAGGTAAGCCCTGCATTGGCATTACCAAGAAGGCATAGGGCACGTTGGCTCCATCCTCGGAGTAGTTATACATCCACTTGAGTGCCTTTAATAGAGGCTTCCTCAGCTAAGTCTAGGATTCTAGCCAGTGGTCTTAGAGTGTCCAGTAGTTTGTCTTGACACTGCTTTAGGCAGCGTTCCAGTCCCTTCCAAGGGTCTCTTCCTGTTTTAAACAGGATGATCATTAAATCGGGGTCTAAGTTTGGTGTCATTCCTGATTTGTTATCCAAAAAGGGTCTAGGGCATTCTGACCTCATTAGATTCTGTGTGTCTTTCTCAAGGGAGTTCCTTATCGAAAATTTGATGAATTTTGCTACATGGTCCAAAGGCCACCAGTCAGATCCCCTAGGGTGAGTGATGCGAGAGGGATTAAACATCTCCATCCCCGCTGGGTCTTTAATGGAACTGGAGTTACTGGGTTGGTCTAGATCCTCATCACGGAGGTCATCGTCAAATTTCTCAAGGGGATCAAGTATATATTTGTCTGCCTCATCATCAATATTAATTGGTAATAAATAATCTTCATCATCATCATTTGGTGAATTGATGTCTTTTGTGCCGTGATGGTCACTTGGTCTTCTTGTGCAGCAAGGGACACCTGCACTTATTGCGCCAAAAAGGTTGTTCTTTCTCTTTGTGCCACTAGGGGCACCCACGTCATCTGTCGCGCACAGGGCACTTAGGGATAATACCCGGTCTTTTGTAGCGCGCAGGCTACCATGGGGTTCAAGATGCTTTGTCTTTTTTAAAGCCTTACCTCCTTTCTTAGGTAGAGGGTTTTCCTCTTCAGAGATATCAGCTGAATCTTCCTCAGCAATGTGGTCTCTTTTCCTTTTATTAAAGGCTGCCTCCACTGCCTCTTTCAATGAGGATTTAAGCTGTTTCTCAAAGAAATTCCTCATCAAACTGTGTTCCATTCTCTGACATCTTAATTGATATAGTTATTCCTAAGAGAAATTACTTCTGTAGGTGTTTTTTTTTTTTATAAGCACTATTTTCAATTGTAAATATTATTTCCAAAGAATATAAGGCGGTGCTCAGCCACTGGCCTCTCCAAGAGATATTGTTTAGAGGATATTTCTAATTTGAAATATATATATTTGAGGCAAATTGTTAAGGTATGCGGCCTTAAAATCGCAAGCGGTAAAGATTAGCTTCCTCAACGGCTTCGTGATGCATCGCCATTGAGCTCTGCGCTGTGCGTAGTCAAGGCAACGCACAGCGCGAGCCGAGGCGGCCTTCCCAATTTCTGTAATTTTCGCTCTGCGGGTCCCAAAGGGAGAGCCCGCCTGAGCGAAAGTGTAAACCCCGCCCCCACGACTAGTGTCGTGAGAGGAGGCAAGCAGGGAGGAATGCGAGCAGGCCAGTGTCGGCTGTGCCTGGAGTAGCGGGCAGTCAGCAGAGGTTGGAGCGCATTGAGCCTCGTGTCTTGGCGGCGGACAGCTGGCTTTGACCTCGGGAGGCCGTTGGCTCTGTTCCACAGACTGCTAGGAAGCACGTACAGGTCAGAGAGCTGTTAGCTAAATGAGAGCGTTTTTCCTGAAAGTGTCTTGGTGAAAGTAAGACCCTACCATAAATTGGAAGGGTACCAAAGCAAAGTAGGTTTACTTACCTTCCACGTCGGTTCGGTTGATCTTTTTTCTTTAAAAGAATGAAAACAATCATGAAGGACAATACATTCAGTAATCGGTACTAAGTTTAAGGTATTATATACATCTTATACTAAAACCAAATGAACACCTTATTTTATAGGTAATCGGAAAGAGTATAGAGAGAACATAAACAGGTTAACTGTCCAGCAGCAGCAAATAAAAGAGAACGATGCCTGGTTGCCAAGACGTTTTGTTATGTTCTATGGAATGTTTTACTTTTGATGTAATACGTGTTCTTTAAAGGGCTGCATGTGTGGGCAGCAATAAAAGTTACTGCATAATGTTAGCCTCCGCTGTCTTTAATGAAATCAAGATTCTCTCTGTATGTTAATTGGCGAATCGTCTTTCTCGCATTTGTCCCCTCACTTACCTATCCACACGACTCACACAGTCTTGCTAAACAGTGAAGAAGCACCTTCACTTATAAAACAGCCAATCATACTGGTGTTGCTAATTCTTGTCATATAGGTAACCTTTTATTAATTCTCCATTTGGTTGTATTTAAAATGCATTGAACGAAAAATAAACACAACATTGATGTTTTTCCCAGCACACCTTCCAGGGCTGTAGAAAGTCACCAGTCATCCCAGTGCAGTTTTCTTTCCAAAATCAATCAATCAATCAATCAATCAATCATATCATTTGTAAAGCGCACTACTCACCCGTGAGGGTCTCAAGGCGCTCGGGTGGGGAATGCTGCTACTGCTCGAAAAGCCAGGTCTTGAGGAATTTTCTGAAAGTCAGCAGGTCTTGGGTCTGCCGTAGGTGGATGGGGAGGGTGTTCCAGGTCTTGGCGGCGAGGTGGGAGAACGATCTGCCACCGGAGGTCGCTCTTCGGAAGCGGGGGACAGTGGCGAGGGCGAGGTCGGCGGAGCGGAGCTGGCGGGTGGGGGTGTAGAAGCTGAGTCGTCTGTTGAGGTACATTGGTCCGGTGTTGTGGAGTGCCTTGTGTGCGTGGGTGAGGAGTTTGAAGGTTATCCTCTTGTTGACCGGGAGCCAGTGCAGGTCTCTCAGGTGGGGTGTGATGTGGCTGCGGCGAGGGATGTCGAGGATCAGGCGTGCAGAGGCGTTCTGGATGCGTTGGAGCCGTCTCAGGAGTTTGGCCGAGGCTCCTGTGTAGAGGGCGTTTCCGTAGTCCAACCTGCCGCTGACGAGGGCCTGGGTGATCGTTCTTCTCGTTTCAGTGGGGATCCACTTGTAGATCCTGCGGAGCATGCGGAGGGTGTTGAAGCAGGCGGAGGAGACGGCGTTGACCTGTTTAGTCATGGAGAGGGTGGAGTCGGGGATGACCCCTAGGTTGCGTGCGTGGTCGGTGGGTGTTGGGGCGGTTCCCAGTGCGGTCGGCCACCAGGAGTCGTCCCAGGCCGACGGGGTGGATCCGAGGATGAGGACCTCCGTCTTGTCAGAGTTCAGCTTCAGTCGGCTGTTCCTCATCCATTCAGCGACGGCCTTCATTCCTTCGTGAAGGTTGGTTTTGGCAGTGTGGGGGTCCTTGGTGAGGGAGAGGATCAGCTGGGTGTCATCGGCGTAGGAGATGATGTTGAGGTCGTGCCGACGGGCGACGTGGGCTAGCGGTGCCATGTAGATGTTAAACAGAGTTGGGCTGAGGGAAGAGCCCTGGGGTACGCCGCAGATGATCTTGGTGGCTTTGGAGCGGAAGGGGGGAAGGCGGACGCTCTGTGTTCTGCCGGAGAGGAAGGAGGTGGTCCAGTGCAGGGCCTTCTCTTGGATCCCGGCGTTGTGGAGGAGTGTTCGTAGAGTGTGTTGGTGGCAGAACGTGTCGAAGGCGGCAGACAGGTCCAGGAGGATGAGGGCCGCCGTTTCTCCGTTGTCCAGCAGGGACTTGATGTTATCGGTGGCGGCGATGAGGGCAGTCTCAGTGCTGTGGTTGCTGCGGAACCCGGACTGGGAAGGGTCCAGGATGTTGTTCTCCTCGAGGTAGCGGGTCAGTTGTTTGTTGACGGTCTTCTCGATGACCCTTGCCGGGAACGGGAGCAGGGAGATGGGCCGGAAGTTCTTGAGGTCCTTGGGGTCCGACTTGGGTTTCTTGAGTAAGGCGTTGATCTTGGCGTGCTTCCAGCTCTCCGGGAAGGTTGCTGTCTCGAAGGAGGTGTTGATGACTTTCCGGAGATGGGGTGCGATGGCTGTGCTGGCTTTGTTGAAGATGTGGTGTGGGCATGGGTCTGACGGAGACCCGGAGTGGATGGTGTTCATGATCTTGATGGTGTCGTCGTCGTTGATGTTGGTCCAGGAGAGCAGGCGGTTGGTGCGGATGGTGGTCGTGGGGGCGGAGGTCTCAGTGGTTGTCGGGGCGGTCGTGGCGTTGAAGCTGTCGTGGATGTCTGCGATCTTGCGGTGGAAGAAGGTGGCCAGCGAGTCGCACAGGTCTTGCGAGGGTGGGACGTCGTTGGTGTTGGAGCTGGGGTTGGAGAGTTCCTTCACGATGTTGAAGAGCTCTTTGCTGTTGTACGCGTTGTTGTCTAGGCGGTCTTTGAAGGAGGCCCTTTTGGCGGATCTGATGAGGTGATGGTGTCTGCGGGGGGTGTTCTTGTGGGCTGCGTGGCTGTCAGGTGTTCGTTCACGGAGCCAGATCTTCTCCAGCTTTCGGCAGGTTTGCTTGGAGGCCCGGAGGTCTTCAGTGAACCAGCTGTCTTTCTTGTTGGTGTGACTGTTGGAGGGTTTCTTGATCGGGGCGAGGGTGTTGGCGCAGTCGTTGATCCACTGTCTGAGGTTGCGGGCGGCGGTGTCGGGGTCGGTGGGGTCGGCGGGTGGGCTCTGGGCGAGGGTGGTGGTTAGCTGGTCTTCGGTGACTTTGCTCCAGCAGCGGCGGGGCATCTGTTGGGTGTGGTGGTGCGTGGTGGGTTTCTTGAAGGTGAAGTGGATGCAGCGATGGTCGATCCAGTGGAGTTCGGTGGTGTGGTTAAAGGAGACGTGGGGGCTTGCGGAGAAGATGGGGTCAAGCGTGTGACCGGCGGAGTGGGTAGGTGGGTGTTGTGACCAGTTGTCTGAGTCCGAGGTTGGCTAGGTTGTCGATCAGGGTGGTGGAGTTGGTGTCGTTGTTGTTCTCGAGGTAGAAGTTCAGGTCCCCGAGGAGGATGTAGTCCGTGGAGGCGAGGGCGTGTGTGCTGACGAAGTCGGCGATGGAGTCGCTGAACTGTGGTCGGGGTCCGGGGGGTCTGTAGACGAGGGTTCCTCTGAGGGTGGTGTTGGGATCGGTGTGGATCTGGAAGTGCAGGTGTTCGGCGGTGCTGAGGGTGTCGTCGGTGTTGGTCGAGACTCTGAGAGTGTTCCTGTGGACGATGGCGATTCCTCCTCCTGCTCCGTAGGTGCGGTCCCTGCGGGTGATCTTGTAGCCTTCCGGGACGGCTATGGCTATGTCGGGTGCCGAGGCGGGGTTCAGCCAGGTCTCCGTCAGGAAGGCGACGTCTGGGGAGGTTGAGTCGAGTAGGTCCCAGAGTTCAATGGCGTGTTGGCGGGCGGAGCGGGTGTTGAGAAGGATGCATCTGAGGTGGTTGGGTTCTTTCCTGGTCGGCGGCATGGTGGGGCGGATGCTTGTGAAGCTGCAGTTCCGGCAGGTGAAAGCTCCGTGGGTGCGTTTCGGGGCGGCCAGGAAGCAGGTGTGTGATCGTCCGGTGTTGAGTGCGTGGAGGGATCTCGCATCGTAGTGGTGTCGGGCGTCGTGGCGTTCGCGGGGTCCAGGGGTCCTGGCGCTGGGCGCGGTCCAGGCCCGGACGGGCGCAGACGGGCTTGCCTTAGGCGCGCCTTCGGCGCACCAGCGGCGCGCCCGCTGCGCGCGTCTGCTGCGCGGCCTCCATATGAGGGGATGTGGGAGGGAGGAGCAGCTGGGAGGCGGGAGCGGGGCGGCGAATGGGATTGCAGGGGGCGGGGCCGCGGGGACGCAGCGGCGGGAAAACGGGCGGGGGCCGCGGGAGAACTGGGCACAGGAAGGAAAAACAAGTTTAGGCAAGAAAACAAGTACAGGCACAGAGGAATAAAAACAAGTCTGGGCAAGAAAGCAAGTTAGGCACAGGGGGATAAAAACAAGTCTGGGCAAGAAAGCAAGTTAGGCACAGGGGAATAAAAACAAGTCTGGGCAAGAAAGCAAGTTAGGCACAGGGGGATAAAAACAAGTCTGGGCAAGAAAGCAAGTTAGGCACAGGGGAATAAAAACAAGTCTGGGCAAGAAAGCAAGTTAGGCACAGGGGGATAAAAACAAGTCTGGGCAAGAAAGCAAGTTAGGCACAGGGGAAAAGTACAGGATTAGGCAAAAACAATGCAGGCAGAGCCGTGCAGCAGCGTGGGGAGCGACCTGCCTGCGAGCAGGGTCAGAGGTCGCTCCTTTCACCGCTGCGCGGCCCCCATATGAGGGGATGTGGGAGGGAGGAGCAGCGGGGAGGCGGGAGCGGGGCGGCGAATGCGGTTGCAGGGGGGCGGGGCCGCAGGGACGCAGCGGCGGGAAAAACGGGCGGGCCGCGGGAGAACTGGTCACAGGAAGGAAAAACAGGTTTAGGCAAGAAAACAAGTACAGGCACAGAGGAATAAAAACAAGTCTGGGCAAGAAAGCAAGTTAGGCACAGGGGGATAAAAACAAGTCTGGGCAAGAAAGCAAGTTAGGCACAGGGGGATAAGAACAAGTCTGGGCAAGAAAGCAAGTTAGGCACAGGGGAATAAAAACAAGTCTGGGCAAGAAAGCAAGTTAGGCACAGGGGAATAAAAACAAGTCTGGGCAAGAAAGCAAGTTAGGCACAGGGGGATAAAAACAAGTCTGGGCAAGAAAGCAAATTAGGCACAGGGGAAAAGTACAGGATTAGGCAAAACAATGCAAATGTGCCTTGACGTCCAGTGTATGCATGTAACAGGAGAGTATAGTTTGCTTCATTTATAGTTGGTCTGAAATCAAAATGATGAAATACATTGTACTTGCCTTTCCTAGCAGAGATTATATTCATTGCTCAGAAAGGCATCCACTCCTTTCATCCCCCACTTCCATGTGCAATCGAGGACTCTGTTAAGCCCAACTTGATCCTACGACTGCCCTCTAATGTTTGTTCAAGGTGAGGTTTTCAGGCAGTAAGCTGCAAGTCAGTTCACATAAATGCTGCAGATAAGCTATCTTGACATTAGCAGGTTAGGCTGTCTTCTATCTAAACTGCAAATGACTGCACCTGATTTCTTTTCGCTGCATGTCCCTTGGACACACACTATAAAAATCAACTTGCCAAAAAGCTTACACAAAGGAGTAACAAACTATGTAAAAAAATACAAAAGTCCAAGAACGCTTTGAAGGGTCTTACGTTGCCAAGACTAAGTCTGTCGCCATATAGAAACGTGCTGGACTCCTTTCAAATGAGCCCGCTCCCAAAAGACATGGGATGCAACGAAACGTTACACTGAAATAAAAAATAAAAAAACCTTTGTCCACAAACACATGAATGTAGGGCCGGGTAATGGACCTTTCATACCCGAAATAAAAACAGCCCATTCTCATTGGGAAGGTTGCTGCCCCCTTTCAGAGAGTGTTTTCTAATGAGACGCCGCCTTGTGCGTGGGTCGCCATTTAATCGATGCCGCCCCATTGAAGCCTCAGCCGATAAAGACACAAGACAGATTGTCCAAGCTTGCGGCCATTGTTGAGAGCTGATGGAGTGCACAGGGCCTTATGCTTGGAAGCAGAAGTAGGTGGTCAGACCCGATAAATAAAACTTTAACTCGGATTGTTGAGCACTGTTGTTGAAAGGCTTTCTGTTCGCGTGGAGCGCGCGCTCTGAAGGACTTGTGAACCCAAAGGCAGCTCAGAGCTCTGTCACACAAACTAAGTCAGTCAGACAAGGCGCAATCTGTCCCATCTGATAAACACAGATTTGTCTCGAAAAGTCTAATTTCTTTCCAGGGAGCGGCATTGTTAATATTTTGACAGACCATTAACTTTAAAGCATGTGAATCTGCTGCACTGTTAATTTGTCTCACAAATGCTGTGTTTGTGGAACGTGGAAAGGCTCCCGCCTTTCATGAAGCTTGAAATGGGAAAGTCTAGGAATAGGCTGTTTAATGTTTGATAGAATCTGGTGGATACTGCGCAGGCCTGGGAAAATAACCGCTGCATTTATTGATCATATGCAGATGTGGGTGGCCTGCTGGTCGCAGTATGACAATAGGATCATTTTTATAAATTGTGTCATTATTGTGAAGAATGCATCTTTTATCCAGGAAAACAGTACCCATTTGCAACCGTTATTCTGCCATCACATATGACATAAATCGCTTATTTATTCGTGTATGACTGCATCCGAAATTCACTGTCAGAGAGAGTACTGTGGAACTATTGCCGTTTATTTGTTGTGAATGTTGAAGCTTTACTGTTAATTACATAATACCTTGTTTCAGGTTAAAGGACTAATGCAGTTTTCTTGCTGTTTTGATACCAACTATTCAAAAGTGCACTTAACTGATGGGCACGACTATGTCCAGCGTGGAAGCCCTGATGAAACAGTTCAAACATATTACACATTATTGCTTGTACCTCATGAACAGCCAGACAAAAGGGCACATCACTTTTTACATTTTTAAAGGAAGTTCATTTAAGATTCCCGATTGGGCGAGTTATGGATGAAATCAAGGGTCCGTCACTTAGAGCAGAAAACAATTTGAGTTTCCTAATAGATTATACTTCCATCAGTGGAGTAGAGCATCGAACAGGGAGATTTGGTTTTCTTGGTCTAGACATTTATAGAGAACATGCTGTTTGAATGTAATTTCCTGGTGCCTAATCAGAAAGAATCACGCAAAAACGAAAGCAAGAAAAGTTTTCAAACATTTGTGAAAATGCTAAAAGGTCCACAATCATTAGCAGGTCAAAATGAGACTATTCCATAACAATAGAGCTTGTGCTCTCTCCTTAAAAGCTGTTAGATTGGCTATACCCAATTGGCACATTTAACGTACTTGTAAGCCTGTAGTAAAATGGCACTACCTATGCTCAGGGCCTGTAAATTATGTGCTACTAGTGTGCCTGCAATACTGATTGTGCCACCCACTTAAGCAGAACGTTAAACAATTCCTCAGGCATACCATTTCAGCCAGTGCATGTGCAGTTTTAAACAGTCATTTCTGCCTGGCAAAGTAAACCTTTTGCCAGGCCCAAACCTTCCTTTTTAATACATATAAGGCACCCCTAAGGTAGGCCCTGGACAACCCAGATGGCAGGGTGCAATGCATTTGAAAAGTAGGACATGTATGTTTAAGGTGTACATGTACTGGTAGTGGAAAACTCTAAGATTCATTTTTCACTACTGCAAAGCCTACCTCTCCCGTAGGATAACATTGGAGCTACCTTATTACATTTTCTAAGTGTAATTTCCAAATGAGAACAGGTAACCAGATCATGTTTGGTCTCTGGCATTGTAATGAAAATCCTAACTGATGGTGATGTCAGATTTTAAATTACAATTTTGAAAAGGCACTTTTAGAAAGTTGGCATTTTCTTGCCTTAGCAATTTGGTTCCTGCAGCCTGTTTCTGGGTCACATGTCTTGGTGTAATTGACAGGTGGTTTTTGTGTATTCCTCTTAGACAGCCACACACAATGGGGAGTTTAGGTGTGACTGGATAAGCCATCACTGGCAGGATGGAAGGGAGGAGCTGGACCCAACTCCACTTACACATGAATAGACTGTGTTCTGTCTTCACACAGAGGGCTGCATACCCCCTGTAGTTAGTCTGGAGCCAGGAAGGCAGGGCACCTGTGCACTTCAGACATATACCACTAGAAGCTTCTTCCCACTTCAAAAAGGCACAAATGTGTATAAATACTGGACTTCAGACACCCACTCTTCAGTACACTTCTGGATCTGTCGATACTCTGCCAGAAAAAGACTGCTGTGCTGCTGAAAGGACTACCACGCTGCTGGACTGCTGTTCTGAAGGACTGCTGCCCTGCTGTGCTGATCTGCTGCCCTCTTGCCTTGGTGAGAAGGACTGGACCTGCATCTCTTGAACCCACAACCCGAAGTGACTCTAAGGGCTAGTTGGCTGGCCTCCTGATTTTAAGCCTCAGGGACACAATGGGCTTCCATCAATCTTGCACCTGCCCCTGCTCCTGGACTCTGCCTTGAGTCTACTCTGCCAAGTGGAACCACACCAATCCTGGACCCTTGGAAGTGAGCCTAAGGTGCTCTGCCAGCCTCTGTGGATCGAGTGGAACCGATGCCTGTCCTCCACTGCGCGGTTCAAACCATGAGCAGAACCGATGCAGCACAGCTGCTGTGTGGATTGGACCCCTCGCTAAGACCCGCATCGCAGCCCATTGGAACTGTCACAGTGCAACACAATCGCCGGCACAGGTCCTCGCATCTCTCATCGACGGCAGCCTCAACAGCGATGTCGGACTCTGCATCACAGCTTCACAGCACCTCGTGACGTGTATCTTCGCAACACTCTGCAAACCAGGATTTAAGGTAGTTTGTTCAGCAGGCCTAACTGGGTCCCTGTAGCCAAACCGCGCTTCATCGCGGTTGGCCTCAACTTGTGACTTTGTCCTATTCCGGCGCGATCATATATCCACAGTTACTGCTTTATGCTTTTTGGCACTCTTTTCACTAAATCTCTAAAATTTCATATCTCTGGTTCAAGCTACCAGAGGTTTGAGCACGGGATAATTTATGGTTGGCTTGTGCATCACCTTGACAAGGATTGTGGTTGCTGCCTGGCCAGGGCTCACACCCCAGTCAACCATCAACACAATTACTTACAAGAGTTTAACATTTTTTAGGAACTTCTTGTTCAATGAGTGGTTTGCACTTTGGTTTCTATACCAGGATCTCTATAATAAGTTATCTAGATTGCTTTTGCACACTACCACTTACCAGCCTGCCACACTGTGCATGGCTGGTAAGTGGTAACAATGGGTACCCCCACGGGCCCGATTGGGAAGGCTCCGGGTGCAGAGGGCCCGCTACGGGCTCCCAAAGTCTGATTCCGACTGCCGATTCGAGTCGGACGGCACGATTCGGAAAGGCTGTCCAAATCCAGCATCGTCATCAGTCGTTCGGAAAGGCGACGCGTAGAGACGCACGAGTCTGCTCCGTACGGCTCGGTCATTCCGAATGCCGTCAGGGTCGGATTGGGATATTCCTAACGCTTAACTCGCATTGTACTTGGTCAGTCGGAAAGACACGTTACCGATCCGATTCGGATGGAGCAAATGCCGTTAGAAGGCCTTCCTACAGTGCTTAATTTGTAAAATATTAAGTGCCAGGGCTCTGACCGGGAGGCCGCTGCAGCTTTCACCACCCATCGCCCTTGTCATTGCTGCCAAAACAACTACTAACCATCTCTCTTGCATGTAAATGCGCCATTTCAGATTATTCCAGGTCCCCAACGATAAAGGAATGGCTGGGGAGGCAGGTATGAGCAATTTTTAATGTATATTGTTTTTCTAATCAACTGTTATACTGCTCATCTCTAAATTACAGGAGCAGCGCCACCTTGTGGCAGACAGCCCTAAGTGTGGTGTTGACAATTAGGTGCCGGTGCAGAGCACCGGAAACCAATTAAGTGCCGGTGCTCAGCACCGGAAAGCACCGGCTCAAATTAAGCAATGCCTTCCTAACCGCATCGGAATCAGCCCCTTAGTTTGGGTAAAAATGAGTTCAGTCCTGCACACGTATTCCCGAAATCTTCTTTTGCCCAGCAAGGATTCAATATCCCAAGAGAATGCCTGAAAATACAATTTTACTCCCTGCTTTCTCCCAGTCAGAAAAGATCTGAGACATTTCTTTCAGAGATCACTGATGCCTCCTGTGGACTATTAGTGTTCGACCAAGAGTTCGAAGTCCATGGTATTGATTGCAGTCTAAGAAGTCTAGATGTCCTAGCCCTCCTGGTTGAATGCTTCCAGTAAATCCATGGTGACATCTATGAGGGCATATTCCATCCCATGTCTTGGATACAGACTTGATTTTTTGAGCTTCATGGGTTTATCCTCTTCCAAGTGAAGCTGCAGATGGCTCAAAGGTGGGGAATATGTCTGTCAGGAAGTAGGAGTTGACAATATCAAAGATATATGAGAGGACTTAAAGATAGTTTGATAATTCAAGAGGGAACATGATGTTATTGCCATATGAGCTGGCTTTGAAGGGAACGTTGATCGTAATATGGGGATGGATAATCCGAGTTTGGAATGAGTGCCACTTGAAGATGTGGCTTGGGGATATGTGCAGATTGTGAGTGTGTGCTTGTGTTGTTGGGTCTGATTTTGTTCATTGTGCCAACAGTGAATTAGGCAATGTTGATGCCTTTCTGGGCAGAATGAGAACCATGGAGGGAGAAACAGAGGGAATATTTGAACACCTTGAAGAGGGTTTTGCTTTCGTTGACTGCATTGAACATGCTTTTTTAATAGCAGACAGAGTTTGCTATGGTGCTCCTATGTTTGTTGGCATTGTGAGATACTGTAAGTGTTGTGCTAGAAATAAGGCCTTCGGTAGCAACACATTTTCCTATAAAGATATAATCGGTAAAACGCATTGATACATCAGGCCCTAGTTTCTTAAATGTAACACAGAGTCGATGTTTCAGGACTTCGTTTTTCAGAGGTACTTAGATGTGAGTCTATGCTTAGAAAATGTAGTTGTTTAATGTAGCATGTCTATATTGAAGTTCATAAATGAGCAATGTGTGTTTTTCACATGTTCGAGTTGACACATTTGGGATAGTTTGAGGGGCTGTGGGTTGTATGCTGAAGGTAATAGCATGGTGTTCAGAAACCCCATGGCTAGAAAGATCAGAATTGCTTTTTCTGAGATTATGAAGCCTACTTGTCATAGAGTAGTGGATTCTGCCAGCTGTGATGTGGGCTGCAGTGCAGAAAAGATGTAATGAATGGGACCATTCATATATTTTATGTTAGTCATCAAGGAGGATGAAGGCTCCAAGATAGGTATAATTGGTGTTAGCGACAATGAAAAAGGCTGTGAAATCAGCAAGGTCTGAAATGAAGGGGGCAATACAAGAATCAATAAAGTAGAACATCTGCACCCATAAAGGTATGTCTGCGTATGGATGCAGATGTACTAATTTGTGCAATTCACGTGTATTCAGAATGTTATGCCATAAAACTGTACCGGGGCTGGTTCCTTGGTGTATTACTGTAAATGCCAGATGATATCTCCCCAAGGATCCTAATCACCCTTTGAGTAATACTACAAAGTATGAAGTGAAGCAACGGGGAAAAGGTTCCTGTTGCGCAAATGCATGTTTGTTTTAGATTTTTTTCTCTTTGGGGAAAACACTTATCCCTGTGGAGAAACCCCTTCCCCCTGAACACCACGAAACCTGGGGTGACTCATCCCCTTCCCAACCTTAAAGTTGAATGACTCAGGCCTTTGGCTAGAATAAATCTCTCACCCTTTTCTGGATGGGGAAGCCTTTGGTAGGAGCTTGAGAA
This sequence comes from Calotriton arnoldi, assembly GCA_963921515.1. Lineage (NCBI taxonomy): Eukaryota > Metazoa > Chordata > Amphibia > Caudata > Salamandridae > Calotriton > Calotriton arnoldi. The sequence goes on from CAWUFW010000925.1 coordinate 337,462, forward strand.
TGCCATATATGCGAGGTTGTGGGTGTTTCCATACTTACAAGGATAGTCACACCTTGTTTCACCCATTGTGCACCCCATTCACTACTTCAGATGTCTTCACACTTGTGACAGAGAAAACTGCAGTGGTTAAACCATTTATGCCTGACAGGAATCCTATCGTGAATTCATGGCAGGCGAACAATGGGGTGTAAATGTATGTTTACAGCCAAAATTACCTTTGTAAATAAGCTCTTAAAAGGTTATATCTAGGGAAAGATGAGGGCTACATGTCTGAAGAGGCAATCGAAGGAGATGATGTACGGTGATTTTAATGTTGTGAGTTTACAGAGTGGATTTCTATAAAATTACATGCCTCCGAGACTTTTTTTGATTTTCTTTTATGGCCAGTGTGTGAATGAGTAGCCATCTTGTGTGAATACATAAAAATCAGAGGAGGAGGTCATGGTGAGCTCGGTCTGTGTGAATGTCAACATTGTTTCGATAATGAGGTCAGGAAAGGCAGCTGTGGGACAGTGTGCAGAGCGTGGTTAGTTAACATGAATGGCAGAGGTGGTCTTGTTGAAGGAAGTTGGATAAGGAGCCACATGGGATTGTGTGTGTCGAACTGGTCACTGAGTTGGAGTATGTATGACTCAGATGGCAGAGTTCACTGTTATATCTGCTTTGCTTTCTGCATGTCCACCCTTTTGTTTTGTCCCCTGCCCCCTCCCCTACCCCTTCCCCTCCGTCATCAGCTGTACATTCTGGAATGTTGACAGACGACAGCTGATGACTCTCCTGACTGGACGCCTTTCCCGGTTCCTCTGTTAGACCTCCTTGATGTGTTGGAATTGTACTGAGAATAAACTTCGTAGTTCACACTCTTATGCGTAGTGTGCATCTTTACAATTTGGCGACGAGTTCCAGCACATCAAACACTGCGTATTCAAGTCTGCAAGGGGTGCTCAAAAGTGTTACTGCCGATTGGACTTACTGTCATATACTTGAATGGCTTCCAAAATGCCTGTCATGTTGGTGCGTGGTGTGCGCACAGTAGTGGAAGAGGTCCGATGACTTTGCCGATGAGAAGTGTTGTCCCAAAGTGGCCACCCGAGGTGTCATAGATCAAGGAAAACAGACCTACGCCATTGTCCTCATGGACCATTTCTCAAAATGGCCAGAAGTGGGATTGGTCAACAGGGCAGATGCACCCAGTGTGGTCAGGTTCATGGATGAAATATTCATTAGGGAAGGGCTACCAAAATGTATAGTCAGTGACAACGGCCCCCAGTTCACTTCTGAGATATTCAAGAACTATGTACACAGAAACAATAGCACCCACAACACCACATCTGTTTACCAGCCCGCTGGCAACGGGGCTGTAGAACGATTCAACAGAGTAATCAAAGGTAAAGTGGAACTTGCCAACAATAATGAGTTAGTGTGGAAGAACAAGGTTTTCAAGACTCTATGGGCATACCGCATCACACCATGCAACAGCACGGGACACAGTCCTTTTGAGTTAATGCGGGGTAGAACTCCCATGTCCAGGAACAACGTGGGTTGGTCATCTGCCTCCAAAAGAGTGGAGTGGTCATCCGAACAGGTCATGGACAGGATAGAAAAGGCTCAAGCTGAAACCAAGAACCGATATGACAAAAAACACGGATGCAAACCGGTACAGCTACATGTAGGTGATGCTGTGCGGGTTAAGAGAAGTGGTATCACTCCCAAGGGGCACAGTAGGTTTTCACAACCCCTCACTGTAAAGAAACTATACTGCAATTCGGTGCTTTTGAGCGATGGGAGAGTGTGGCACTTCTCCATGCCGTCCGCATGCAAATCCACCTTGTCACCCACACTCACCACTCAGGTCAACCAGGTAGAACACGATCCTGTCCCCTCTCAGGCCAATAGAACATCTCAGCCCATGACAGCAAGGGGGAGGTGGTGGGACAATGAGGAAGAGGAAGACAGTGCGGGCCACTTCCATGTCAGACACCGGAGCACCCCCAATCATTCGGAGGGGCGAGCGGCAACCACAGATACGGTTGACGCCCCTACACAGAGAACTAGAATAGGCAGGCAAGTTATTCCACCAAAGAAATGGAATGATTATGTATGTTAACGCCTTGTTGTTTTGATCCCCATAAAGGGGAAGATGTGTTATATCTGCTTTGCTTTCTGCATGTCCACCCTTTTGTCCCCTGCCCCCTCCCCTACCCCTTCCCCTCCGTCATCAGCTGTACGTTCTGGAATGTTGACAGATGACAGCTGATGACTCTCCTGACCGGACGCCTTTCCCGGTTCCTCTGTTAGACCTCCTTGATGTGTTGGAATTGTACTGAGAATAAACTTCGTAGTTCACACTCTTTATGCGTAGCGTGTATCTTTACATTCACTCTGTTCCAAAGATGCATAATCCACTCAGTTTCAGGAGAGACCCTGTTTCAGTCACCGAAGGGGCACAGTTCACTCACTGTCAAAAGCAGCACTGGTGTACTCTGGGCCAGGTATGCAACAGAATCTTTGTATGAAAAGATGCAAATACATAAAAGGCATATGAATCCTTTGGTGTCTGGGAGATGGGATTTTGGGAGATAAGAGGTATTGGTGCATGCAATTATATGCAAAGAGGGGGCTATTACCACTGCAAATTCACATTACAGAAACAGGAGAAATCCACGTGCAGCATTGCGTTGCTTCTGTGACAATAAAGGGGGCAAACAGTATTTCCGCCAGATGATATCATGGACGAAACAAATTTCACACTATTTGCACTACATATATGTTTTAGGAAAAAATTTACATTTGTGTTCTCCACATTGCAAATTTGAAAATGGGACCAAGCCAGCGTCAAAAGCATACGCCTGCATTTGCTTATGCAACTATTAAAAGTAGTGCACATTATGTTTATTTTATTTAAAAAACAAACGAACAAAAAACAAAGGTTCTTTTCAACCTGAATTAGATATAATCTCCATTAACTCCCAGAGTGGTTTATAGTAAGACAATGCTATACATATTTTGAGTAATAACTTCACAATTCATTTTTTCCAATTTCATCATTGGCAAAAAGGTTGATCTATTATGGAATGGAGCTAAATTGGGTTGATCTATTGCATATCACACAATTAGCTAATTGCAAGACTACAAAATGTATTTGCTTTGATTATTGCACCATTGCAAATCTTCTGTAATATGGTCGCTAGTGTGAAGTTTGTCGAACTTTGGCTCTTATGGAACAGGGGATGCAGGTGTTCTTGTCCAAATCTCTTCCTAGATGAAATACGGCCAAAGAGAAGAATCAACATAGGGCTTATCATGTACAGTTTTGACCATTCACATGGATATTCTGTTGCTAGGGCATTAGGATAGAGCTCTGGCACCGGATTTTGGTCAGACCAGTGAGTCAACCTCACTGGCCCAGTGACGAATTTGGGGGTGGTGGAGGCAAGGCATACTGGGAGTTAATACAATTAATACCTCAGTTACATCAGACACATTGATTGTTTATCAAAGTAGATTTAGGTCCTGATTTATATGTTGGCGGAAAGGGAACTCCGTCACAGCAGCAACAGTGTTCCCACCCACCTCTGTTTTGATGGAGAATGAAACATGGCCTGTAAACAGGATGACATTACACTAGGTGCTTGGATGGATATCACTCGAAGCATTATAGGTTCTTGAGTGTCCTTGGTCAATCAGTACAACAAACAATGCCATTGACATAATACACTCATGAAGCATAATTCCATTCCTTCCTAAACCTTTTGCTTTCTCTCTAGGGCTCTCTCTCTCTCTCCTGAACTCTAATGCCCTCAATACCTCCTCATCACTTTCTCTTCCCAGTCTTTCTGTCAACCTGGAGAACGGCAACCCACCACCGAATATGCGATGTTACATCGCAGTGTTTCCACCGCGATACCTTTACAACGCAGGTACTACAACGCAAGTCGTTACAACGACTTGCGTTGGAGGGCGCTGGATTTAGGAATAGTGTGAATTACTATTCCAACTCCAGTCTACGTACAGTAGGGAAGGTGTTGGAATAGTAATTCACACTATTCCTTAGTCTAGAGCGCCCTCCAGTGCAAGTCATTGTAATGACTTGCGTTGTAAAACCTGCGTGGTAAAGGTATTGCGGTGTAAACACTGCGATGTAACCGATGTTTCCCCCACCACCAACCTAAAAAAAATAATTAAACTTCTCCCACTCCAAGTGTGCTTGTAAAGGAGCAAAAAACCTAACTGTTTTGTTTGCCTCCTTTAGAAGGCAGTTACTCTCTCTTTCTTGTCTCTGAATAAGAATTCTTGCTTACCTTGTGTGTCCTCTTTGGGCTTTTTCTGTTTGCTTTGGACTATTTTTCAGATTTGTCTAACTTGCTAGGCGCTTATTGGGCTTGCAGCATGGTATCTTAGCTTTGGTTGCATCCACTCCTCCCTATTGGGTGTGTGTGGTGCTGCTTAATCTGTTTGACTTGCCCTTCTCTAGCTCCCTGCTAGGCTTGGGGCTAAGGTTGTAATTGTTTTTCATGATATTGCTGTCAGCCCTTGATGGATATAGATTACCCATCTCCCATGGATAGTGAGGCCTTTCCTCGTCTGTGCTCCCTGATTTGGGGCCAGGGTGCACTTGTTTGCTAAGAGGCGCTGGAGTCCCCATTGCTGAAATATGTGTGAGTGCCCCCTTTTCTGCCCAGGGTGTGGACTGGGCATGACTTTGCAGCTATGCTTTCTTCTGGGTTTGGGGCTTGTAAGGTATTGTCTTGTTTACCTACTTCATCTCTTGTTTGGCTGTTGTCTTTCCGCCATCACTGTTCAGCTTGTCTGGTGTTTCTCTGGTGTATTGCCTGTCCTTTCCTGGCCTACTGATGTTACTTTAGTCCTCTGTCATTGAAAGTGAATCACCCCTCACTCAGGGTAGTGGGGCAGGTTGGGGGCCTTCACCTGTTTGTGCGCCCTGCTGAGTTTGGGCCTGGGATGCACCTGTCTGCTGAATGGTGCTGGTGTCCCCATAACTTGAGGAGAAGTCCGTTTTTTTCTTTATGGAGTGTGGGCTAACCTTGGAATTCCCACTTTGCTTGGGGGAAGTGGGATGTCTCCTTGCCTTCTTTTGCCTACTTTGTGCCCAGACCATCTCCTTCTCAGCTTGTTGGGGGCTGTGTGGTGCTCTTATAATATTTTGCTTTCTCTTCACTGCTTCCTAATAGGCTCGTGGGTCTGTATTGGGTTTGTTCCTCAGGGCAATGTTGTGGGCCTTTTGATGACTATCTATTGCCTCTTTGTACTTGTGACTGGGCCTCGGGCTTCCTGCCATGTGCTCCCTGCTGGGCTTGGGACTGGAGTGTTTCTGCCTTGTGTCAGCACTGGAGCCCCTACACTGATAGGCAGATGAGTGGCCACCCTTTGCATTGGGATATGGTCCAGTCTTTGGTTTCTCCCTCTGCTCCCTGCTGGGTTTGGGGCTTGTGTCATGTGTGTGTTGCCTTTGTGTCCCATTTCTGTGTGTATTGTTCTCTACCTGATGGACTTTTTGGGGGTCATGTGGTGATAGTTCTGATGTGTATCCTGGTCTTCGCTGGCTCCTCACTCGGCTTGGAGCTGGAGTTTGCCGGCTCATTGTGGGGCTCTGGAACCTTTTTTACTAAAGGACTGGTGTGTGCTACCCCCTTTTCTGATATTGAAGTGTGACCTTGCCTTGTGCTTACACCTGTTCACCATCTCTTGTTCACCTATTCTCCCTAGTGGACTATGAGCTTATGAGATTTCTACCTGTATCTCCATCTAAAGCCTTCCTTTGACCCCCCTGTGTCTTCTCTGGGCTTGTTGCGGACATGTGTGGATTTGGTTCTGAAGTTCAGCCTGTCCTTCCCTGATGGGTCTGGGGATAGGATTGGAATTACTCTCCTTGTCTTGGTCGTGGACTGTGCTTGGTAATTCCTCCTTGAAGGCCATGTGCCCTGGCTCAGTTTTCCTGGGTCCAGCTGTCTTGCTCCCCTCCCTTTTACTTGTCTTGTTTATAGGTTTCAGGGTTTCTCATGGGGTTGCCCCTTTTGCTTTGCTAGGCATGATCTTGGTTAATCTGTTTATATTGCTCTTTGACCCAGTGTTTATGAATTAGGGCTTTGTCTTTGTGTTCCATCCTGCCACCCTGCCAACCCTCTACCCTTTACGCAGTGTGTGGGCTTTTGCTGGCCATACCTATTTTGTGTCAGTTGTAAGATGGGCATCCTCTGCATGTACTGCGCCTCTCCTCTGCACTTTTCGTTCCTTTGGCTCTTAAGCTGTTTTTGTGACTAAGGGCCCCTTCCCTGAATAGGGTCACTCCTTCCTCTTTGACCCTTCTGCCCCCTCTTTTTTCAGGTTGTGTTTGTCTTTGGGTTATTCTCTGCGTTTAGTGTTATAGCACAACCTGTCATGGCCTTGCCCAGGAGCTGATGGGACATAGTGCTCTGATTGCTTTTCTCTTGTTTTCTCCAACTGTTCCTGTTGGTCTTGGTGCTTGTGGGTTACTGTCTGTTTTCCCCTTGTGGTTCTCCTTGAAGTTGGCTTCTCCCTTCACTGCTGGGAGATTTGTGCTGCCTTTTTTCTTGGGCTTTGCTCACGTCCACCTAATTATGGGCTAAGCGTTTTGGGGGTGGTTGATTCTACTCCTCTCTTCTCACTTTGTGGTTCCTATGAAGGGGTTGGCAGTTTTACTTCAGGGCCTCTGCCTTCTTTTGCTTGGGCCACTTGTTACTTGTGGTCTCCTATGTATGTGCTCCTCGTGGTATTGCTTTTGACACTTGTGGCTGCTGGACATGTATTGCACAATGCTGCTTTTTGTCCCTCTGACTGAGTTTTGTATTGCTGTCTCTGTATGGTGTGAATTGGGACACTATGGCCTTTTGTGGCATGCAGTTTGGTGGTGGGTCACCCCTTGTATTTCTTTTGACTTTACCATATCAGGGTGGGGTGCTTTTGTAGTGTTTGAGGTGATTTTCTTTGCTCTCTGGTAAGCTGGCTGGCCTAGTGTTCTTGTTGGCAGGTTTTTGGTCTGTATTCTTCCATACCTTTGGTGTTTTGCTGTGGGTATGCAGCCTACATTTGTGATCCTAAAAGTCTTACAGATACTCTTTGGGTGCAGTTGTGGGGTTCATACCTGTTCTCTCTACTTGGTAGTTACAGGCCTGCAGATGGGTGTCCTTATTCTTGGGGTTGGGTGCTTGCATTTTTTGTTGGATGCTTGCTCCTCTTGTGTGTTGTGCCATTGCCTGTTGATTTTGGAGTTTGGGCATTTGTCCCTTTGGGTGCCCTGGCTGATTCGCTTCTTTCTGACTTCCCTCCTTCTCCATTTGCTGTTTGCCTTTGGATTTGTGGGATTTGGGCTGCCTTGGCTTGTCCTTTTTAATATTCTTTCTTCACCATCCTGCATCTTGGGTGTTGCGGTAGTTTGGAAAAGGATGTGCGGATGTAGCTTGCACCTCACCTGGGTTAGTGTCATTTGTGGGCCTCAACCTGCTCCTGCTGTATCCTGGAATTGTGGTGTTGGTGCCTTCTATGATGGTCCTGCACTTCCAGGTGGGTGGCACTTGCTTGGTCTTTAGTGCAAGGGAAGCCTTCCTCTGCTGTGCCGTTATGCTCATTCTTATGGATTCCCCGTTTTTGAGCATCCAGTTGATCCTCTGGGTTTCTATAGGCCAGGGGTTGGTAACTTATGGCCAACTCGTCAAAATTAACTAGCCTCTAGTAATGAAGTTCTGTAAGGTTTATCTCACCATGGCCAGTATAAACATTTTACTATAATCGATTCTTGGTGATGTAGGTGACCGGCCAGATAGTTTTGCTTCAGCTGAGATATGTTGTATTAATTGAGAAGGTAGTTCCCTCTCTGACCTATACCATTTAGCACATTAAGGAACCTAAATAAGCTCAGTTTGTACATTACTAAGTATTCAAAGAGTACTTTACTTTTTCAAGAATGTCATTTTTATACAGTGTATCATTTAAAATTCCCAGTAATTTCAAATAATTTTAAACATTCCATGCATTCCCCCTGGGTCACACCAGGCGTTAAATCCACCTCGAGACAAGTTGCAGTTTATGCCTTCCCAGTAGTCATAGATTCAAAGTGGTGTCAAAATATGTGTCACACAATATGGTTAAATCTCAACTACAATTTTAATGGCAAGAGGTGACAATATTTGTCTCCTAAAGAAAAGAAATGTCAGCACTGAAGCCCCCTGTCTTTGGAAGTAGGCGTAACTCTTTTTGTTAGGAAAATACATTTGATAGGCCTTCTGTGCTAACATGGATATAAGAACGTATAAGGGAAATGCCTATAAGTTCTTTCAGTGTTTTGTCATTTACAAGTAGTGATTACATTTATATAATCTTATTGATATGTACTCTTTCTGAACTTAATAACAATATTTAAGAATACAAAAAGTTGGCACAGCTCCCTCAAATTCCTGGTTTGCTTCAATGTCCATCAAGCCAGCAGAGATGACAGGCTCCCTCCAGTGAAAACTGCAACCTCACCTCGTCTGCTTCATTATGCTTAGTGACTCCATGCTCCAGGTCTCCCATCCAGGCTCCTCCCCAGAGACAATCTCCCAGTCAGGTTTCAGCATCTCTCATTTTCTGTCTAAACGTCCTTTTTTATATACGTGTGCTAAATGGTGGTGGCCCACACAGACTGTATTTGTGATTAAGCCATGTATACAATCTCTCTGTGACCCCTCATCTGACCTTCAGAGCCCTATGGTCTGATTTGCTTCCTTCAGATGTTTTAACACCTGTCAGTAGAAGAAAAGCTGAGAAACATAGGTCACCCAAGCATCAGGCGAGGAAGCTTTGGTTCATTGAAACCCAGCTATAAAATCCATCATTGGCCAGTAAGACTACAACATGATTCGGCTCCGGGTACTGCCAGATTGTCCAATATGTCACGAAAAATGGGCATCAGTTCAGAGGTCGCCTGTGTCTGCTATGTACCTTTATAGCTGAGTCTCTGTCTTTTTTTAATTGCATATTTTAAATATGAGTGCTCTTCTACCGTTTTATACCTGCCCTACTTTAGTGATCCTTTGGTAGCAATCAGGGTTTATTTTAGTACTTTTCATTTTTGTATAAACTCTTAATTATCCATGAAATCTATGTAATGAACTGGCATTGTATAAAGCAGTTTAGAGAACGGCTTCACCTCTACGGCTAAGTGTGGGAGTGAAGGTCTTAGAAAGACTCCACTTAATGTTTCAGAATGGCACAGAATGCTAACACTGGTTTTGAACGAGGATATCAGAAAGACTTGAGCAGTTTTTTATGCTCCACATTCCTCCCCCTGGTGGCCAGAAAAGTTGTGCTTACCGTGTTTTTTTTTAACATTATGCTCAACTCCTTCTCAAGCCTTGTTTTTCCTCTATCTGCACAACACATCTGTTTTTAATATGCTATAAAGTGTGACATCCAAAAGATGTTAACTATCTTGGCAACAGCTACTGCAGTGATGATACCAATTAGCATTCGAGAAATGTTTTTTTCTCGTTTTTCATTTCTCTTTAAAGCTACTGTACTAATAGGCGTCATCACAAGAGCTGCTTCAGAGCGGAAAAGATATGAAAGTCATTTCACTCGTTGCAAATCTTTATTCAAGAAAACAATTCAGTGCCAGATATGTTTTATGTCTGTGAGATTGAATGTTGTCCACAGAAGGAGTAGAGGTTATTTGGAATCAGGGACTGGTGTTAGGACATCTGCTTTCATATGGTACTTGACATGCGGTACCAGCAATTTGATGTCATCCTGTCCAATCTCGTACATCATTGGGAAACCACATCAGCCTTCCTGATTCGTACTGACAAGTCACTGACACATTTGACGTGAACTCCTTGTATGGCAAAGGGCAAACAAGGGCTGCATATGTCAGCTGGAACACTCTCTTGTGGCTGCAAGGGGTGAAATTGCTGACGCTTTTAGTGTCTGAATACCCCCCTCACCATGTTGCTGTTTATTTCCGATTGCTGGTCAGCGCTGTAGCGTTTCTCTGACCCTGCTCTCTGCCTTAAAAACAATGCCCGTGCTTTGTTGTTGTGGTCAATATTTATCAAAGCGTTTCTATCAGTCGTTTGTAGCAGTTATTAACTATTTCTTTAGTCTAGGCATGCATTTCGTAGTTGTTAAGGTGTTGTATACACTGCCAACGTGTAGTGTGCTGGTGCCTTTGTGCAGCACTGAGCTCATACACAGTCACTGGGGCAGGGAGGGTGAGCGGGCTAAGAGGACAGGCCTACCAGGTAATTCAGCGTCAATATCCAGTCTCTCGAGATGAGGGGGACTGACTGGTCTCGAGGTGGGGTGGGTTTCTAGTGAAAGCTTTCTGGTTTCAGGTTCTCACTCAATCTAACCAAATTGCTCTCTACTTTTTCATAGAACCAGATCCATAGACACTCTTTAATACTAAATGTATTTATGGCAGAATTTCTTCACGGGACACATACCCTACTAGCCCTTTACAATTCTCTGCTAGTGTAAAAGATAGCAAATAAAATATATAAACAACTGTAGCTTTTCAATTCTGTCCAGTGGGACAGGATAACAAAGGAGTAATGGGCCAATGAAAAGAGGGGAAGTAGGCTGCTGTCACCAACATGTGGCAAGAAATAATGTAATATTTACATATGCAACAATTTGCTCTGACTTATTCCTGTGTTCCGGGAAAGCAATGTTCCTCAATATATGTGCATATTTTCAAATTTACCGTTTGTAGAGAGCAGAGGCAAAACAAATGCCTCTCTGCTTGGAAAAGGCTTAGCAAGTCAGGGGTGAAGTTGAAAAAATCTTGTCGGCCAGGCTGCATTTGTTGGGTCCATACAGTTTTATATCATTTTTACATTACGTTTTTCTTACAGGACGCAATAGAGTGACGACCTGGTCAAATGTGGGACAACAAAAGTTCATGAGAGAGGATAAATAAAACAAAGAGAATTTTTTATGAAAACTGTATGTTAAAGTCAATAGGTGTCTGAAAGTGGACTATTATTATATTGTATTAAAGCCTGTCTACAGGTATTTTGTTACATGAAATTTCATTGATTACCTTAGCAGTCAAGAGTTGTGGTGTTGTTTTAACCCTATGACAAAGATTTACACTGTGATAATCGCTGCTACACCCGCTTAGGTGAGCCTCACGGGTTTAGTTGTATGCAAGACCCTTGTAATCAAATTAATTACTAAAAAACACGTACATAAATATAAATACATAAAGGGCTTTGGGTCACCCCGCCTCTACCATTGGTCTGTTTGTGGCATTCACATTCTACGTCTGCTCATAACAACATACAGCATGGGGCAAAGTGTCAGACCACATCAGCTATTGACTGTATTGCCTAGTGAGTGATGGGATTTTTCCTGCTCAAATCTGCATATCTGCTTCAAAATGAGTGCGCTTCAGTGCCAGAGTTGGAGCACCATGCCTTTAAGCTTTTCATTTTCTTCTTTAAGAGGTCACTTTTCATTTTTTTAATTCTCCATTTTTTTAAAAATTTGTTGTCTTTTTTAGCATCCTGCAGCGCTACCAGGCCACACGCTTGCCACTGATTTAATCTGTAGTGGGCTGCATCGCATGTAGCCACTCGTTATAGCACTGGTGACCATCTGTGAATGATCCTGTCCGTAGTGCATCATTATTTTACCGTTCCATTATGTCTGCCACATTTAGAAGAATTATGTTAGCTTTTGTGGATCAGATATCAGGAGAGAACAGTGACACACTATGCACTACATCTTTCCAAGCTCACCGCCCAGTGCGATGTTCACTTAGCAGCCATTGAGGAATGTTATTGCGCATTGTTTAACATTGTTTTAACACTCCAAAATAGTTAACAAATTTCTTTTAAACATAGCTACCATGTTGGAACTTTAAAACATTGTTACACTACATATTATGGCTGCCTTCTGCTATTTCTAATGATGCTTAATGTGGGCATAGGCCCACCCTGTTCAGGTGGTGACATGTTTCCTTTTTCTACTTTTATTCTTTTTATGAATCATCAAAATGCTTGTTGGGTTTGTGTGTATGTTTTATTGTGGATGGGTACAGGGGTGAATGCAAGAATGCATCAGTGAGTGGATGAATTGGTGCATGTGTCCAAGGATTAGTGATAGAATACTTTTATGGTGATTTATTGAGTGCCTAACTTGCCAGTGACTGACCTTAAGGTGACTAATTGACAATGACAATGCTTCTTACAGTATGAGAGGGGAATGTTGGATAAGAATCAAGAAAATCTACAAGTGTTTTCATCAAAGAAACAGGACCAGGAGAATAAAATTCAGAGACACAAAAGACAATCTTGAGGCTAAAAAGGGAGAAGAGAAAAGAATAAACTGAATGTTAGAAAGATTTAATTTAAAATAAAAAAAGGTACTTTTCCTCTGTGGCTGAGACAGCCATGTAAGAGGCATACCTCATAGGGTGATAACTCTTTCCAAGAGAAGTTAGTTTGAGTTTCTCTCCACACTCATGAACGCAGATCTGTGTAGATGGAAGTTCGCGATAAACTCCATCCCTTGGGCGCTTCTCAAAATAGTGTGAGAGAGGGGGGCCTGTGAGAAGCAGTCCTCGCAAACTGAAACAAAATATTTTTTATGGTAGATTACATGAAAAAGTGATGCTGAATCTCTTAGACAAGTAAAAGGAGACTATAAGATGGGCCATGGGTTCAGTGATAGAAAAGGAATGCACATATTTCTCTCCGAACAGGCATGCTCCAGAGCATTATGCACAGTTTACCCCAATGTTATATGAACTCTGGCATTTATTTGAAAAATGATTGGATCTTGCCTAACTAATGGGCCATTTACATGATTGCCCTGGCTCATAAACTGAATATTTCTAAGGTACAAATGTATGGTTTAAATGCTTCATCCCAATAGTAAAATGAATGTAATACTTGAGACAGTCTTTATAACCCCAATGATTACGTCAGTTTATTCATGGCATTAGTTTATATGTAAATGCAATGCCGTTCGTATCATATAGTGAGTCCAGACGGGTTTAAAAATCTGGCTGTGCCTTTGCCACCGGGCATGTGCAATGTGTTTCATAAATACCTGGGTAGGCGGTGCCCTCTAAAGATAGGGGATGGCTAATCCTGTGTGCTGCATGTCTTGGCTTTGAAGAGGAAGGGCTGAAATAAATCAAGCGTATCCGACAATGTTTTGAATTTTTTACAGGTAAAAATTCTGTCTCAAGGACTAAACATAAAAGAAGCGATGCCATTCAACAAGGGACATTTAAGCGAGTGAAATCGAGGCGTCTGGAGTTCGCCATTCAGAGACGTCCATGAAAGGATAGGCACCATTACTAGAAAGGTGCTCTGCCAGAATACAAAATAAACCGTGGAAGTGTGCACGCATGTTTGTGGAGCAACAGGAACTGGAAAACACATTGTTCCTGTTTACAGTGTATTATTTTTACAGATTGACAGATTTTGCACGTTAAGTAACACTAGCTCCATCTGAACTCATAGCTTTATAGATTTTTCAGCCTTTCAGCTGCTTCTTGGGAAACCCAATGAGCTTTAGATTAGGCATGCATGAAATTCGTGCATTTACCTTTGTGAAAAGTACATGAAATGCCAAATCAAAAATACCTGAAATACAAGAATAGCATTCTGCACTATTTTTTAAGTGCGAAATGCATCCTTACGTCCATTTTGGATGCGAGGCTGAATGCCACACAATAAAGCACAAACTTGGGCCAAACATGAACATCAGGGGCCGTATTACCGAAGTGCCCCGGTGCGCACCGGGCATTAGCGCCCGCTTTGCGCGTCCTGGGGCACTTTGGTATTATAGAAGGGGCCGCAGATGCTTGTGCGCCCCCTTCTGTAATACCGATAGCGCTGGCGCACATGAAGCACTAGCGCCATCATCAGAGGGCGTTCCCTGTTTTGCATGGGTGAGTGCCCCGCGCTAATGAGGGAATCCTATTGTCTTTGCGCCTGTGCCATATTACAGACACAAGTGCAAAGGCAAAGAAACTGTCAGGAGGCGCACTTTCAGTGTGCCCCCTGATGGCAGCCCTCTGGAAGGGTAAAGGGGGATCCTATGGAGGTGGATGCAGTCACTCACTGCACCTGCCTGCAAGGGGATCTCTAATCCCCCCTAAAAGTGCAGGCAGGTTGCCGCCTGCACAGTGAAAGACGGAGCAGCTTCAAAGCAGCTGCTCTGTTTTTCACATGAATGCGATGCCCTCTGGGCAGCGTGAGTTCACGGCTGCCCTGGGGGCAGCTCATTCATGTTATTTGCAGTGCATTTTCATTGTTTGCGCCTGGCGCACCTTTTATAAGCTGTGCCTGGCGCAAACAATGAAAATGCGCTGAATGTATAATACGGCCCCTGATGCTCATGTTCTGTTTTCTCACATTGTTCCTGTGATCCTACAATAGGATTTTTACAGCAGCGCCATCTCAGTTATGTGGCAAGAAAGAATGGTGTGGTCTCAGGAATTCCCGTGATAAGTGCAATGCTAAATGCCTAAAGATGTTCAAGATAATGCCCGCGTTAGCAACATTTCTCCCGGGCCTACTTTAGACTTAAACGTGTTCAGACACCCACTGTACAGCTGCAGCGATGGGTTCAAAGTGTCCTGTCGAATGTGTACTGCTCAGGAAACTTTTAATGGAAGAATCGTCAGAGCACGTCCATTATATCCTAATGGAAGAGTATACACGAAAGAGAAGGGTTCAGTTTGTTTTGCAGCACATTTTCCGAAGACCTGAAACATAAAAGAAAGAATGGAATCGAGGCGATAAACCCTCGTGATTCCCAATATATATGTATGCCATGTGATTCATCTACATATGTGCATACAAAAACATAAACACGGTGGAAAGTGTGCAGAGATCCCTTTGAAGACATGCAACTGAAGGCTGTGATATATGTAATAGAAAGGCTCGAGAAAGGACAGCACGGATACTAAGTATTAGGAGAGAGGAAACTTGGGACTTTACATCAACAGAAGTTTAATTGTCTAGTGGGAGGCTCCAATCTGCTTGTCATACCATAGGTGCACTAGCATAAATGGACAAATATGTCTACATGTTTTGAATTAAACTGAAGCATACAATTTCCATAGTGTTGTTTTATCAGCCAATTTTGGAATACTATGAGATGTTTTGAGAATAGAGTTGCACCCAGATACTCCGAATTTTTCTAAGTGGCTTACACATGCGTAGTTTGATGAATCATACAGGGCGGGAATAACTGAAGTGGCTTCATAACCTTAAGGATAAGGACATGAAAAGCATTGCACATTGTCCTCGTACTTCACTGATATGAGATATCAAAATAATGCACCTCAGAGGTCATTCTGAAAAGGCAACATATGTTTTAAAATTTCAAAAGATGATGTCTGCTCTGAGGGTGAATGCTAAGAGTTCAAGATGTATTCAATTTTCTTTCTTCTCTCATAAAATAAAACCACTTTACTTTTGATTCTTATTTATAAACTTAAAGAACAGTCAAACTGCAGTGTGACAGCAATGGACGCCATTTTATTACATACATGTGTCAGCAGAGAGGAGGAATAATAACTTTTAATTTGTAAAATATGTTTAATTGAAACTTTGTGGAGCCTTCATGGGTATAATTATTTCTGGGGGTGAGTGTCTGAAATGTTTCAGCGCTCCGTCCATCATCTCCTTGTGTTTGCTTTGTTTGCCCTAAATTGGCAGGGTATGCCCAGACATGGGTTCCTTGCTCACTTTGCCACTGGATTCAAGCTAGTCTGGCTGATGAGGGGTATAACCCCGAAACTGGTCCCAGGATACTTGTTTCCGGTCCAGGGAAGACCTGGCTTGGTAGTTCGGGCTGGACTGTTCCCAAGAGGAACTGGGTCAAGACTGATTTGCATATGGCTGGGTGTGAACTGAGGTGGCAAATTGAGCTAAAGAATGATGATGGATTCAACCCAGATCTAATAGAGACTGGTGGTGAGTGTCTGAAAAGTTTCAGTGCTCCGTCCATCATCTCCTTGTGTATAATTATTTCTTGTCATGGAGAAACCAGGTACACTACGCCAACAAATTCCCAGAGAAAAGCTGCATTTTAATAATTCATTTACAAACAGCAGGAGCCAAAAAGTGTGTGCTAGGAGCAAATCAACAGCAAACCCCAGGTTACCGGGCATTACTATATCACAGGTTGCCACACCACAGATTGCCATTCTCTAACTCTGTCCAGTGCCCATAAGTTTTGAAGGTGTTTCTACAATGCTGGGCAGAAAGGCACTACCATGGTATGCATCCCCACCCTGTCTCTTTCAATGGCCTTGCCGGTGCCTCAAAAGTCAAGGTTTTCTACAAACAATGGTGTTCAGTAGTAGCATGTGCTCTTTTTTAATAGTTCTATAAACTGAATTGATACCGGGTGATTTGTACAAATCAGAACCTATGATATGGGCCCCGTACATAAATCTCTTGTCTAACTGCATAGTGGCTGGTGGGGATATTCCAGAAACCTGGAGGGGAGCCGAGATAATTACCATCTACAAAAAGGGCGATGCCGCTATCCCCTCCAATTATAGACCCATCAGCCTGATAGACAATCTACAAAAGATTTTTGCTAGGCAAGTTTTAGATAAACTTCAAGGCTGGATGGACGATCACATGATATTGTCCACATACCAGGCGGGCTTTCGTTCCAAAATAAGCACGTGCGACCAAGCTTTCAGATTCACTTTATTAACATGGAAATTTGTGCTACTCAGGAAACAGAAGCTCTATGTAGCATTTGTGGATCTGCGAGCTGCGTTTGATCTAGTACCGCGTGACTTGTTATGGAAGACCATGCTCGACCTAGGTGCTCCAGCGGATTTGGTAACAGTGATAGCCAGACTCCACATGGATAATTACGCCCATGTCAGATGGGGGAAAAATGGCGAACTCACAGAGAAGATACCGATACAGCAAAGGGTGCGACAGGGGTGTGTTCTCGCCCCCACATTGTTTTCTCTGTTCATTAATGATGTGGCGAGTCGTTTAATGGGCTGTAGGAATGATGCACCCTCACTATCCTGCTTTTCGCAGACGACTCCCTATTAATATCTAAAACACCTATGGGTTTGCAAATCTTATTGGATAGATTTTTAGAATTTTGCAGGGACAGGAGATTGGAACTTAACACCTCCAAGACAAAATATATGGTGTTTGGGAAAGTACGGGGAGGCCTACGGGAGATCAAGATTACATGCAAACCCCTCGAACGGGTAAAAAACTTTGATTACCTAGGCATAGGTCTGAATGAGTCACTCAATTGGGAATACCAGTTAAACAAGAGCTACCTAACCCTATGTCAAAGATCTAAATCTATACTAAGATTCCACAAACAATCTTACACCCAACCCCTATCCCCAGCATTGGAAATCTATCGTGCAAAAACCCAAAGCGGAGCCCTGTACGGAGCCGAGATCTGGGGCTATACTACTGTTAATAAGCTAACAATTTACGAAAACATCTTTGTTAGGTCCCTCATTTCGGTACCTATCACAACTCCTCTAATTCCCCTTTTTTGCGATCTCGGGTTGAAGAGAATTGGTGATTTGGCTGCCCTGAAACCCTTAATCTACTGGTTGCATCTATGGATAACCCCCCAACTTATTGATTATCGAAACTCTCTACGGGAGGTTATGATGGTTAGTGGTGCAAAAAAACTACCATGGTTTAAACATATCGCAGATTGGTGCAAGTCAATCAATATGTTGGATCT
Organism: Calotriton arnoldi; assembly: GCA_963921515.1. NCBI lineage: Eukaryota > Metazoa > Chordata > Amphibia > Caudata > Salamandridae > Calotriton > Calotriton arnoldi. Next base: position 355,195 of record CAWUFW010000925.1, read on the forward strand.
GTGCGAACATCCAGATAGGGCTACAAGAGGTGATTTACTGAGATTAAAAGTCAGATACCGGGAGGTGGTGGGAGATCAATATATTAATAATTTAACTAGTGGTCAGTTAACATCTAAATTTTTAGCTCTAAAATCATGCTCACAATTCGAACCCTTCCTGGACCAAATCTCTCCCCCTCTTGCTAAAAGTTTATATGTTAGATTCAGATACGGCAATCTGCTCCTAAAAATTCCTGGAAAGGAGGCGGTTGGTTTATTATTAGATTCCTGTCCTGCCTGTACTGAAGTTAAAGAAACTGAAGAACATGTTTTGTTTTTGTCCTAGATATCAACAGATACGTAGGAGGTGGATAAGACCAATTTGCCTGAACTTAGGAGCTAGGCAGCATCAGATTGCGTATATAATTCTAAAAGCAGACGTTTCTGGGCCGATAGTTTTTGCTGTTAGCCGCTTTTTATTTGCCTTCCGGATAATCCGACAGAAGCTTTTATCATAGCTTGCACTGCAATATTAACTGTCTTATGTTGTATATGTATTTTATGTATTGCGTACTGAAGGAACGCTTCCTCCTTTTTAATGAATTTGCAAGCAGTATGGCACCCAGTAGGAAGCCTGTACTACAGTTGTTTTTTTCGGGTATTCTGATGTATGTTTGGCTGATCATTCCTATAGCTCTCTTTTTACTTGTGATTTCTATTTGTGATTTGGAAATGTACCCGTTTTTATATTTTTAGACTGTAAATAGATAAATGTTTTTACTTTTTGTACACTTTGATGGTTTTTGAACAAATAACCGAATAAAGTTATTTGATGATGATGAATTACATATAGATTCTAATAATGACTGTTTTATGCACCAACTCAATCCTAGTCAAGAGAAGAGACTGAGTCGGCCATAAAGAGTTTCAAACATACGATTTTCATGTCAATCCTGCAGTGTATGCATTCGTCTATTGGCCATATTTCATAGGGAAGCATGGCCAACATAAGGAACTACAGATATGGCACATCAGCAGAAAATAGTACAAACAGTAAAAAAGTATTCAAATTGGAGGATGTTGGAGGCATGCCAGAAAATATGTTCATATTATTTTACTAAGAACTGCATTTACATTTTTTAATACAAAACATTTGCACATATGAAATGCTTTCTGAGGGCATTCTTGTATGTGCACACAGTGTCCATTAATTTAGATAGGTTAACAATAATACCTGCTTAAGAGCTTGTCATAAAATGCTCAGATTCAGACTGAAAAGTCCATGCATTGCAGGAACTGGTGTGCATGCACACAAAGGGGCACATGTTGTGCCCCCCTGTGTGCATTCACAGGGCGTGAGGCACCGGGGGCCCTGTAGGGCGGTGGACCTGCCATGAAAACCGTGGTGGAGAGGAAACTTGCAATATGCTTGGTGAGGCCCTGGCAATCCCGCCAAGAATTTTACTACCTCCTGACTGCATCAACACCCCCCCAGGGAACGGCGGCTGCAGCGAGTTTGTGGCAGTCCAGCTGCCCATATCGTAATAGGGTGGTCGGGAGACCACCATCGCCGCGCCCCCACGAGTCTGGTGGTCTATGGACTGCCAGACTCGAATCTGGGGCCATAGTTTTGCTGTCGTTGACGTTGACCTCATAACATCATATGGTGAAATCATTATCACTAAGTGTAATTGTATTTAAGAATTAGATTGTGTGGGAACAGCAAACAATAATGGAGTGATTTAAGAACAGAGAGTATAGAGTATCGAAATTATACTTAGTATGTACTAAAGTTTTGAATAAACACTGGCAACAGCTTCACTGTGCTAAAACGTCTCTTACAGCCCCTAACTTATGGGATACATTATGAGTCTATGTTACAAACTTCAAAACAGGTTTCTTGGACGGGTGCATGAAATTAGTTTCTTTAAATGTGACTTCTGTCACATTTATGATATTTCTATAAAGAGTTGCAAAGAGATTAGAGTACTCCGTGGTAGGACTTTCAAAACAAAAGTCATTTATCAAATTTAAAGCTACATTTCTTATCAATGCATGACTATGCTCTTTTGGGTGTTGTAAACTGACAGCATGATTCACTTCCTTAATTTAGATGTGCTAAACACATAGGGGTTATTAAATGCAGGGATTATAATAATATCCAACTGTAATACATTTTAAAGAAAAACGAGACAGCAATCTGATGAGAGTTGTTCGATTGTGTCATATATTTGTACACTTGGGGAACGGTAACAGATTATTGAATTTACTCCAGATAGAGACTATAATAATGATTTCAGTATAATTATTGAAATATCAGTGCTGGAACCCTCTATTTTTGTGATGTTTGTGTGAATGATGTGAATTGGAGATGAGCATTCATTCACTTTTTTTGTGTGATGAGGCTTCATCTTGGGAAAGCCTGCAAAGTTTTGCAGATGTCGGTGAGAATCCTTACTATGCTGTTTCTGTTTTGGAACTTAAGACATGGCATGAAAATCTAAACACGTCCTGAATGGTGGTCTTTAAGGAGTTTCTGAAACAGTTTGGGACGCAGTGAGATTAGTGGCAGAGGGTGTCATCCAGTTTACAATCATCAATATGCAGCGAGCACCAGAGTCAGCTGTCTTGTGTGCATGGTTATCAATTTATTTTCATTATTCAGATCCTCAGAAATTAATGTGTCCTAAGGAGTTCACCAGGGCTCAACTCTATCCCCTATCATGTTTAAACTCTACGTCCAGCCCATGGGAGAGTTTATCCACTCTTTCACCTTTGTTACCCTCCTCTATGCTGACGACACACAGTCTGTGCTTAAATTTGACAAAAAGTCTCCCAACTCCATTGGGAGGCTTCAGGGGTGTCTGTGTAGAATCCAGAGCTAGATGACCCCAAGCTTCCTCACGTTGATTGGGAATGAAATGGTGGTCATTCTGATGGAGGAGGGGACTCATGATGTATAGCTCTCACAAATAGGCCAGCTTTCATTGCTGGTTTTGGTCACCAAAACTGTAGATTTGATCAGGATCTTTCCTTTTTGGCTGTGACTACCATCACCTAATAATGTTGTCAATAAAATGGTGACGGATTGGGATCTTGTCTCAGCCACTGGTGGTTTTTAACTTGTGGATGAGTGGGTATGTCTGAAGGGTGAGAGAGGATGTGGTTTCTGTGGGGGGCAAGGTGGGAGGAATTAAATGTTTTTTCGATGTGATGGATTGCATTACGATTTCTGAGAATCATAAGAAGGGAAATGTAATAAATTGTAGATTCTTATGATACGAATGAATAAAAAAAGTATTGAGTCACAAAATACATATAAACCTGGTAAATAATACTTATGGGTCAGTGGGTTTTCAGTTTAAAACAGAATTACACTGTACACACGTTATCAATTAATTAGACAAGAAACGCTGCACTTCAAAAAAGTTAAAGTATTAACAATGTGTTTTTCAAGCGTCTACAAGATTATTTACATGGCCCTATCCAAGACTGATGCCCCTCACTATCAATGAAATACCCTCAAGTGTTTTTAGTAAAATCTATCAATTACACTTGTACACCCACCTTATCTAGAAAATATCTGCATCTGCAGCATCACTCGAAGCACCATCACTTTGATGACTTCTCAGTCCTCATCATCTACATTTCTGTGCGCCAGGAGAAATTGTAACAATTTATAGTGCTAATGTTCGGTAGTTTTCAAGCACATTAAAGCTCTTGATTAGTAATGTCTCTGAAATTACTGGATAATCACGCTCTAAATACAGTGTGACATAATAGTACTAAAATGAGCTCATTTAAACTGACAGGATGTCATTGTAACTCCTACCCTCCAAGCATTAGAATATTTCCTTCCTTCAGTTTCGTGAATATTTACTTGTAGAGCAGCAGACATAAAACATTGCATTTTTTCCCCGTGTCACCAAAAGATATTCCTGGTGGATATTGTCTTTTTCTTGATGTGCACAATTGCAGCAGACACAATATGTGACCCAACGAAAAGTGGTTGTGGGATAGAATGTGTATTTGAATAGCCCACGTTTTAGCCTGACTGGTATCTTGGCATTGAAATAACAGATGTTTATTGTTGCCCAACTCACTTGTACTCATTTTATCAACCTATGAAATATCAAATGCTGAGTGTCTCCACCAAGATTCAAACCAGTGACCAGGATGTCAAACACAGATCCCTTTAGTGGATGCTGTCACCAGATCCGGCTGCTGAAATGATAAGTAATTATTACACATTTAGTGGATTCTGTTTTGGGGTGTCATGCTGTTAATTGCCCACCCCACAAATATTGGTCTCAGCTGGAAGTGAGATCCTCCAACTCCATTAATTTACTGGTGCATGAGTAATATATTGGTTTAGGTATCCCTATTGTATGTCATAAAGATATTTCAAGCCAACGAGGAGTTCCAGGAACATATAGAGAACTGAGGCCACAAGTCGAGTGCCTTTATTGGTCACAGAACTCTGAGTTGCCTTGCAATATTCTTAATAATGTGAAGGTGGGCTGTTTTAGCTAATATATTATGTTGGCCTTGCTAGCTGACAAGTAGCCCAATATCATGTGTGACACCTTCAGCTAGTTTTGGCATTGTAGTCAATAACACTTTGCATTCCTTGGGTCCTATTGCTATATTTTCAATATTGAAAGCAAAATACGGATCCCAGAATGCAACACAAGCAAGCTAAACATGTAGGAATGGCCGAAGGTGACATACATGATACTGTCCACTTAGCCTTTACCAATTAATACACGTTTTTCTCTGCTTTGCTCTATCTGCACTCTTCGGAAACAACTGAAACAGCACCTTGTAATATTTTTTTTTGTCTTGATCGGGCCTGTACTGTAGTGCTTCATTCTGCAGGCTTCCTAAGTCTGTACTCCAGAAATAATGAATGAAGGTGGTATGTAGCTCCCAAGCACTGTCACTATATACAATAACAGTTTTACAAACTGTTGCCAGAGCATTCACATTCAGGGCTACCCTCAAATGTAACTTACGTTTGTGAGCAATTTACATGTGTAATTTGCTCTTATACTTTTGAGTAACTTTATTACTTTCAGCTATTCATAAAATCTGAGCGCAAAGTTACTCAAGAGTGTAGACTTACATATCTCCATCGATTGAAAAAGGGGTATGGGACATATTGATGGGTGTAGTTATTGCTGCCAAAAAGAAACAATAGTAAGTCTAGCACCACAATTGGCCAACCACAGATACAGTAGCACCCTCACATAGAAACTAATGGAGACAGGGACTTAAAATATCCCATAGGAGTAATTTACTGCTGTTTTGGGATCCTTTTTGGCTGTAGTAATTATATAAGTGCAGTTTGTGAATAGCAATGGGCTTGCTGTTTTGTGCTGTATGCAGGTCCTTCCCCAAACCCCTCCCTAACATTCCCTTAATTCCTCCATATCCCACCCTAAACCCCTCCCATTTAGTAGTAAGTATACCTCTTTTTCCAGCCACTCCCCTGATCCCTCACATATTTACTACTAAGGGCCCGATTATGATGTGAGCTGGAATGGCTCCGACCATCGGTCGGAGCTCTCCAGCCCGCATCGTAATTGGCTGGTCGGATTCCATTCCATGTCTGTAGTGTACATCTCATTAAAGGATCTTGCCACTTATTACTACTGCTGGTTTCCTTCTTCTTCACATAGTACTGTTGCAGCACTACTAAATGTTATACAAAATGCAATTTGTGAATGGGAATCAAAGATTTTGGGCTTCACCGCACTTGTTTCGTTCATGCAGAGTGAATTTTGCTGTGTCGTTGGAGCATGGTGACATCATTAGACACCTGGAATAACATATTACAAGAGACTAAATGAGCCATTTTGTTATTACAGGCACATTTTGATGTCACCTAAAAAAAGAAAATAAAGAACAAATCTTTATAAGCTTATTATCCCATTGCCAGCTAGGGCTTTGCCCTGGTGCTGAGCCCTTTTTTGATTTTTGGTGGAAGTTATTCTTAAGCTTTCATAACTTTTTTTCACAAACCGCTATTGGCCATATCCTTTTTCCCCATATATTGGGGAGTCTAAAGTACTCACAGTCAGTGATTTCTTTCTGAATGGCACCTACAAAGTAGCCAAAATGGGACATTTTTATCAAAACAATTGGAAAAAAAGTGGCATGTAAGTTGGTGTTGATTTTTTTTCTAAAAATGCATCCACAAAAGGTTTGCTATGCTAATATTGCCCTCTTCCCAGCTTTTCGGAACAGGCCGTTGTAAAATTGTTTTTGCACCACAGTTTCTGCAATTTTGATATGGAATTCACTATTTTCTGTTATTGCAGCAACTACCTTTTTAAAGAGTGGGGGTAAAAATGTGTGAAAACAGTGTGTGAACCTGGAAAGGTGTGCATTTCTAAAAAGTATACAAAATTCCTTGTGTCTTTGGCGTAGAGCGATCATAGTTTTCCTAAAGAAACTAATCGATAAAATCAAAACTTTTGTTAAATTCAGCAGGAAAACCTAGAAATAGGTGACAATTTGTTCATCTGTAATTTTTTGCTACGATGTTTGATCTACAAAAGTAATATACCATTAAGCCTGTCAAACTTTCCCAGTCTCAGAAATATATAGTTTGTCAGTTTTTCCAAAATACGCAATAATGACAGCCATCAACAAAGCTATAGCTTATAATGATGCTTCATTCTGTATTGACCATGCATAAATTCAGAAGGTAAAATCTATTGACTGAAACATAGTGTGAAGGAAAGCTATGCATTTTTGAAAACTGTTAAAAAATCTGAGTTTAGGAGTACGGATTCCTCATAACATCTGTTGGCTTTGAGGGCCTTTTACAAATTGTGTGGTTTTGAGCACATTGACTTACATTTGGAAGTAAAAAATGTAGAGAAATTCATTTGATAAAATATTCTACTATTTTGTGTTCCCACACTCCTTACCATAAAAAATGGTATTCCACATGTGTGGTTTGTTCTTTCACATGGGAAATGGTTGGCCCAAAAACACGCCATAAGGTTCAAGATTTTTTTATTGAATTACCATGATACCTGGGTAGGGGATAGCTCACAAACTTTGGTCTGGGATTGGCCGGCACTCTTGATAATCTACCATCTCCAGAGTTTTGACATCTAGACATCTCAGGATCCGTGAGTGGTGTAGCATGCACGGATCCCCTATGTTTTCTTACTCAGCATGCCGTGCAACTGTCAAACTTTGGTGCTAATTTTGTGTTTTCCATACATTTCCCTTTGGAAATTTCCAGAATTTGCAGGGTTGCACAAAAATCTGACCACCCAATGTTGGGTCTATGGCATCGGACAGAAACATATTAAAACTGGGACAGTGTAAAGATAAAGTATGGTCAGTGTGAGCTTCACAAGTTAAATGTTTTGGTCCATTGCTATTAACTGTGTTAGGTCCACCCACGAGTAAGGGGCCGATTCCGATTCAGGCCGGAAATCTCCCCGACCGAGCCGGACCCGGAGAGATTTCCGACCGAATCGGACCCTAGCAGTCCGACCGAACGAGTATGATGCGGACTCGATTCGGTCGGACTCCCATTGAAGTCAATGGGAGCCAGTCGTACGACGCGTACACGGGCTCCCATTGACTCAATGGGCACGACGCGAACAAGGGCGCCCCCTACAGCGTGTTCGCGTCGATGCGGGTCGCACCGTACATGCACGTGTAGGGGGGACCCATGGGTCCCCCCTGTGTGCGACTCGCACGCCTACGCTTCCAGGGGGGTCCGACACGGACCCCCAAAGTGCGGCTCTGACAGCTCCTTGGAGCCGGGCTGCGCGAGTCAGTCGGAGCGGTCGAGGTGCGCATCGTACTTACCCGGCCGGGGAACGTCTCCATTGCGAGGTGCGCGTCGTCCCCGTGCAAGTCGGTCGGAGCGGTCGGGTCCTGCGAACGAGTCGGTCGGAGATTTCGCGAGCGCACGCATCGTGCTCGCCCGGACGCACGTACGACTCGGTCGGGAAATAGGGCTCCGAATCGGATCCGGTTAAGCCGAATCCGATTCGGTGCCCTACCGGCCGAGATCGGAATCGGCCCCTGAGTATCTTATTCTCAGGAGACATGTGGAAGTGCAGGATGATAATATATTTGCTATTGCCTGGAATTGTTTGAGATTTCCACTTAAGCTACACTACCCTGGATTCCCTTGACTCAGTACATATCAGAATTACCTAATGTTGGTAGGGTTCACTGTGTGCCAGCTGACCCAGTGCCTGAATACTGTACTGATTCCTCATGGCAAGTGAAAGGAAAATGTGTATTTGTGCATACACTTTTAATGTTTGCAAGACATCCTAGGTATGAAAATAGGCTGGTTTGTACCAAGCCACAACACCCAAGGTGCCCCAGAGTCTCAGCTTCAGAGAACCACTTTGGTATGGTTTTCTGGGTGATGCCCATAACAGTTCACAAATATACATCAAATCAACTGTTAAAAATGAATATATGTAGCATCCTACCCTCAGTCTAATGTTTTCCATTTCCTATTGAAGGAGAAGACCCCACAAGTTGTGTACCATGTCCATTGCGAAAAGCCTTCAAATGCAATTTAAAAACTGTTGGCATGTCCTCCCAATACCACAAGGAATATCATCTTTGTTAGAAATACCCTAAAAAGTATGCAATAAAGCAAAAATGTAGATAAGTAGGATTTATAAAGGACATTTTTGAGCCAGAGACACACTTCATACTGGCACCAATTGCACTCATAGCAAAACAGACTACGCTAGCAACTATATGCAGCCATTCCATTTAAAAGAAGATTAGTTTTGCTCATGGATCACATCCTTAGAGTAGTAATGCCACGTCATGGCACCAATTGCACTACTTTCCAGTGTTATAAATCTTTTGTTCCGATCACACACCTGGCAAGATGAACTTCACAAGTTACCTAGAAAGCACAACCTGGCACTCCAAGCTTCACCACCTCACAGAGTGAAAGTCACCAATCACTCCCACTGCCACTACCACTTACAACACAAGCAAACCAACACACAATAAAGCATCACACTGTCTCCACCATAAAATTACACTTCCACAAAACATAATGTCAGTCATCCAACGTTATTCGCACTGTCCAATCCACCCCTCAAGCCATGTCACTCCTCCATCTTCATCATGATAGTTTTTCACATCATACATATTATGAGCACATAAGTGAAACAAACGTACATTGAAAATTAACTCACATACTTACATCACTCATACTAAATCAGATACTTAACTTTCAAGGAACACTGGAAGAAACAGCTCCATTAATAAATAAAAAACAATGAGCAACACCACAAAACGCCCTTTCTGAAGAAGCCTCTCTAGATTTCTTCTTTGTGTGGTGTAAATTGCAGCATGGTGAACAAACGGCAGGATTTGAAGGACATTGTGGGCAGTTGTAGCTGGTCTGATTCCATTTCTTGCACAAACTTGACACCTCCTGTAAGGTTGGTGCTTCTTCTCTGTTTGCAGGGAGAAGTTCTGAAAAATGGCACCCAACTAACTGGGAGACACTGTTCAAATACGTTTGTACAACTCCAGCTTCAACTTCTCATAATCAAGGAAATTAATCTTGCGCCATGAAGCTATTGAGTAATACGGAACATATGCATTGATTATTGCCATTTGCATCAGTACACTGCCAATTTTGTATACAAAATTCAGATCTTACATGCAGCAAGGTAAGGCTGAAGCATTTGGTCAGTCCTGCCCACCACACCCATATGTTTGTTTTTTTCCAAAACACATTTGGGCTTCTGCATTTCTGCCATCTTACCATGAATGAACACTGGTGACGTTGTCACGTCATTAATGGTGGTTAGGTGGAGGTCATCCCTTTGGTCAAAAGAGCTTAATGGCGAGCAGTTCTTCACAATGCAAAGCACTGCACTACCATCTTTTCTACCTTCTCCTTTCCAGTTGCTCCTCGTTGTAGCACAAGAAGGAGTACCCACAGAAAACAACCCGTTAAAAAGTGGAATTGCGGTGTTGAAATTGACAGGGATCAAATGGTTCCCATTTTTCAACAGAGGTTGCACAAGTTCCCATACAGTTTTCTCACTGGTCCCTATGGACTCCGGGTCCCCCGGGGTGGAATGCTAGAGTCCTTTCCAGTGTAGACTGGAAGACTATAAGTGTAAACTGTAGCGCTTTCACAGTTGGTGCAGCTTAATAACATACTGAGAACATTTGTTACTGATGTACTGCCTAAACAGCAGCTGTCCTTTGAAAAAAAGCTAAGATTCTTTCTCAGCTATGTTCTTTTCAGGAGCTAAGACTTAACTATATTGCACGGCAAAGTGGTCAATCACTGTCTGACCTTTAAAAAGACTATCACTATCTGGGTGATCTCGGGGAAGTGCCTGTTTATTATCATTGAAATGTAGGATGTGCTGCAAAATCTAAACAGTCTTTTCTCATGACAGCAGACAATAGTGGATGCGCCATAATTGGTCTCCACAACATAAGGAGGACACAGAAGGTTTGTACACAATCCCCATCAGAAGGGTTGGATTCCAAAACTTAAACCCAGGAACACTGGTTGAAGTTAACTGATGTGCTCTGGAATGGTGCAGTAGCCTGCCACTGTGGTGCGTCAAGTACCAATCGGCATGGAGATTGGTTTGAACAATCATTTCACCCAAACTTTATCCATAAAGAGGTTGACATAATCAACAGAGATGAAATTGTCTGTGTTCACAGAACAATCATTAGCACCAGTGAATAAAGAAAGAACTGCCTGCACTCCATCTGGAGCAGCCCAGCTCAAATGCTACTGTACCATTACTGCAACAGGCACAACACTAACAGAGAAGGGGTAAGCTAGAGGATCCATTACCCTTCAGCATGCACTTCACGTGCAACAGAACCACAACTTGGCTCTGCTGTATTAGATGCTTCTTCATCACCACTTCAAACAGACTTATATGAGGATACCTCTTTGACACAAAAGTTGCTGCCAGAGCATTCTCTATGCTCCACCTCAGATGCTGTTTCAGTGTCTGGGTCGTGCCTCGGCTGAAGTGTAAAACTGCACTCAATGATCAACGGGAATGCTGCTGCAGCCTTCATTCTTTGAGATATAATAGTACTGTAAGGTAAAAACAACCCAAAATACAATTCAAAAATAAAAAGCGTTGACTAAAAGTACCTGAAAACTCAATTTTCAGACTTCACCTAAGTTGAATATGAAGAAGTTGCAGAACACAAAAAACACAACAGCCAATACAGTACACTTGATTGTCTAAGGATGGTGATAGAAAGCAATCAAGGCAAAATGCAGGAGCTGGAAGAACAATTCGGAAGGCATACAAAAACACAGAATCCGTGGCAAAGCTACGGTAACATGGATTTAAGAAATGCAACCATATTAGGAGTGAGAGCACCCATCACAGCAGAGGGCCCTGGTGTCAAACCACCTACAGCAACAGAGATATGTGTAGCCCGGACATCATGGGATGGCACAATCAAATTTCTGGTGGGAGGTAACTTTAGAGCAGAGGTCTCCAAACTGGGAGGTTGACCCCAAGTGGAAGCCTGAATTGATCTCAAGGGGGTGCCACACCTTGGCTAAGGGGGACATGTATTATGCCCTTTGGGAACAAAGACAAACAATATGATTAAAGGAGTGCTCTGTTATTAGTGAAAGAAAACAGAGTAGCAGTGAGCCACTCTGTAACTGGCCATCAGCAATGTCTTTTTTTACTCAGGTCCTGACTGGAAGTAGGTGCCAAAGTCAGTGGGGGGTAGAGGACTCCAAATAATCCTCAAAATCCCTCATACATTTCTGAGAAAGGATCACACTGTGGATAAACTTACAGTTTTAGGAAGTACAAGCTTCCATTAGCTGCTGGCAATCATATATTTGACTGCATTATTTTAAAACATAACTGAACATATCTGCAATGTTTGAATTGCTAAATGTTTTCAGAGCTGACAATTTTATGAAATAATTCTGAGAAAATGTTTCTCATTTTGAGGGTGGGGAGAAATGTTTCTTTTACACGGGTTGGGGGGGTGTGACATTAAAATTTTTGTAGGCCTTAGAGGCAAAATGGGTTGTACATTTAGCTTTTTAAATGGGGGAAATATTGGATTATGTGAAGTCAGCAATTTAAAAAGAAATAAAATTGATTTCAGGGTACTTTGATTCCCCAACATTTCAACACCGGAAACTAGAGTTCAGAACTTCCCAACACTCAAAACTCAAGACACCAGAAAACTGCACACCCACCACCATCACACATCAAAAACTAGCATACTGCTGCTTCCACCAAATTCACAAAATAAAGATCACACACTATGACAGGATACTCCCCATTCAACAAATTCACACACCATAACATGCACATCCAGCGCATAGCCTAAAACATTCTGCAGAAGGATGCCGAACTTGAATGTCTCCAATCTGCCAAACATCAATACATATGTAAACACACTACCCAATAACATCATCACTTATAGCCAGGTGCTACCAGCCTTTACAAACATGCACAATAACATTAAAAAAGGCTTCGACAACCAAGTGTTACCAGACCCTAACAGAATAATTGGGTACAAAGCGCATATTATGTTGTCATGCTCAGTATGACCAAGCAGTCTACCCCCTATAATGGGCAGAATGCTCTCAACCACACAAGGTAGCATGGTTCATCATTGGACCATTCCTCATCAGACAAAATGTATATATGTTTGAGCTGGGCTCTCCACGAGCTCTTTTCAAACATAATCAATAAACCCTTGGGCAGTACAAGAAGGAGGGATTTCACGGGTGTGCCATATTACCATCCCATAAGCAAAGTAGGCTACCAAGTAAGGCACTACAGCATGACTCACAAACACACAAAATTCAACAAATATTTCTAGGCTTATGATTTTTCAAAACTATCAGTTAACTACTGTGGCATTAAGGCACGCACCACTCCCACAACTAATGTGGAACATGTACACACCAAACACATGAAAGCAGACCTTCCAGAAAACAACAGCACAAATAGATGTGTAGGTCTGGCCAGAGCAAAACAAAGGCCCATGGTGTCTAGTGAAAGTGCTAGGTGATCACGGCCCACTATTGTCGCCTGGCGTAAGATCCAATGGGAGAAAGGTCTGTCTTGTCTCTCATTCTTCAGCTGCTCCATTGTTTCCAAATCATACCCTCATTATATTAATTGAGGCCATCTCGCTGGCAGCACTCTTACAAATCGTTACATGCATCATGCTGGTCGTGAGCAACATGTTGTGGTTCAAATGATGTAAACTGCCCTGAATCTAATAATCAGTTCTTCCAGCAAGGAAGCTGAGTCAGTCCTTCTGAGATGGGGGACTCAGATGGAGATAGTTTTGACAGTATTCTTGCGTTTTGAAATCCTCTTTTGGATTATTTTTGGACCTTTATTTGATCCAGTTTTCAACTGACACTGTTGTTTCACTGCATTCGGCTTCATTTTGCGCTTGTGGCCCAGAATTGCCAGAGTACTTTTATAATCTAATTCATAATCAGGCATGTAAGAACAATAGGTACAATGTTAACCCCATTTTTAATTAGAGATGCATCAGGTTACTTTTTATTTGTCTAGTTTATTAATCCAAGGATAGTGCACTGTCAATAAACTATATAGAACATTCACAACCTTCTGCAGCGTGACGAGTGAATGCATTACTTTTTCAAATGTATTTACATTGATGTGTCAGCTGTGCTATTTTCTATAGTTAGCTTGATGTTAGAATATTATATACCCCAAGGCATGAAAAGAATACAAGAACTTTACATACATCGATATAGATTCAACAAACGGGCAGAGGTAACTCAATTGACTTTTGATGACATCACAGAGTTGACAACTTGCTCAACTTTCACCACTCAAAAGCCTCTTCTGCTGAAGGGCACTGCACACAATCCAATGCTGTCACAAAAACCACCAACATATTCCAACAACAAAACGTTGTAATATGCATGTTGGCAAATGTGAAACTTGTAAATTTGGGTCCAAAGTGAATGTGTAAAATGTATTCTCTATGGTAATTTTTGGTTGTCAAGCATGGGATTAGATATTTGCTCTGATCTAGTTACCGCGAACATGATGCAGCAGTTAAGCATACCAGCATCATAGTAAGTGTATTAGATTGTAAAGACAGCTTACCTTAATATATAAATATATTAGAACCTTAGATAGAATTTGGTGGTGGGAGTACTCCGTCAAAAAAGTGACAGTTACCCCATTCAACCAATTTAGAGCGTCATTGGTAGTTTTAATAGAGTACCCGGTCCACCAACCTCTATATAAGGCCTACAGGAGGTCTCTTAGGGCCTAATTACGAGTCTGGCGGTCCGAGGACTGCCAGTCTCATGGTGGCGCAGGGGTGGTGGTTCAGCCACTGCTGCACTGGTAATCCAACCACCCCATTAGGACTTTGGTGGTCCGACCGCCATTGCACCGCTGCAACCGCCAGGGAATCGCATTCCGTGGTGGTTCTGCGGCGGTCTGAGTGCTGCAATATGCTTGGTGGTGCCCTGAGGCACCACCAAACATATTACCACTTTTCTCACCGCCAATGGTGTCATGGAGGTTCTTCCTCCATGTAACTGCTGGCGGTGGGTAAAAAAAGGGGAGCCTACAGGGTCCCCTCTTACCCCAGTGCAAGGGGGTGCATGCAGGGCGTCACATGTTGTACCCCCTTGTAGTTTTGCAACACCAGTTCCTGCACAGGGAGAAATGCATGACATGGTGCATTCCTTCCTGTGCAGGAACGTGCACTGACGGTCCAGCAGCAGTGCTCTTTAAGGCTCACAATGAGCCTTTAAACAGAACCGCAGCAGGACCGCCAAGCCGCCCGCCGGTCAGACCACAAAATTACTTGTAATCTGGCTGGCAGGCGGCAGCGACTCTTGCTGGTGCGGGGCAAGGCGGTGGCGTGCCACCTGCCCTGCACCTACAAAAGTCGTAATCAGGCCCTTGGTCAAATACTGATTTACCCTATGAAATAGAGTGGTGGAGTATATCAAAGTGTGGAAGGCCCATCCATCATGGCATGGAAACCGCTGCATCAAGGAATCGTCAGTGAAGTGGAGAACTGGTACAAGGATTGCAAACTCTAAGGGGCAATTACTTCCTTAGTTCAATGTTGTGAAGAGTTCTGGGTCAGGAAATCAACATGTAGCTAGAACTTTTGAAACTGGTTCTCCACTCTTATTCGTAATTCTGTGTAACGTACTGATGAATATCTTTGCAAGGGTGACATGTGTCTGTGGTGTGACCATCTGCCACCCTAGGTACTCCGCCACCCACTTGAGACCACAGGGGAGGCAATCAAGGACCAGGGGTAAAACAGGATTGGGAAGAGAAACAGCTCCACTCAGAGAGATGAGAGTCAAAGTATAAGAGTCCATGTACTTATCTAATGTCATTGTTCTAGATGTATATTCTGATTGTTAGACCTGGCATCCTTGGCGTGGGTCTCCCTTCCATTTTTTTCGTAATGCCTCCACTGTTACCGATATGTTTTTGCTGGACTAGATGCTCATGGGCACTTTGCCGCTGCTAACCAGTGCCAAAGTGCAAGTGCTCCCTATCGTGAATTGATGTAAGTATTAGTGACTCCATGATTGGATGATTGGTTTACTTGTCAGTCCCTAGTACAGTGCACTCAGTGTGCCCAGGGCTTGTAAATCCAATGCCGCTGGTGGGCTTGCAGCACTGGTTGTGCCACCCACAGAAGCGGCTTGTAAAGTGTGTCTCAGGCCTGCCATCGCAGAGCCTGTGTGCAGCCTAGGGCTGCCATGTCGACTTGGTGAGTACACCCACTTACCAGTCCCTAAACCTTCCCTTTACTGCATGTTGGTCACCCCTAAAGTAGGCCCTAGGGCAGGGTGCATTGTAAGTATAAGGTAGGACATGCCCTGGTGTGTGTGGCATGTCCTAATAGTGAATTACAGCCATTTTCGTTTTTCACTATTGCAAGGCTACCTGCTCCCCATAGGCCAGAATGGGCAGACTGACTATTACACCTTATAGTCAGAACTGACCCAGGGAACATGGTAGAAAAACGAATTTTGTATGCCTGAACTCAGGATGATAAAATACATCTTTTAGTGAAGTTGGTTTTAACATTCTGTGTTTGAAAATACCACTTTTAGAAAGTGGGTATTTTCTTGCCTAACTATCCAAGCCTGCCTCTGCAAGGTTGTGTATTCCTTGTCTGGAGATTGAGTGACAGGGGCTGGGGGTGGCTACAGGAGACAGGGTGAGTCAGCGCAGGGCTGAATAGAAAGATCTGCATCCAGAGTGGAGGGAGGAGTTGCACCTGGGTCTGAATAGGGCTGTGCCTGCCTTCCACAATGCTGGCTCCACCTCCGGCCGGGCGGCTGAGCACTCTGCCCCACATTCTGAAAGGAAAGAAGGAGTCAGAAAAACAAAGTGCTCCAGAACTGACCAGAACTGGTTTTGGACTAGGCAGAGGCCTCTCTGCCTCCAGAGAACAAAGAGAATCAGGGTATAAGAGGGGCACCCAGACCCCAGGAAGATTAGATCACTTTTGGGAACAAGAAGAAACCTTTGCTGAGGAGCGGAACCAAGAAGAAACTGAGGAAAGACTATCCCTAAGCCTGAAGTGCTGCTTGGGGATTGGCCTGCAGTGGTTTGCCTGACTGCCAAAGAAAGGAGAAAGGAACTTTTGCTTTGCTGTGACTTTCATCAACTTGTGATGGATCTCCAAGGGCTTGGAAGAGAGCTTGCCCCCTGACCGAAGTCCCAGGACCATTGGACTTCACCCCTTTGTGAATTGCTGCTGGAAACTCTGTTTCAGTGGCTGCAGAGGTAGGGAGCTGTGACCGACTCTCACGACCGACTCGGTGTCCTGTAAGCACCGCATCGAAGCACCGTCTCGCCCTGCAACGCACGGCCCTGGTCTCACCGACTCCGTCAACGAGCCGCTGCCTGCACCGCATCGAGGGACAATGCGTCCTGCAACGCTCGCTACGCCGAATCGAACTGGTCCGACCGACACGGTCACTGCTGCGGAGTTCGAGTCCTGTGACCGCACCGGAGTTGGGCACCGCTCGCACGCTTTGCGACGCACCGCCCGACTCGCACCGCTGTCCGGACTGATCGACGCCAGCTCCTGAATCCGGCTCCGTCGCCGTACCGCAACCTGCCAGCACCGCATCGAAGCACCGTCTCGCCCTGCAACGCATGGCCCTGGTCTCACCGACTCCGTCTCGACGACGTCAACGAGCCGCTGCCTGCACCGCATCAAGGGACAACGCGTCCTGCAACGCTTCCATTTTTGCATCGCGACCGCGACGAACAGCCATCCGGCTCGCACGCCCGTGCCTGCCGCTTCAAGTAAAAGGTACTGTGACCGAGTCTGTCTACGCTGTGTTGGCCCGTCTCGACGCGGTCAGCTGGATTTGTTAGACTCTGTTTGTTCTCAACATCGCCGTAGCCGGAGGAGGCTACCGACTCGCACAGAACCTTGAATTAAGCCTTTTTGATCAGAACTAAACATTCTTAACAGTATTGTGGATTATTTTTGTCGTTTATGGTCTTGTGATAAATCTATATAAAGTATACCTATTTTTATAAATATATAACCTGTGTGGTGTCCATTTGTAGTGTTGTCACTTGATTACTGTATGTGTTCACAAATGCTTTACACACTGCCTCTGAACTAAGCCTGTCTGCTCGTGCCAAGCTACCAAGAGGGTGAGCAGGGGTTATTTTAGAAGTGTACCTACTTTCCCTGACTAGACTCAAGGGTCCCTATTTGGACAAAGGTACATACCCCTGCCAACTAGAGACCCCCAAATCTAACATTGGTGGTCAGCGGTGAGGATTCTGGACTTGCATTTGTGACTCATGTACAGTGATTGGTGAACACTACTTAGTGAGTGCAGACCAAAACGCAACCACATACTTTTATAGCATTTTTTCTGGGATTTCCTATTTTTGAAAATGCCAAGTTCAGTCACTATGGAGAAACCAGCATCAGTAGCCTCTGTTGAGTGTGATTGGGAAGAAGAGAGGCTAGAATGCTACACCCTTAAGCAGCTCAGGCAATTCTGCAAAAAGTTTAAAGTGTCCATGACCGGACTCTCCAGGAAGGAGGACCTTCAAAAGGCGCTGAGGGCCTGGGTCGAATCAAGGAGTGCCCCTGTGGAGGGGGCTGAGAATGCAGAAGGGCAGCTGGAGGGGCCATTGGGTCTAGGGGCTAGAAGACCACCTTCCCCAGTAGGTAGCAGTGTTTCTGCCAGAGGACTGTCTCCAGAGGAGTTGGAGGACAGGAAAGAGAGTAGGATGCACGAAATGGAGCTGACCAAGCTCAAGCTGAATGGGCAGTTAGAATTCGAAATGCAAACTAGGAAATTGGCCCTAGAGGAAAAGAAAATGCAGTTTGAACATGAGAAAGTTTTGAGGGAGTTGGAATTGAAGGCCAAGAGCTTAGAGATTACTCCCTCTGGTGGCAGTGTACCGCCTGGGCCTGTTGAAGCTAGGGTGTATATTCCCAAAGATGTGGTGAAGGAGTTTTTTTAAAAATGATGACATAGGGCAGTGGTTCAAAGCCTATGAGGTAGCCATGTCTTCCCACCGGGTCCCTGAGAAGGATTGGGGAGCGGGGTTGTGGGGACGGTTCCTCAGTGAAGGGCGGGATACCTTGTTGGATTTGCCCTCTGAAGTCTATAATTCGTACAGCCACATGAAGGATGCCTTAATGACTAGGTATGGTTTGACCCCTGAGCTTTATAGGCAAAGGTTCAGGAACTGTAGTAAGATTGAAAGCAGTACCTGGGTTGAATATGTGACCTTCTTTTGCAGAGCCTTGGATGGTTGGGTAAAGGGTAGCAAAGCGACTGATTTTCAGGCGCTCTTTGATTTGATTGCCTGGGAGCACTTGTCCGGTAATTGTTTTCCTGAGCCACGCCAGCACCTGATTGATAGTAAGCTGACTAACCCTAGGCAGCTTGCTGAGGAGGCGGACCGCTGGGTGAGTACCCGGGTCCACAAGGGTCACGTGGGAGACTCCGCCAAGGGTGGGCAGGGTCCCCAGCAGAAGAGTGGGGGGACAAGGGTAAACAGAAGGAGTTCCATAAAGGGCCCCAAAGTAAACCCCAAGGGAACCAAGGGAAAGGTTCCCAGCCTCCCCTGAGAAGAAGCCAGTGGCCCTGACAGGCCCCCCTGTTCCCCAGGGACCACTGGTATGTTACAAGTGTGGCACCCCTGGCCACAAGGCAAACGATCCTCATTGCCCTTTGCATGGAAAACCAGCACCCCCTGGTGCAGTCCCCCGGCAGTTGGCTAGTGTAGCCCTGGGGGAGGAGTTGGGTGCCCAAGGTGGGGGATCCCACAGTGTTTTCCCTTGTCTCATTAGGAGACTCTGAGATGGTCCCTAGGACCCCACTGCCTGAGAACACTAAGAAATACAGGCAGTGGGTGACCATCAATGGCCATAGGGTGGAGGCTCTGAGAGACACAGGAGCCAGTGTGACAGCTGTCAAGTGTCACCTGGTGTCTAAAGAGCAGGTTATCCCTGATGCATTCTATCCGGTTGTTGCCGCTGACAACACAGAGAGTCACTGCAAGGTGGCTCAGGTTCCCTTTGAGTGGGGGGTCTCGGGTACTCTTCAAGTAGCTGTGAGGCCAGCCATGCCTGTTGACTGTTTGTTAGGGAACGATTTGGAGAGCTCACCTTGGGCTAAGGTGGAGCGGAGTGCGCATTTAGAAATGTTGGGCTTGCCTGATTGGGCATGTGTGACCACCCGGTCAATGGCAGCTAAAGGTGTTCAAGAGGACCTGGAGCCTGAGAGGGAGGCCCAGGTGCCTGCCGGAGAGAGAGGAGGCAGGGGCGCGGGAAACCGGCCCCCGAAGTTCCCACGGTCCAGGAGGAGGCAGACCCTGAGGGGGATGCCCTGGAGCCTACAGGGGAACAGGTAGCTGAACTGGGGGACCTACCTGAGCTGACCCATTGGCAGCAAGAAGGAGGACCCTCCAGGGAAGAGTTCTGCGAGGAGCAGAACGCATGCCCCTCTCTCGTGGGTCTGAGGCAACAGGCCACCGACCAGGCAGCAGGTGATCAGTCTGGATCACATTGGGTTTACTGGGAGAATGGTCTCCTGTATTCAGAGCCTAAGGTTGCTGAGCCTGGGTCAGCCCGTGTGCTGGTGGTACCCCAGCACTTCAGAGCCTTCCTACTGGGGTTGGCTCATGATGTACCGTTAGCAGGACATCTGGGGCAGGACAAGACCTTTGACAGGCTTGTTACCCATTTCTATTGGCCCCAGATGCGCAGGAGTGCCGCCACTCACTGCAGGACATGCCAGATTTGCCAGGCAAGTGGAAAGAGTGGGAGGAAGCACAAGGCTCCTCTCCAGCCATTCCCTGTGGTCAGCACCCCCTTTGAGCGGGTGGGTATTGACATTGTGGGGCCACTGGACCCCAAGACAGCCATGGGCAACAGGTTTATCCTGGTCTTGGTGGACCATGCCACCCGGTACCCTGAAGCCATCCCTCTGAGGACAGTGACGGCCCCGTGGTGGGACGGGCACTGATGGGAATTTTCTCACGTGTGGGATTCCCTCAAGAGGTGGTGTCTGATAGAGGTACCAACTTCGTGTCCAAATACATGAAGTCCCTGTGGCAGGAGTGCGGTGTAACTTACAAGTTCACCACTCCTTACCACCCTCAAGGAAATGGGCTGGTTGAGAGATTCAACCGGACCCTCAAGGGCATGATTATGGGTCTGGAAGAACCCATGAGGCGTAAATGGGACGTCCTCTTACCATGCCTGTTGTTTGCATACCGGGAGGTGCCACAGAAGTCTCTAGGGTTCAGTCCCTTTGAGCTCCTCTATGGACACCCGGTGCGAGGACCTCTGAGTTTGGTCAAGGAAGGCTGGGAGCAATCTCCCAGGAAACCTCCCCAGGATGTATACAGTTACATGCTGGCCTTTAGGAACCAGACTAGGCGTTTCAGAGAACTTGCTGAGGCAAATCTGGAAGCCAGCCAGGAGGAGATGAAGCGGTGGTACGACCAGAATGCCACTCTGGTAGAGCTTCAGCCTGGTCAGAAAGTGTGGGTCATGGCCCCGGTGGAGCCTTGTGCGCTCCAGGACAGGTGGATCGGCCCTTTTACGGTGGTGGAGCGCAAGAGTCCAGTTACCTATTTGGTGGACTTGCAGTCTCCCAGGAACCCCTTGCGGGTCCTGCATGTGAACCGCCTGAAGCCCCACTTGGAGAGGTCCCAAGTGGGCATGCTCTTAGCTACAGATGATGGAATGGAGGGAGTAAACCTCTCTACCTCCCTGACACCTGAGCAGCAGGGTGACTGTCGCCAACTGTTGGGACAGTTCCCTGACCTGTTCTCCCTGGTTCCCAGTGTCACTCATTGGTGCGTCCATGATGTGGACACTGGGGACAGTCTTCCTGTGAAGCACAAGGCTTACAGGGTGACTGACAGGGTCAGAGCCTGCATCAAGGAGGAGGTCTCCAAGATGTTTGCGCTAGTGGTGATTGAGTCCTCTAACAGCCCTTGGGCCAGCCCAGTGGTCTTGGTTCCAAAGGCTGCCGCGCCTGGTGCCACACCAGAACTCCGGTTCTGTGTGGACTACAGGGGACTCAATTCCGTCACCAGGACTGACGCCCACCCCATCCCCAGAGCTGATGAGCTCATAGATCGGTTAGGGGCTGCGCTGTACCTCAGCACGTTTGACTTAACGTCTGGGTACTGGCAGATCGCCTTGACTGATGGGGCAAAGAGAGGTCAGCATTCTCCACACCAGATGGGCACTACCAGTTCCGGGTGATGCCCTTTGGGATGAAGAATGCCCCTGCCACCTTTCAGAGGTTGGTCAACCAGGTGTTGGTTGGACTGGAGGATTTCAGTGCCGCCTACCTGGATGACATCGCAGTGTTCAGTGCCCGTTGGGAAGAACATCTGCGCCACCTCTGGGAAGTGTTGATGGCGCTGCGGAGAGCAGGCCTCACAATCAAGGCGAGTAAGTGCCAGATTGGGCAGGGTTCTGTGGTGTACTTGGGACACCAGGTTGGGAGCGGCCAGGTGGCGCCCTCCAACCGAAAATTGATACCATTCTGGCTTGGGAGCCCCCAAGACCCAGACAGAGGTGAGAGCCTTCCTAGGACTCACCGGGTATTACCGGAGATTCGTCAAGGGGTATGGCAGCATTGTTGCCCCCTTGACAGAGCTGACTTCCAAGAAGCAGCCCAGGAAAGTGATTTGGACTGACGCCTGTCAAAAAGCTTTTGACACCTTGAAGACTGCCATGTGCACGGCGCCTGTGCTCCAGGCACCCAACTTCTCCAATGAGTTCATTGTTCAGATGGACGCTTCAGAGCATGGTGTAGGGGCTGTTCTATCACAGATCAATGAGGAGGGCCTAGACCAACCTGTAGCCTTCCTCAGTAGGAGGTTACTTCCCGGGAACAGAGATGGAGTGCTATCGAGCGTGAGGCATTTGCTGTGGTCTGGGCACTGAAGAAGCTGAGACCATACCTGTTTGGGACTCACTTCCGGGTTCAGACAGACCACAGGCCCCTCAGATGGTTGATGCAGATGAGGGGTGAGAATCCAAAGCTGTTGAGGTGGTCCATTTCCCTACAGGGATGGACTTTACGGTGGAACACCGCCCTGGTACAGAACACGCCAATGCTGATGGACTGTCCAGATTTTTCCGCCTTAGCGATGAGAACTCCCTAGGGGTAGGATAGTTCTCCCCACATTTCAGCTGGAGGGGACACGTGTTAGACCTGGCATCCTTGGCGTGGGTCTCCCTTCCATTTTTTTCGGAATGCCTCCACTGTTACCGATATGTTTTTGCTGGACTAGATGCTCATGGGCACTTTGCCGCTGCTAACCAGTGCCAAAGTGCAAGTGCTCCCTATCGTGAATTGATGTAAGTATTAGTGACTCCATGATTGGATGATTGGTTTACTTGTCAGTCCCTAGTACAGTGCACTCAGTGTGCCCAGGGCTTGTAAATCCAATGCCGCTGGTGGGCTTGCAGCACTGGTTGTGCCACCCACAGAAGCGGCTTGTAAAGTGTGTCTCAGGCCTGCCATCGCAGAGCCTGTGTGCAGCCTAGGGCTGCCATGTCGACTTGGTGAGTACACCCACTTACCAGTCCCTAAACCTTCCCTTTACTGCATGTTGGTCACCCCTAAAGTAGGCCCTAGGGCAGGGTGCATTGTAAGTATAAGGTAGGACATGCCCTGGTGTGTGTGGCATGTCCTAATAGTGAATTACAGCCATTTTCGTTTTTCACTATTGCAAGGCTACCTGCTCCCCATAGGCCAGAATGGGCAGACTGACTATTACACCTTATAGTCAGAACTGACCCAGGGAACATGGTAGAAAAACGAATTTAGTATGCCTGAACTCAGGATGATAAAATACATCTTTTAGGAAGTTGGTTTTAACATTCTGTGTTTGAAAATACCACTTTTAGAAAGTGGGTATTTTCTTGCCTAACTATCCAAGCCTGCCTCTGCAAGGTTGTGTATTCCTTGTCTGGAGATTGAGTGACAGGGGCTGGGGGTGGCTACAGGAGACAGGGTGAGTCAGCGCAGGGCTGAATAGAAAGATCTGCATCCAGAGTGGAGGGAGGAGTTGCACCTGGGTCTGAATAGGGCTGTGCCTGCCTTCCACAATGCTGGCTCCACCTCCTGCCGGGCGGCTGAGCACTCTGCCCCACATTCTGAAAGGAAAGAAGGAGTCAGAAAAACAAAGTGCTCCAGAACTGACCAGAACTGGTTTTGGACTAGGCAGAGGCCTCTCTGCCTCCAGAGAACAAAGAGAATCAGGGTATAAGAGGGGCACCCAGACCCCAGGAAGATTAGATCACTTTTGGGAACAAGAAGAAACCTTTGCTGAGGAGCGGAACCAAGAAGAAACTGAGGAGAGACTATCCCTAAGCCTGAAGTGCTGCTTGGGGGATTGGCCTGCAGTGGTTTGCCTGACTGCCAAAGAAAGGAGAAAGGAACTTTTGCTTTGCTGTGACTTTCATCAACTTGTGAAGGATCTCCAAGGGCTTGGAAGAGAGCTTGCCCCTGACCGAAGTCCCAGGACCATTGGACTTCACCCCTTTGTGAATTGCTGCTGGAAACTCTGTTTCAGTGGCTGCAGAGGTAGGGAGCTGTGACCGACTCTCACGACCGACTCGGTGTCCTGTAAGCACCGCATCGAAGCACCGTCTCGCCCTGCAACGCACGGCCCTGGTCTCACCGACTCCGTCAACGAGCCGCTGCCTGCACCGCATCGAGGGACAACGCGTCCTGCAACGCTTCGCTACGCCGAATCGAACTGGTCCGACCGACACGGTCACTGCTGCGGAGTTCGAGTCCTGTGACCGCACCGGAGTTGGGCACCGCTCGCACGCTTTGCGACGCACCGCCCGACTCGCACCGCTGTCCGGACTGATCGACGCCAGCTCCTGAATCCGGCTCCGTCGCCGCACCGCAACCTGCCAGCACCGCATCGAAGCACCGTCTCGCCCTGCAACGCATGGCCCTGGTCTCACCGACTCAGTCTCGACGACGTCAACGAGCCGCTGCCTGCACCGCATCGAGGGACAACGCGTCCTGCAACGCTTCCATTTTTGCATCGCGACCGCGACGAACAGCCATCCGGCTCGCACGCCCGTGCCTGCCGCTTCAAGTAAAAGGTACTGTGACCGAGTCTGTCTACGCTGTGTTGGCCCGTCTCGACGCGGTCAGCTGGATTTGTTAGACTCTGTTTGTTCTCAACATCGCCGTAGCCGGAGGAGGCTACCGACTCGCACAGAACCTTGAATTAAGCCTTTTTGATCAGAACTAAACATTCTTAACAGTATTGTGGATTATTTTTGTCGTTTATGGTCTTGTGATAAATCTATATAAAGTATACCTATTTTTATAAATATATAACCTGTGTGGTGTCCATTTGTAGTGTTGTCACTTGATTACTGTATGTGTTCACAAATGCTTTACACACTGCCTCTGAACTAAGCCTGTCTGCTCGTGCCAAGCTACCAAGAGGGTGAGCAGGGGTTATTTTAGAAGTGTACCTACTTTCCCTGACTAGACTCAAGGGTCCCTATTTGGACAAAGGTACATACCCCTGCCAACTAGAGACCCCCAAATCTAACACTGATGTTTAGTAGTACCTACAATAAATTGGGTTAAAGGTTATTGTTAGAAATGGGATTTCTGGTTGGCTAGGGCAAGCGCCTAAGCCAGGTAGAAACCACCACTCTAGTCAGGGCAAGGGAGTTACACACTGAAGATAACCCCGCTCACCCCCTTGGTAGCTTGGCACGAGCAGTCAGGCCTTTCCCAGAGGCAATGTGTAAAGCGTTTGCGCAACACACTCACACAGCAGCGACACACTAGGCACACCACAAAAGAAACTCCTCACAAGGTTATATAAAAAATAGCCTTTGTATTACTCACAAAACACATTAGAGCATAATCACATATATACACTGTGCCACCTGGCACTAGGTATCACTTCACAGGAGAGTATATACATTACAGGGCCAATCGGGCCACCGTCATAACATCAACTAAATCACAGGTAGTGAAAAACAACCATTAACTACTGGTACGGGTGCACGTAGCACCAAGCATGAGGCATGAACATCATAGCATTACATAGAATAGCCTATTATGCATACATCACAATCACATCAGGCCCACCTTAGGCCTAAACCTCATTAGCGTATAATAACAATGGGGTAACCCCGTGTCCCTCAGAACCTGGGTGAGTATACGAAAAAGCTACAAGGGTTCTGTCGGGTATGAATAATTTGCTTTACATATTGCAGAATGAATCAAGAAAGTAATTTAAATAGCAAACCTTTTGCAAAGAAGGAAAGAGCTGAAACATGCAAAGAGACAATGGTATACAAGAAGTCATGAATTATTTTTTTTATATTCTTTTTCAAAAGAATTTTTAATATTCCAAATGGCTGTTTACAATTCGAAACATGAAAGTAGCGATATGTTCAAGTGACAAAAGTGCTCCAGTGACATAGGTGAATAGGTGCTATATACACATGGGTGAAGGCAAAACAAAATTGTATGTACAAAATTTACAAAAGAAGCATTTCCTTAGTATGGCCAGTATATAGGTAAATCAATGTCTCTGAGAGGGTATTGGTGTCTTTCCCACTTGCAGCCTAGAGATCCTATAGAACTGGACCCATATTGATCGTCGACGTTTCGACACTGAAATAAGCGCATCTAGTGAAGCGTCATGGCGGGTCTTCCTCAGGACAGGAAGGAACAGCCTAGAGGGAAATGAATTCGAATGTGTCAAGCATGTCTCAGCTAAGGGTGTCAAGCGAATGTCAAGGGTACCTAAGTGAAGGTACTCACCAAATGGGTCATCTATCAATGGACCAGGGATTAGGACACAGCGTTGCTTTAATCGAGCACCTAAAAGATTCAAGGATGAATCATCAGACTGATAACTTAAAATAGGCACATAGAACAATTGGGTGGCAACCACCCGGACTCAAGCTGGAGAAGGGTACTCACCAGCCTGGTCGTTTATCAATGGACCAGGGAGTGGGGCGCCGCCTAGCTTTGAACAAGCACCTGAAATATTCAAGAGTGAATTATTAGACTGGTGACTGATAAAGATGTGCGTGCAGCAATTAGGTGACAGCAGCCCGGACTCGAGCTGAAGGAAACAGCAAAGGATTTTACCTAATTAATTAAGGTAGTGGGTGGACGTCTGACGGCACATCCTCAACGTGTTTAAAAAACGATGCAACGAAAGATCTGCAAACTCGGGCGAAACTAAACAAAGATGGGCCACTGATTAGTAAATTAATCCTTTTTTTACAAAGGAAGTTATCGATGTACTGGTTGAGTGGTTCAAGAATAAGTTATTGAATACCCGGATTGGTTTCTGATCTAAGACGTCCACCCACTACCTTAATTAATTTGGTAAGATCCCTTGCTGTTTCCTTCAGCTCGAGTCCGGGCTGCTGTCACCTAATTGCTCATGTGTATATAGCACCTATTCACCTATGTCACTGGAGCACTTTTGTCACTTGAACATATCACTACTTTCATGTTTCGAATTGTAAACAGCCATTTGGAATATTCAAAATTCTTTTGAAAAAGAATATAAAAAATTCATGACTTCTTGTATACCATTGTCTGTTTCAGCTCTTTCCTTCTTTGCAAAAGGTTTGCTATTTAAATTACTTTCTTGATTCATTCTGCAATATGTAAAGCAAATTATTCATACCCGACAGAACCCTTGTAGCTTTTTCGTAAACCTAATTAGCAGCAGTGTACCATATCATCATCACTGCACACGTGGGTACTCAGCATAGTACCCTCGGTCTAGGTCCACTCTCTCTCCGCAGCTCCGCTCTGCCGTCTCTTGCCTCCAGACCCCGACCTCCTCCTTGGGAGGTTCGAGGCTGCTGCCCGCTCCAACTGGGACCAGACTGCCTGCAACCACCGTAACCTCTCTCAGCCGTTTTTTTCTTAATTTTTCCGTGGTGTGCCATTGTTATTGTGCACCTCTGTGACTTGCTCTAATTCCACCACTGTTTTTATTTTCTCGTGCCTGCCTGTTCCTTTTGCCTTTTGCCGCTGCTGCCCCTGCGGCCCCTCCCCCCGGAATTCCCCCCCGGAATTCCCCCCCGGAATTCCCCTCCGGTATTCCCCCACTCCCGCCTCCCAGCCTCTCCTCCCTCCCACCTCCCCTACTTAATGGCGGCCGCTGCGCGGTCACGCAGCGGATGCGCACAGCGGTCGTGCCGCCGGCGTGCCAAAGGCGTGCCAAAAACAAGCCCGTCTGCACCCGTCCGCGACCCGACCGCGGCCAGCGCCAGGAACTCTGGACCTCCCACTACCCATCGCTACGACACCATCACCCTCCTCGCACTCAACCCTGGAAGACTTAGAGAATGCCAACAGGCCTCGCCGAACACGACCCACGGCCAGTTCTCCTGCCTCCACTGCCGCCAGACCCTCACCACCACCCCGGCCTCCAACACCGCCGACGCCAGCACCGGGGACACCCTAAACTACATCCTCCTCAACGTATGCTCCGTACACAAACACGCCATGGAAATCTGGAACCTACTCGACTCTCTCTCGCCCGACATCGCCTTCTTCACAGAGACCTGGACCAAAGCATCCTCCGCCCCCGACATCAGCACCGCCATCCCAGAAGGATACAAGATCCAGAGGAAAGACCGCCCCAACCACCCAGGAGGGGGCCTCGCCATCGCCCACAAGAGCACCCTCCGCCTCACCACCTCCAGCGAAACCTTCCCCTCCGCCGAACACCTGCACTTCCAGATCCAGACCATCCCCAAAGCCATACTCCGAGGACCCTCATCTACAGACCCCCCGGCCTCCGAACACCCTTCGCCACCACCATCACCGACTTCATCGCACCCCACGCCATCGCCTCAGCAAACTACATACTCATTGGAGACCTGAACTTCCACCTTGACAACCCCAGCGACCCCAACTCCACTATCCTTCGTGACAACCTCGCCAGCATCGGACTTAAACAACTTGTCAACACACCGACCCACAGAGCAGGACACACCCTCGACCCCACCTTCAAAACAGGCACCTTCCCAGACGACTGGAAGCGCGCAGAAGTCAGACCCCTGCTCAAGAAGCCCACAGCTGACCCCACCGACCTCAAGAACTATCGGCCCATCTCTCTCCTCCCCTTCGCAGCCAAAGTTGCAGAGAAAA
The DNA here is from genome assembly GCA_963921515.1 of Calotriton arnoldi. Taxonomy (NCBI): domain Eukaryota; kingdom Metazoa; phylum Chordata; class Amphibia; order Caudata; family Salamandridae; genus Calotriton; species Calotriton arnoldi. The sequence continues at coordinate 383,906 of CAWUFW010000925.1, forward strand.
CAGTCAACAGGAAACTGACACGATTCATTGAAGAGAACGCCGTCCTCGACCCGTCCCAATCCGGATTCCAAAGCAACCACAGCACAGAGACCGCCCTCCTCACCGCCACAGACGACATCCGCACCCTCCTGCACCAAGGCCACTCCGCAGCCCTCATCCTACTCGACCTATCAGCGGCCTTCGACACCATCTCCCACCACACACTAGTCGCCAGACTACACGACGCAGGCATACAAGGAACAGCCCTGGACTGGATCTGATCATTCCTCACTGGAAGAAGCCAAAGGATCAGACTCCCACCCTTCCTCTCCGACCCCACAAAAATCACCTGCGGAGTCCCACAGGGTTCATCACTGAGCCCCACCCTCTTCAACATCTACATGGCCCCCCTCGCAGCCATCGTCCGACAACACGGCCTCAACATCGTATCCTACGCCGACGACACCCAGCACATCCTCTCTCTCACCAAAGACCCCACCACTGCCAAACTCAACTTCCAGAAAGGAATGCAAGACGTCGCAGTCTGGATGACCAACAGCTGCCTGAAGCTCAATGCCGAGAAGACAGAAGTCCTCGTCCTCGGTACCATCCCTTCTGCATGGGACAACACCTGGTGGCCGACCGCCCTTGGAAGCCCGCCTACCCCCTCAGACCACGCCAAGAATCTCGGCATCGTACTCGACTCATCACTCACCATGAACCGACAGGTCAACGCCGTCACCTTCAGCTGCTTCAACACCCTCCGCATCCTCCGCAAGACCTTCAAGTGGATCCCCCCAGAGTCAAGGAAGACAGTCACCCACGCACTCATCACCAGCAGACTGGACTATGGAAACGCACTCTACGCCGGCATCAACAAGTCCCTACTCTGCAAACTCCAAACAATACAGAACACCGACGCCAGACTCGTCCTCGGCATCCCCCGACACGAACACATCAGCCAACACCTACGAAGTCTCCACTGGCTCCCCGTGGAGAAAAGAGTAATTTTCAAAATCCTCACTCACGCCTACAAATGCCTACACAACAACGGACCCAAATACCTCAACGACAGAATCAACTTCCACGTACCCAAAAGAAACCTCCGATCTTCCAACCTCACACTGGCCGAAACCCCGCGCATCCACAGAGCCAGAGCAGGCGGAAGATCCTTCTCTCACATTGCAGCCAAGACCTGGAACGAGCTACCGGCAGACATCAGACGCGCCCCCTCCCTGAACACCTTCAGGAAGATCCTCAAGACCTGGCTCTTCGGCTAAACAGATCTGCGGACCCCCCCCCCTCAGCGCCTTGAGACCCTCACGGGTGAGTAGCGCGCTTACAATTCCCTGATTGATTGATTGATTGAGTACATTATTCCCTAGCATCAGGCACCGTGCCTTAAAGTAAACACTTGTAAAGTGCACATGTTTTAGATACACCAACCAAAGCCAGCAGTAAACCACAGTACAACATGAGCCCCACCCCCAGCGCGGTACCGGTTCTCTCCTTTAGGTTACCGGGTGCCCTCCCCGTAGGCTTCTGGGCCACGTGTTGCCACAATAGGGATGGTGGCAATTGCAACACCTGAGGGCCTCCGTCGAGGTATCGCCCCGGTCTGACCCCCACCAGGAATGACCCCTGGTGCACAACCATGTGACTGGGAGGCTACTCCGACTGCTTCCACCAGACCGGGACACCCGTGGAGACGTTCTCCCTGCCCGGTCTGGGATGTCGCAAGAAAACGTTCCTCTTAGGTCAGGGAAGGGGAGGCACTGACTCTGTCTCACCTTCGCGTGGACGACCCCAATTGCTCAAAGCACCACAATGCCCCCGGGAGGTCCATACTCCGTGGGGGAGGCACCCGCACTACCCAAAAACGGTGGGAGCCCCCTCACTGCTAAAGTCTGGGCGATGTACTCACAGGTTGGCGGGAGGACACCCCCTCGTGTCTCCTGGCATGCACCCAGGGCTTTCCTTTCACCGAGCGAAGTCTCCGTCGTCCTTCCTCCGCACCGGGGCTAGTGGAGCTCTCGGCTTCCCCCAGGTCTCCTTCTTGGCACCACACGTGGAGCTCTCCTCAGTGCTACGGGAGTCCCGCCTTGGTCCAGGCACAAGATTGCCTGACTTCCCCTTTCCGGCCGTCTCCACTTAGGAATCACGCGGGACTCTCCTCTCTTCCCGGGAGCCCCGCCCAAAACCAGGCAACAGCCGCCTGGCTTCCGGCGGCTTTGGTAAAGCACTCACAAGGTGCTGGGGAATAAGGGGCCCCCCTCCTTGGTCTCAGGAGAGGCAAAATTGAAGCTCCCACGACGTGCTTCCCGTGGGCAGGACCCCCTCTCCTCAGGGGTCCTTAAAGGCAGTGTTTCCCTACTCCTGCCGGCTCTGCCCACAGTCAGGTTTTCACTGCCTGACTTCCGGCCTCTAATGAGTCTCGGAGCGAAGTCTCCGTTGCTCCTGCCGCCTCCTCTCCTCGGGCTCAGGAAACGAAATCAGAAGCGCTCACCCTGCGCCGGAAAGCAAGAGCCCACTTCTAGGGTTCAAAGGACAAGGAAGAAAAAGCGCTCACCACGCGCTTTCTGCAAATCACCACCTGAAGTCTGGGCAGTGTTCTTCTCGCGCCGAGCGCGCTCTTTAGTGCAATGGCAATCAGCTCCCCAGAAAGCAGGGGGAAAATCCAGTGCTCGACCCACGCTAAGTCTAATGTCACCAGGGACAGAGCTGGGCCCAGGCAGGCCAGCTCACAGGGCCCTCCAGCAGGGAGGGAGTCCTTCGTGGCGGTTCCTCCTGGCACCCAGCCGTCCTTCAGCCCCAAGTAAGCACCAACAGCACCCTTTTCATGGGGTCACAGCCCCAATACTTATACCATGCACTGTCTTTGTCCTCCCCCTGGACCAGGGCTCTGTGCCCTGTCCAAACCAGTTCTGGGGGCACTTACACATTTCTTTAGAGTGCGCAAACACCCTCCTTTGTCAGTGTAGGCTCTGGCCCCAGACACACCACAGTGGGGCAGAGCCAGCATTGTGTGAGACAGGCCCTGTCCTATTCAGGCCCAGGTGCTACTCCTCCCACCACTCCAAATGCAGATGGGCCTATTCAGCCTAGCGCTGACTCACCCAGCCCCTCTGGAGCCACTGCACCTCCCCAGCCCCTGTCACTCCAGAGCCAGACATGCAATACACAACAGGCAGGCACAAAGACACATAGCACACAGAAATGCCCACTTCAAAAAGTGGCATTTCTGAAATAGTGATAATAAATCTGTGAACACCATTACGCAGCATTTATTATCACTATTCCAAACACACCAAACTTGATCACGCTACTCCTCTCAGATCAGGAATTACAACTGAAACACTTATCAGGGAATCCCCAATGCATTCCTATGAGAGGGCAGCCTCACAGTAGTGAGAAACCAAAATGGCTATTTGTCACTACCAGGACATGCCACACAGTTAAGGCACATGTCCTACTTTGTATCTACATTGCACCCTGCCCTTAGGGCTAGCTAGGGCCTACCTTAGGGGTGACTGATATGTAGTAAAAGGGGAGTCATAGACATGGCACCCACTTTATGTGCCACGTCACAGCGGCAGTAAACTGCGCGCACAGGCCCTGCAATGTCAGAGGCCTGATACAGGTTTGAAAGGCTACTTTTGTGGGTGGCGCAAGCAGCGCTGCAAGCCCACCAGTAGCATTTAATTTACTGGCCCCGGGTATATGAGATACCACATTACTGGGGACTGATAGGTAAATTAAATTAGCCAAACCGGTGTAGACCAATCTTACCACGTTTTACCATAGAGAGCACATGCACTTTACACTGGACAGCAGTGATAAAGTGCCCAGAGTCCTAAAACCACCAACACCAGGTCAGAAAAAATATCAGGAGGAAGGCAAAAAGTTCAGGGATGACCCTGCAAAAAGGGCCAAGTCCAACAGTTATCCTCTCTGACACAAGTACTTGAAGCTAATTTTTAATATACCTGAATCTTCTCTCCTTTTGTCTACGGTACTCTGCTTCTCTGTGATTATGCCTGATGGCTTTAAACGGACAAGCAAAAACTGCCACTAGCATATTCAACATGTAACAATATACTTACATGCAAAAATATAAATAGTAGGAGTGGCCCATGCAAGTAAGAGCAGTGAGGCGGTGTGGTGGGATGGGGGGACCCGACAGACAGCGACGAGGGAGAATTTATTATTTATGTAATTTTCCCTCGTCGTCGTCTATCGTTGTCTGTCGAGTCCCCCCCCCACCCTGCCCCACCGCCCCAATGCCCTTACCTGCACAGGCCGCTCCTGATAAATAGTCTCTACTCATACCAAAAAGAATATGGTGAGAAAAGGATGCAAGTCCTTGACCAAATGACAACTTAACGGTTGCTCAGTGTCACCCTCACATTGAAAATAAGAACCTAACTCATCAGGACAACAATACTTTACCCCATACAATGGATAAAATAGCAGTAATAGCCCAGTTTTATGTGGAAAATCTTGTGAAAAGAAAGTTAGGATAGCTGCACAACACTTATGCTTTCTACATCCAAGCAAGACCCTGTAATCCACTGCTAGTGGAGTCCAAGAACCAACTGGAACTCAAGCAAAGTTGAAAAGCACTGATTTCCTCAACATCCAGGTGCAAATACCTCTCCCCAATCAAAGATTGTGGCTAAGTTCATATAGCAGACAAATAGTGTCTGCTGATTGGTGTGGGGCTTGGGCTTGTAATGCGACAATGCCTGAGGTTTCAAAGAGGTAATTAATCTTCTTTACCTGTGATCCTCACTTGATGCTATGCTGGCAGCTAGAACTCAGTGTGCTCAAGACAGGCAGAATAAAGGACTGATACTCCACATTATGTAGTACCAACACAGGAGCCAGTTTTATACCCATAGAGACTGGTAGTCAGTGTGAATAAAGAGGAGAGAACCTGATTTCACCACTTGATGTATCATCCTCTGTAACAGCTTGAATCACCATGACATTCTGTGGACTAAAATCAGTATTTTATCTGTGTGTGTGGGCATGTGTATAGTTATATATTTATATATGTGTGTGCATGCATGCATATATATATATATATCTTTATCAATGTTTCCACAAATCACCGTCTGACATGGTGCACCTAGGCGAGGGAGGTGCTGGAACAATGGAGTCAGCCCTCCATTAAAATCCACCTTCTCCGGTCGCCTTTCCAAGAAAACCAGACATCAGCACACCAAGGCAGTTCCATGTTTCGATTTTTTATTGAGATGCTGTCCTAACATATTTTGCCTGTACCTTGGCCTTGCCTGTGATCGCATTTCATGTCCTGACCTCATCCTTCCTGTGCCTCCATCGGGTCAGTTCTGTAGTCCCACCAAGGCCGCTGTCTTAACTTACAGACATGTGGCCATGTCAGTTCGCTCTCGACACTACCATTCAGGGCTTCCCAAAAACCTCAAGCGATGTCACCGACTTCCGTTTCACCACCTCTATGTTCCATGGGAGTTCTACATTGCAGTCCTAGCCCTCTCAGCAGCAGGTCTTTCTGCTTATACGTTTCTCTCTTCGATGCGCCGTTCTCCATGTTGCCTCTTGTGTATTAATTGCTCTCAACACCCTTCAAGATTTGCTGGGTAATGCAGTTGACATTTTGGGTGTCTCTGGTATCCAGGCCTGAACTTCTCGGCCATTTCTGCTGTTGAAACCTTTCTGTCTTTCGGCCTGGACAGTCTCCACAGTATCACAATCCAAAGGCATGGATCAGATTACAAATAAGCGCTGGGTTGCCCTTTAACATTACTGAAACATGGAGAGACTGGAGAAGAGCTCAGAGTAGGCTTCCTACTTCATGCATCTTAGGCCTCCCATACCCACTTCATACTTGGCCCTTATCAACTCCACTCTACATCTCTTCCACTTGGTATTTTCCAAGGTCAGTAGCTGAAGCCTTCGAGCTGGATAAACCTCCTTTTATATAATTTTAGATTCTAACTGTAGCTTTGAGTCCTCCTCAGTGTTTCTGCCATGCCTTACAAACATTGTATAACCTAATTAATTCTGGACAACTTTCTAAGAGTAGATGGTTTTGCTGCCTTCAGGTCCACACTGGGAATGGGTGCTAGCAATTTCAGAATCACCACCTGGTTTCTTAACAGACTTGCAGTGCTCGTGATATGAAATGCGTCCACGTGCAGCAGTCAGGAACTCGCTGACTTTGCTCAACTAACCCATTCTGTTGGCTCTATAATTACACATCATATCTAGAGGGTCTCTCCTAGTTAAAATAATTGATCAAGGCACTTCGGCAATATCTCTTCTCATGTATTCTCCCACAAGGATATTTTCTGCATAATTCTTGATATAGTGTTGAGAAACACGAGATGCAACCAGAATTACAATGTGCACAATTCAATTTTCACATGATGTTCTTTGCAAGTGGTAATAACTGGTGGACACACATTCGTATATCTCGGATTAGTTCCTGTGAAAGATTCACTTAATGCCTGTATTTTCTTTTATCTGAAAATTTTCAAATATTTTGTTCAAAACTACCTTTTAATCCCTCCTTCCTGAGTGCATTCCTGAAGTTACTTTAGCAACATAATTTGCATGGCCGTTTTTTGATCAACAGTACACCTTGAACAATCAATGTAGGAGTAGTGCAATGGAACATAATGCTTGATTTTTAGTAAAGTAGAATTTATTCTAAAATACTTTGGGTTGTCTTGCTATATTATAAAATTAGACCTATTATACATCACTGGTTATAAATATTAATTCAAAAGATATCAAAGTACTGTAAATTGTGTATTTTTCCACTACATCCTCAGAGTGTCAAATCTTTTGGTGCACATGATGACTAGCTTGGTGTAAGGCATTATGGTCCAGAGGTTTAGCTATCTGGGATGTGGTACGTTTGAGACAGTAGGCCTGATTTTTTAAAGTTTTTGACTTTAAAGTTGCAAAGACATAGGGGCATATTATCAAGAGAATTATCGCCGCTTTAGCGGCCGTTTTCGGCCGAAAAGCGGCGATAATTCTAACGCATTATTAACAAGGACACGCTAGCGCGTGTATCCTTGATTTAACTCCCGTTTCTGTCACCACTCGCTACGCATCGATAATGAGATGCAAAGTAGGCGTGGCTGACAGAAACAACATGGGAAAATATCGCAAAGGCAGCTTCGCGATATTAGCAAGGAGGGGTAGCGATGATAATAATCGCGCTACCTCTGGCCTAACGCAGGAATTTAACGTCTGCTAAATTCCTGTGTTAGGCATACCTAACATAGGAGGTGGATTATGGGGTTAAGGCCACAGGGCCTTATCACCAAGATCATCGCCGTTTTGGGAGGGACATCGCTGTTTTTAGGCGATGTTTGGCCATTTGCACGCTATCGCGGGAATATTTATCGCCATAGCGCTGAGCGTTGGTAATACAGCGCTAGCTTGGCGAGATATTCCAGCGATAGCCGGTGATACAGAAAAGCGCGCTAAGCGCGCTCGGCGATAATTATCGCCAACCCTAGATAATATGCCCCATAATTTCCAATGACAAAAAATAGCTATTTTTCATAAGAACCTGGAACGATGTGACATTGCCAACGAGTATGGAATTTGCTGAACTTGCTGAAAATTCTCCAAGTATTTGGCATTTCTATGGGAGCGAATCTAGTACCAGGTACAGGCTCAAGTTGATCCACCTGTTAATGTTGATGAACACCTCCAAAACATCTATGTTTGCACTTATACAAAAAAGAATTGGAGGCACTTTAACTACTCGTAAATGTACTCCTGTTAAGGACAGGAATAAACAGATTGCAAGTTAGAAAAAGAGATGGAACACCCCAGAGGTTATTGTTGTGCAGGGGAAGAAGTTTCTTATTGGGTAAACTATATTTCTAAGGAGAAACAAGAAATAATGTTTACCGGGTCAAATTAACTTTTGCATCTCATTCCTTCCCCCAGAAACATACCACAATTAAATTCGTTTGAGTAGTGAGATAACAGATTTTCAACCCTACTTATGGAAACATTCAGAATTACAAACATATCTGGGAGTTAATCCAAATTTAGGAATAAAGGAAATAAATGTCCCTGTTATTTTGTGAACCCATAGTGTGAGCTTTAGGGTCGATGGCTACAATATTCTTACTTATTAACATTATTTAAAAAAATCTTTGGGGACCACTACAACGAATTATTTTATTTGGTTGATTTTGTTTGTAACTGTTTTCTTTGTTTTTTGAAAGCAAGGTTTGCTTTATTTATATGAGAAAAGTAAATCGGGTCCTGATGGCTTCCCAATACATCCATTAATTAAGAAAAGCACACTCCGGAGTCTATTACGTATGTTGTGCATTGACAACAGGTGCCCTTTTGCAATATCAGTTGCTTCACTTCACGCCGTGGCCTTGGTATTACAGAATGTGGATCGCCCTCCTTCTCTAATTTGAGTTCGCTGTACAACAGGAGCATGTCACATATTTGGACCATGAAGCCACATCAATACCCTTATTTTGCAAACATGCAAAAAGTCTGCCCAGGATTCTACAATGTGGCCTGGCATTGGTCCCCATATTTGCTGTTAGTGTACCATTATTCTTCCCGTGGAAAGGCTAAAAGATGGAAATACCACATCAAAGCTGCCTGAGTCCAGGCGAGGATATATTTAATTGTATTCCTCTTTCTTCAACCATGTTTGACCGTTAAGTGAAGCATCCCGAATCTGTCACTGGTAGGGGTCCTGGGTGGGGCAGAGGAGTTACTGTGGAGCAATGGCCGAAGAACTTTCTAGACCCGCACATACCAGCCCGATATATGTTAAGGACCTAGTATTTGCATATTTCTCTGCCCCATCCCACAAATCCTGTTCTCGAGTTTGATGCCTTCAGGAAATGAAAAGTAGTTTTTCTTCCAAAAATGCACGTGAGTTTCAAAATGAAAAAATACATTATATGTAATAGATTAAATAACAACTGCACAATGGACTTTAAAGGTCTGAAAAATGAATTTGCATTTCCAACCCTCCATCTTCCGAACCCGTTTACGCTCGAAGAACTCCGTCTTTAAATGGCGCTCTATAAACGTCAGATGCTCTTCTTGTCGTTGAGGATCTAGTTCGTGGATGCGGATCCCCATGCTCGAGAGTAGCCCTAATATTCTAGGCATTTTGCCAACAGATGCCAAGTATGCTGAGGAGATGATTCACGCCAGAAACAGGTTGTGTGGGGTGGGGTGGTGGTGCAGCAGATGTCTTCCTGCGTGTGCACTTCCTAATGAGTGACCCTGGCATCACAGCCACAGGTAGGTGGCAGCGCGCGCGCACGGATGCGTCCCTCCATGAAGACAGCAGCACTGAGCAGCCTGTAAATGTAGTGTATTGTTTACAGTGGATGTAGGTGACTGGGCTTATGCGGGCTGACTCTGCAGACTCTGCCTCGCTTAGTGTAGGTGGGAGCGGTATGAGGGAATGCAGGACCTGTGCATACCAGGCTCTTGACACATACCCCTGCAGTCATGCGTGATTTATGGCCTACCTTTTCACGTTAACAGTGTGAGACTGCACAGCTTACCAGTGTTTCAAAGACAAAGTCAGTTCTAGTTTAAATAACGATACGAATATTTAAAATTATTGTAGTGTTTGTTCACTTAACAGGAAATCGTGCATTAAATAGCACAAATATATTAGGAAAATCACCTTGTTAAGAGGTTGGCAACCAAACCATTTAAATCTTACTCTAGCATAATCATGCTTCGTGTAGTTTTACAACATATTTTGAGTACAGCATGTCTTCATAACCTTCGACTAGATTACTGCACACTTAACAAGCTTTCACAAGGTTTTCGTTTTTGTAATGTGGCGCGCTATCGTTGCTTTAATTTGAGCCCACATATATATCGCATCCATGGCCCTGGTCATGTAGGAGAGTAATCTGCAAACTTTTTAATGTTGTGACCACACTCATGTTAAAAAAAAAAAAAAGACCCCGACCCCCAGAATGAAAACATATTTGCTCACAATTCTTCTACAAAATTAGCAGCTCTAAACATATTTTACTCTTCAAATATTGCAGTTATTTCCCCGAGGGGAGACGCTTCCCAGTTTTAAGAACTCTGTTGCAGGACTTTGGCTCTTAAACTGTCAGTATCGTGAGACATCCCAATAATGAGAAAATAGCCCAACTCAGCGTTTCTATTTAAATACATGTACCTGCTAAAACGAACATTTAGTAATGGGGTGGATAAAATACTGAGACACCACTGGTAATTTATTGTATTTGTTTATTAAGGATACTTTACAGATTGAATTGTCGCTAGGCTCTTTTGGCTAAGAAAGAATTACAACTAAGGGCCTCATTACGATGTCAGTCGGAAAGGCTCCGAATGGCATTCGGTTTGACTGAACCCGTGTTGGAAGCCAAGTTTCCGACCGATTCGGAAACATTTCCGACCGACCGATTACGATACAAGGTAGTCGGTCGGTCATTCTGAATCGGTTCCAACCGGCATTCGGAGAGTCCGAGTCAGGTTGGAGCCGAATCGTAGAGCTCTACGGGCCGCGTTTCCAACCGAGCGATTACGATGTCAGATTCCTACAGCCGTTCCGACTCAGTCTGTCCGACATGGATCGGCTGTCGTAAACCGGCTTTGGGCGCCCATAGCAGGCCCCCTTCACCCGGATGCCTCCTTTTGGGGCCCATGGAGGTACCCATGGGACTCCTCTTTCCAACCATGCACAGTGTGGCAGGCACCATGGGGTCCCCACCACAGGGTGCAAGATTTTCCGCACCCACCTCTTTTTTCAATGGGAGCCTGTGTTGTCCGTCGGAACACAGGCTCCCATTGAAGTCAAAGTGAGTCCGACCGAACGGTGTTCGGAACCATCGTAATCAGTCGGTCGGACTCCCCGAACCCGAGTCGGTCGGAAACCATTCCGACAAGGGTCGGTCAGAATGCTTTCCGACCGACATCGTAATGAGGCCCAAAACAGTGTTGTGCACATTATTGAACATTCCCAGCAGTGTATGTGGTTGAATCATTGTGCAAACAGAAGTGTTTTAATGACCTTTCTGAATACCAGTAAGGTAGGCTAAAGATTAATTTCTAAAGGCAGCAAGTTTTATATTTGGGACTCCAAAACGGGGACGTTCCTCCCCTTTCCATCTTGACCTGGTTCATAGAAGAACGAGAAGTAGCAGCATGGTGGTAGACCTCGAAGGCCACTCAGGATAGTAACGAGAGATCTTCCCTCTCATGTATGGAAGGGCATCCCTCATGAGTCATTTTAACACTGGGCATGGTAGCCTGAAAATGATCACTTTATTTACAGGGCATTAATGAAGTATGGCAAGACCTGCCCTGATGTTATTACCCTTCTTGACCTTAAGACCCAGCCTATCAGCCTCATTCTGAACCAACTGAAGTGTCTTGAATGGGCCCTTTGGTGGTGCTCCCCCAATTCTACAGATGCAGTCCAATTTGTCGTTTGATATATCTAACCACTATTTTATTAAGGTCAGAGGGAGCTACGAGTGCCTGATTCATTTGTGTTTCCTAGTTCCCTCCTAACAGAGTCTCTGCAGCGCACACACATGTTCTAGAGCTAGAGGTGGTAGGCCCAAGCAACTATGATGCCACTCTCCTCATTGCTTGCTCTGGGTGAGGCACTAAGTGGTAACCAAAGGAGGCTTAGGCCCGGTAGTATGAAATGAGGACCTAGGCGGAGGCAGGATAGAGACAGGAGACATGGTTGACATGTGAAGTAGATCAACGAACAGGAGCGAGGAGGGAAGGGAAGTAAGGGAGAAGAGAAGAGAAGCACAGAAGAGGGAGAATTGGTGCGAAAGCTAAGAAAAGTGGGGGAGACCACTGTAGAGAGTGACATGAATAATAACATCAAACAAAATTACCAAGCGGGTCCCTACTAGATACTATGTACCACAACATTTTTTTACTAAGTACCAAAAAATATATATTGTGCTGGTGTTTAGAGAAATACATAAAAACAATATAATTATATCATCACAATGAGTCAGAACCAACATGCAAAAAATACAATCACAATGTATAAATAACTAAAAATCACATGAACATATATCAATAAATATTTATTAACATTAGTATACACAATCACTTTCATAAAAAAGGTTAAAAAGTTTAAAAAAACATTTAATATTGCTATATACAATCATTCAGAAAACAGAATTGTAAATGACTTGAAAACAAAGTTGTCGACGCTGCGTTTCGGTGAGTGAATGTATAGACACCTTCCTCAGGACAGTTTTCTAGGCAATAAAAACATTATAACATTATAAAAAACACACATTATGACATTATAAAAACACACGTTGTTGACATCACTGTAGTATTATTATAAGAAATTATAAAAAACATTTTTAGTACATAAACTTGTAGCTACATTCTATTTACTCTATTATTACCAGCACATACAAATGTATCTCACTCTTTTCTATACACATACATATTGCAGAACAAATGAACCGCCAAAATTACTAAACACCATAGTCATAAAAAATATAAATAAACACATACCTAAAAAGTGTTAAAAACAGGACTAGAATTCAATACTTCTAGACCTTTATATGACACTATTAGTGGAAGTGAGGGAGTAAGGATGATCACCTCATCAAAGTACCTTAGATGCCTAAAAAAAGAAGAATATAATTAATCAATGATATTAATTCATCCACGGTGTATCCAACTTGGATTTAAAACCAATACCAAACAACGTACCTTGCGATAATGAGTTAAGTCGGTATATTTATGTACATTGATGCCACCGTGTATTTATCATGCACTGGAATCCCCAAATGCTGGAAAATAGATATACAAAGGTATTAATACCCATGGTCTACAGGTGGCCAAATTGATGAGCGACCAGCGCTAAAACTACATCTTACCAGAAATTTGAAAAGAACTGGAACCAATCACAAGGTAAGGGGTACGTCGTAACAACGATCCCCAAGATCGACAAAAGTGCCACTGAATTCAATCAATGTCTAGGGCAACAGTTGTTCAGGCATATATGCAGCCGTAGTGATAAGTACCTATGATCAAAAAAGATATGCAAGTCAAAGTAAACCATATACTCTAACCTATTTTATGGTCGTTCTTAAAGGTATTAATCGACAAATAGCCACTTGTGAATCATGTGAATCATAGATTCCTCAAAAAATAATGGCATCTACTTTTATGTTCCATATTATTTTTTAAAAACTGTGGTGGTTACGTCTACTAAAAACTCACGACATATATTGTAAAGCGTGATAATTATTAAGTAGAAAGGGGATCTATTTAGCTAATCATTATTATTGTTCATAATCAGTAATCTCCCTTAAGCCGAAATATGGACTTCGCTGAGAACAATTGTTCCTGACCTGACCAACCTGATAGCGTCTACTTATATAAACCATACTCCTATCCAAGATGATTATAATTACATCTATTAATCGAAACACGGCATGCATTCACCGCATAACACTAATTGCGCCGCTCAGCTACCTAAAAATGAGACATGAACTGCGCTGAGAACGAATTGTTCCCGACATGACCGTAAATACTCTCTATGCGGCGCTGGATGCCTATGCCTCTAAACCTATTAGTAGAATACAGCATATATTCACCGCGTAACACTCATTATGCCGCTCAGCTAAAAGTAAAACATGAACTGAAATAAATACAGTTGTTACCGACGGGGCCAAAAATAGTCTCTATGCGGCACCGGATATCTCTACATATCTGGCGATCCATATGGTAAAGACCACTTCGCACTACTCTAAGTATTGATTCTATAGCGGCACTCAATCGTAGAACCTACTGCTCACCTTGTCAGGAAAATCCGGCCTCCTTGCAAACAATGTACTGCTTCCGGGTCACATCCTATAGAGGTGTTCGACCCGAAGCTGCTTTTAACTGAATGCTAATGCGATCACGTGATCGGAACTAATACGAACTCGCCATAATTTTAGAATTTTTGTTAACGGCCTAAAACAAAACATATTTTTGTTAAACATAGGGAAATCTGTATATTATTTAATATTCAGTACTAACTTCCTACTACTGAGCATGTCGCTTAAGCGTGTCCGATGTATGGCGGCCATCTTGGAACGGGAAGGCTATAATGTGCCTAATATACATAAACAGTGACTTAAATTACTGTTAGAACCTCAATTTATTGTAATGGTTATTATTGAGCGTTTAAAACCATCCGTATCACGCCTATTTATGAAGCGATTAGGCAAAAAATATAAACCACAATAGGTAAAAAAACCGAGACTAATAGGGCGGCCATTTTATAATAGGGGATAACCATAACATGATTGCTGGTCATTTAAGATGTATATAAATTATTTCTGGTCATCCGACCTACATCCTTGGCCAAACCCATAACAAAAATATGTCAACCATGAATGGTATATAAAAAGTGAAAAGAACTAAATAAAAAAAAAGAACTAAATAAAAACTATAGGCGTGATACGGATGGTTTTAAACGCTCAAGAATAATAATAATAACCATTACAATAAATTGAGGTTCTAACAGTAATTTAAGTCACTGTTTATGTATATTAGGCACATTATAGCCTTCCCGCTTAAGCGACATGCTCAGTAGTAGGAAGTTAGTACTGAATATTAAATAATATACAGATTTCCCTATGTTTAACAAAAATATGTTTTGTTTTAGGCCGTTAACAAAAATTCTAAAATTATGGCGAGTTCGTATTAGTTCCGATCACGTGATCGCATTAGCATCCAGTTAAAAGCAGCTTCGGGTCGAACACCTCTATAGGATGTGACCCGGAAGCTGTACATTGTTTGCAAGGAGGCCGGATTTTCCTGACTAGGTGAGCAGTAGGTTCTATGATTGAGTGCCGCTATAGAATCAATACTTAGAGTAGTGCGAAGTGGTCTTTACCATATGGATCGCCAGATATGTAGAGGTATCCGGTGCCGCATAGAGACTATTTTTGGCCCCGTCGGTAACAACTGTATTTATTTCAGTTCATGTTTTACTTTTAGCTGAGCGGCATAATGAGTGTTACGCGGTGAATATATGCCGTATTCTACTAATAGGTTTAGAGGCATAGGCATCCAGCGCCGCATAGAGAGTATTTACGGTCATGTCGGGAACAATTCATTCTCAGCGCAGTTCATGTCTCATTTTTAGGTAGCTGAGCGGCGCAATTAGTGTTATGCGGTGAATGCATGCCGTGTTTCGATTAATAGATGTAATTATAATCATCTTGGATAGGAGTATGGTTTATATAAGTAGACGCTATCAGGTTGGTCAGGTCGGGAACAATTGTTCTCAGCGAAGTCCATATTTCGGCTTAAGGGAGATTACTGATTATGAACAATAATAATGATTAGCTAAATAGATCCCCTTTCTACTTAATAATTATCACGCTTTACAATATATGTCGTGAGTTTTTAGTAGACGTAACCACCACAGTTTAAAAAAAATAATATGGAACATAAAAGTAGATGCCATTATTTTTTGAGGAATCTATGATTCACATGATTCATAAGTGGCTATTTGTCGATTAATACCTTTAAGAACGACCATAAAATAGGTTAGAGTATATGGTTTACTTTGACTTGCATATCTTTTTTGATCATAGGTACTTATCACTACGGCTGCATATATGCCTGAACAACTGTTGCCCTAGACATTGATTGAATTCAGTGGCACTTTTGTCGATCTTGGGGATCGTTGTTACGACGTACCCCTTACCTTGTGATTGGTTCCAGTTCTTTTCAAATTTCTGGTAAGATGTAGTTTTAGCGCTGGTCGCTCATCAATTTGGCCACCTGTAGACCATGGGTATTAATACCTTTGTATATCTATTTTCCAGCATTTGGGGATTCCAGTGCATGATAAATACACGGTGGCATCAATGTACATACATATACCGACTTAACTCATTATCGCAAGGTACGTTGTTTGGTATTGGTTTTAAATCCAAGTTGGATACACCGTGGATGAATTAATATCATTGATTAATTATATTCTTCTTTTTTTAGGCATCTAAGGTACTTTGACGAGGTGATCATCCTTACTCCTCACTTCCACTAATAGTGTCATATAAAGGTCTAGAAGTATTGAATTCTAGTCCTGTTTTTAACACTTTTTAAGTATGTGTTTATTTATATTTTTATGACTATGGTGTTTAGTAATTTTGGCGGTTCATTTGTTCTGCAATATGTATGTGTATAGAAAAGAGTGAGATACATTTGTATGTGCTGGTAATAATAGAGTAAATAGAATGTAGCTACAAGTTTATGTACTAAAAATGTTTTTATAATTTCTTATAATAATACTACAGTGATGTCAACAACGTGTGTTTTTATAATGTCATAATGTGTGTTTTTTATAATGTTATAATGTTTTTATTGCCTAGAAAACTGTCCTGAGGAAGGTGTCTATACATTCACTCACTGAAACGCAGCGTCGACAACTTTGTTTTCAAGTCATTTACAATTCTGTTTTCTGAATGATTGTATATAGCAATATTAAATGTTTTTTTAAACTTTTTAACCTTTTTTATGAAAGTGATTGTGTATACTAATGTTAATAAATATTTATTGATATATGTTCATGTGATTTTTAGTTATTTATACATTGTGATTGTATTTTTTGCATGTTGGTTCTGACTCATTGTGATGATATAATTATATTGTTTTTATGTATTTCTCTAAACACCAGCACAATATATATTTTTTGGTACTTAGTAAAAAAAATTTGTGGTACATAGTATCTAGTAGGGACCCGCTTGGTAATTTTGTTTGAACTTTCCCTGTCCCTGATTGGACTTGAAGGGTATCTCCCTTGTTTTTATTGATGAATAATAACATGAAATGCTGAACGGGAAATGGGAGTCCTGACAATGTCCTAGAAAAGGAAGGGAGCAGTAGGAATGAATGGAAAAGAAAAAAACGATAATAAAGAAAGGAGGACAAAGAAAAAACAGTTCTTTACTATACGCTTTTGCTTAAAAATATATTTCAGTCATCACCCTGCCATACAGCAGTCTTGATGCACGCATAAGCATGATTGCTGTAGGAGAATTGGCACTAGTGAGCACTGTGAGGCACTAGTAATGGTAGGCAGTGTAAAGAGCTATCAATAGTGAGCACTGATAGGAACTAGTGCTGGTGGGCACTGTGAGAGGATGGCAGTGGCGAGCAGTGTGAGGAATCTACACAGGGGGTGAGTGGTAGGAGCCTGTGCTGGTCGGGTGTGTGAAGAGTTTGCATGGCTGAGTAGTCTGATGGGAAGGCACTTTCATGTAACAGATTTGGTTTAATATTTGTAAAGCACTGCAACCACACCTGGAGCATTTGGACACCCAAGGAACAAAAAAAAATATATACTTCACACAACAGTCTAAAATGAACAGATGCCTAAAAGAACAAATATGTTTTAGAATTTTCCTTAAGCTTAAGTCATTCTCAAGACACCATGGGATGGTAATTTCATGATTTGAGGTCCAAGTGGCATAAGAAGCTCACACTGAAATGGAAACACATGATTCATGGCGCTCCTAACAACATTCAGGACTTGAAAACCAACAATCTGGAAGCCCTATGACAGGAAAGGCCATCTTTGAGACACATGTGATCACAGCTATTGAAATAGACCACATGACAAAGGCAGCGAGACTTAAGGGTAATGCACTGATTAACTAGGATTCCAAGAAATGATCTGCTTGTATTTGATACATGATTGAATTTGTTAAGGCACCCAACCATCTCAACCGTATAGTTTTGAGTGCTTTGTGATTTTGTGGAAGGCCAAGATAAACACTGTTGCAGTAATCGGGGGCTCTCACCCTCTAAAGAAAGCATATGAAAATATATTTGCAAGACAAATTTGACTTGTACATTAAGAGGAGATCTACATTATGCAGAAATCCTCGGGTTTTAACCTTGGAAGTTGGCGTGGGGATCCCCAGATGTAAGTGGATCCAAATATGGCACCATAATAACAAAGGTTCTGTCTCCCTACCACTAGAAGCTCTGTGTTTCTGTGGCTGTATTTAAAAAAATTGCAACCTCACATATTGCTGGAGATGTCCAGTTTTGAAGATTTATAATGGACCAAGGTGTGGTTGGTCTATATAAATGGTTAGTTATGTTTCGTCTGCAAAATTACTTGTAAGCTGGGCCAAAAGTCTGACATAAGCATTGATTTCCATATGAAAGTGAGGATCCTTTCAAAGCACAGAAGCTCCAGAGTGAAACAGAGTGCATAATTACAGACTGAGAATGTCCCTCAAGGCAGGACCCTAACTGGACGGCTGTGGTGCCCACAGTGCCTCTTTCTGTAAGCATAACTTTCAAAATGGAATGCTCCGTATTACTTATTATGTCGTCATCATCCCCATTAGCCCTGATTTTATCTATAGCTGCTGCTAGTTTCAGTTCCTCTGCCTTGGTACAACCCAAGCTGCCAGGGATCTAAGTTGGTGAACTCTTCTGGTTAAGCTGATGGTTTCTTTTCAAGTCTTTTCAGTGATCTTTCCTAACATGGGAAGAAGAGTAACTGGATTGTCCTTGTCCATGTTAAACAAGTCCAACGAGTCTTTTGTAGTAGGGATGAGGTGAATCCATCCCATTCTGAAAGAAGTGGGAACTGTGACAGTGCCCAATAAATGCACGATTGAGACAATTATGGATGCAAAACATTGCATAATAGAAACCAGGTAAATGCCATCTGGTGAGCCCAATTTAGCCTTAGGCAAAATTTGCGCCACCTCCTCAGTATGTGTGAGGGAAAAGGGGATTTATCCTGTCCGAGTAATCATAGGGGGACACTGGGTGGACTGACAGCAGAGGATTCTTAAGATGTTTTCTTATTGGCACAAGTATTTTTAATTTTGCTCTTGAAAAAGGCGGCCAAAGATATTATGCCATGGCAATTTTACTGCTGAGCAAGAAGGCTTACAAGAAAAGTTTATAAAGAGTCTCCTTCTCCGGTGACCTTTAAAGCAGGATACATTGTAAGTGTGCAGTGTGAGGAGCTGGTGATGGTGAGCGATGTGATGTCCTCACACTGGTGAACAGTGAGGAAATCTGGCACGGAGGAATACTCTGAAGCTGGCCGTTGTGGTTAGGACATGGTTGGTGTAAAGAGCTTACAGTGGGAGGCATTGGCGCTAGTTGGCAATTTAAGGAACTGGTACTTCTGGGTAGAGAGGAGCCTGCATTTCTTTGCAGTGACACTAGCAAACACTGATGCACAGTGTGTGAAGTCTCCACAGGTGGGCAGTGTGAGGTTCTCACAGTTGTGTCAATGTGAGAATCTCATATTTGTAGCAGTATGAGGATGTCACATTTGTTGGAGAGTGAGAAGCTAGCACTTCTGGGCAAGTGAAAACAAGTGACAGGAAAGCATTGGTTCGCACTGTAAGTATAAGGCATTGGTTGTTAATATTAGACGTGGACACTCAGAAGTGGGAGGAAGAGTTACCCCCAATGGTTGGCACTAGTGTCTACTGTGAGTAGACACTTGGAAGAAGTGAGAGTAGTTTGCACTGATGGGCAATGGGAAGTAATGGTACTGGTGATATTACAAGGGGTGGGCACTGGCAGTCATTTTGAGGAGCTTACAATGATAATCAGTATGAGGCTTTCACTTTGTTAGCTAGTATGAGAAGCTAGCACTTGTGGCCAGTGTGAGAGGGTAGTATTGGGTAGCAACTTGAGAAGCTGTACTAGTGAGCAATGTAAAAAGTAGGCAGTAGTGGACAGAGTGAAGAGTAGATATTTCTTGACAGTACAAATAGCAGGCACTGTGCAATTTAAGGAGTGAATAATTAGTAGGCACAGCTACCTATTTTTGCCATTCTGAGGTTGGACTGACTTATTTGGAGGACTTAATTGAGTTGCCCCTCTCTTGTTATGGCTTAAGATTTGGCAAACCGCATAGGTTGGTCTCACAATAACAATACTAAAAGATTGCGTGGCCTTGGTTAGAATGGCAAACATCCCCTGGTTAGCCTATGTTAGGGGCGCTTTTGTAAGTTTGGGGCTACCAGAGTACTTCACTAAACCAGACACAATCAGGGATACTGCAAGAGCTAGGGTGAGGCTCCCTTTTTTCAAACAGTGCCAGCATGAGCTTCAAATACATGCTCTTCAACTTTACTCAAAGGCAAATTATCCTGCTTTGTCCCCCAAATATGAATTGAAATTGGATTTAACCTTTATAGAAAACCCTCAGTAGAGTATTTAATCCGCCTATGCTGTGGCTCATTACATTTTCTCTTAGCTTTTTCTCAACAGGGAGCAAGGTTTGAAAACTTTCCAAATTGTCCTTGTGACAACGGCTCACAACAAACCACAGTCCACTTTATGGTTTTTTTGCTTTTTATATCTGTCTTGGCTCCGACACTTTTTAGCCCCAATTTTATGTCCTCTCAATTTTAGAACGTACAAGAAGGGAATGTTATCCTTAAAGCAATTAGGTTCAGCAGCAGTCTGTTGCCCTGCAATTAGTTTTATAAGATGCTTGCTAAATACAAGAAAAAGGTATTGATTCTTTGTTTCAAATAGACTGTTGCTTGTTGATTGTCTCATCACTTACCTTTGTACCGCATAGTATAGGCTGGTGAATACCTTGATTGTTTTACTTGGTCTATAACTGTTTTAATCAATCATGAATTATTGATTCATTTTTATCATTTAACCCATCAATGTTAATTTTTATCGCTGTTTATAACTGTTGAAATAATTTTTGGTGTACTTTAATGGCAATATTGCTGAATAAAGTTATTTTGACTGGCTGACTGAATAGTGTAAAAAAAACGAATCTAGTTGCAGTACTAAAAGTTGACACTGACCAACAGTGCTGAGTAGTGCGGGGAAAAGGCACTGGCAAGTAATGTGAGGAGCCAGCATGGTGGGCAGGCTGTGGGGGCAGAAAATGAATGCGGGCAATGTGAACTGCTAGCACTGATGGGCAGAATGAGGGGCAGCAAGTGAGACGTTTACAAAGCTTGCACTGGTTGATGATGGTGTGAGATTACGGCAACAGGTGACAATGTGAGTGATGGGAATTGGATTATTAGTAGTGGTAAATATATATCTACCACAGGCAATAAGGCCACTAACACAATCTAAGGCTCAGAATAGGTCTTAGAAAATTATTCCCATGCTCAACCCTTAGTAGCTTGGCTGCGACCAGGCAGGCTTAACTTCAGAGACAGGTATCTAAAGCATTTAAGAACACAAATTCAGTAAATATTTAAGATACAGCACACAATAAAAATCCAACACCAATTTATAAAAATAGGGAAAAAATGTATCTTTAAAATTACACCAAAACAAGAAAAATCCAATGTAGAAAACGAGAGATAGGAATCTTTAAAGATTTAGCACTATTTAGCACAAAGAAACCTATAGCGCCTATTGGGACATCTGGTTGCGCTAGACTGGGACAAGTCAAAGTTTCAGGCCAACCGCGATGGAGTCCTGCATGGGTACCCCTCGTTGTAGGCCTCGGTCAAAGTTTTTACCTTCTGATGTTTCTGGAGTTTTTTCTCCCGGTGTCCCTTGAAGCTCTCTGAAACTTATTTTCTGTACATTTTAGAATAAATTCAACAACAGCAAGTTGTTGGATTTATCAATACCATTCTCCTGAGTCTTTGAATGATATTTTCTGGAAAGCCAAGTGTTAGTTATTAATTAATAACTGAATGACATGTTAACCTATGTGGCTGGGGATCTGAAATGGGGAAATTGAATTGGACAATTTCTCCAACACCAAGGCTTATAAAACATCCTTTATAAGGACATTGCCTATAACTAAAGGACCCCCCACCCCTGGAACACCTAGGGGAGACTTTAGGGCTTCTGAATATGTAAAAATATTGCAGATCCTCACTCCACAGTGCTCCTAGCACACAAGTCGATTTTGGGAAGCACTTTACTACAATGAAATGTGCAATTTCACTATCCCCAGGGCATATAAAACCAATTTTCTAAGGGTCCTTCTTATAAGTACCTGACCCCGCCACCCCTGGTACAACGAGGGGCGACCCTGGGGGTACCTAATATGCCAAAATATTGTAGGTTATCAATTTTTGAGTGCCCCAAACACCAAAGTCGTGTTTGGGCACAATTTACATTTTAAAACCAGTCCTAAAACACAGGCCTTCTTTTAAACTGACCTCGGGCCTCAACAGTGCACACATGCAAGTGCAGAAAGGGCTGCTGGCCTGTAAACTGCCATGCCCTATTATATACTAGGGACTTAAAGGTAGTTTTGATCCCCCTGCTCTGTTATGTACTAGGGTCTTATAGGGTAGGTCATGCCAATCATAGGGGTACCCTAACCCATCTTGTACCCTAGTGTATGTAGGTGTTTTCACTGTATTCTAAGTGTATTTTCAGCATAGCACTGGCCCTGGGTCTGGTTTGGCAGAGCCCACGGACCAGGGCCGGACAGGCCATAGCGGGCACCGGGCATTTCCCCGGTAGGCTGCTAGGGTGGGGGCCGGTTTTGGGCCCCTGGGGGGCCGTTTTTGTTACCGGGGGTCGGCAATATCGGCCCCCGGTAACAAAATCTGCCGAAACCGGCCCTCGCAAACTGCTCGGCTGCACTCCCCCTCACCCCAGGGGGGGCAGGCTGAGCAGTTTGCCAGGGCCGGTTTCTGTTACCAGTCTGGCCCTGCCAGGGACAGTCAGAGTCCGTTACCACCAGTACCAGTCAGCACAAAAACGGGGGTGCCCAGGGCACAGGATAACTTTGCAACAGTGAGGAATTGGAATTGGAAACAATGCGAGCACCTCAAATGGATGGGTAGAATAATGGCCTGCTCATGGAAATCTCTGCAAAGAGTTAAAACTAACTGAAAATGTAAACAGCTGGCACTGATGGTCAGTGTGAACATCAGGAATCAGTGAGCAGTGTAAGGTAAATGCACAAGTGAGCAATATGGATGGATGTATATGTGTGAGAAAAGGTATGTATCTAAGAACCTCTTTTCACTCTACTTATACTGGTGACTGCACCTCTACCAATTTGATTGACCCCTCATAAACATCCTGCTTCATTGAAAACAATCTTGAAATGTAATTCAGGGGTCCTGCCTTTGTTCAGCACTCTGTTGCTCTATAGCTAGGTTTGCTAGAATAACGAACAGCTGCGTGTTCTTTTTTTACATACATAAATGCATACAGTGTGAGTAGCTCTCTTTGTAGACAGTATGTAACTCTAGCACTGATGGTATGAGGACAACCATTTAATTGTGAGTCTGAGAACAAGCTCTGGTGGCTAGTTTGAGGATCAGGCACTGATGGATATTCTGAAGAGTTAAGATGTCTAGGATGCAAAATGAAAAAAGGCAGGCACAACTGGGAAGTGCAAAGAGCATGTAGTGGCATAAAATGCAACTCACTGGTACTGGTGAGCAGGTTGAGAAAAAGACAGACTTATAACAAGAGGGGAGTGTGAAAAGTTGACACTGACAGGCAGTTTCCAGTTGAAGGACTTGGCACTATTGGATAGCGTGAAGAGCTCACATTAGCAGACAAAGTGAGGAGTGGGCATTGATAGAAACTAAAATGAGATAGCATTATTGGACAGTGCAGGTGACTGTCATGAGTCCCTATTTTTGGGCAGTATGAAGAGCTGGTATTTGTAGATCTTGTGAGGAATGGGAACTGGTGAGCAGTATAAAGCACATTCTAGTTGGCAAAGTGTGAAAATACACTGGTAAGCAGTGTGAAGAGCAGGCACTTGTATTAGTGCTTGGTTATGGCATTGATGGGCAATGTGGGCAGCCAGTGGTCAACAGTGCAAGAAACTGACATTTTCAGACAATAGGAGGAGCAGATATTGTTAGCAGTGGAAGGATGCAGGCACCAGTAGATTAATGTAGCAAGTACTTCCATACATTAAAAGGACATTGAACTGTTCGCAATATAAGAAACCTTCATTAGTATACAGTGTGCTAGGCCAAAAACTGGCTGTGAGTGTTAGGAGCTGATATTGTTTGGTAGAGTGAAAATGCTGCACTTGTGGATAGTGTGAGTAGCTGGCACTTGTGGGTAGAATGAGCAGGAACTGGTGTGAAATGTGAATATTTGGCACTGGTCAGAAACATGCCCAAAAGTGCTCACTTATTCTGTCTACCAGTGCCAGTAAAGGGTTTCTTGAGGACTCCGTCAGTTCTTTGCCCTGTTGAACATTATATTTAGTCTTTAGTTTGAAACTCTTTGTGAGCAAATACATGGCTTTAACTCTCCATCTTATGCTTCTGCCACAGTCTTTCAGATATTGTAAGAGCAGTTAAATTAGACTCAGCCAAAGTTCCTAGGACCTAAAGGACAGCACTTATGGGTCAGGACTCACACCAGCAGAGGCCACAAGCAGTATTCAGTGCAGGTCCAGTTGCAACTAGTCAGGTGAGCACTTCAGGACAAAGGCCTCTTGCAGCAAATTGTGTCCCTATGGCCACACAGGAGGTCAGCCAACTGACCATTGGAGTCCACTTTTTCAACTTTGGTACAAGTGGGAGCAGGTCCAGCCCTTCAGGCCTCCTCACAGGTCCCAAATAGCAGATGCAGTCCTCCTTCTGTTCTTCCACAGGTTTTCTGAATGAGGGTGCCTTGGGGTGCCACGTTGATGGTTGCCACTAGCTAGTGCGTGGGGTTAACTGCTGGTTTCTCCCTAAACAATGGGGTAAATATTTGAAGGAGCACTAGTACCCACTTTTTCAGCAATTCCTTTTTGCCATTTTGCAAACAACCACACAGTGCACCTTACTCCTAAAATCCAAG
This sequence comes from Calotriton arnoldi, assembly GCA_963921515.1. Lineage (NCBI taxonomy): Eukaryota > Metazoa > Chordata > Amphibia > Caudata > Salamandridae > Calotriton > Calotriton arnoldi. The sequence continues at coordinate 408,683 of CAWUFW010000925.1, forward strand.
ATGGTGAAGTCCTGTCTTCCTAGTGCAGAGCCTGTGTGCCCACTCAGAGGAGTGGCCAGGGAAATGAGGGTCCCTTCCTATGTGGTCATTCACAACCAGTTCTGTGGGTAGCTCCCCTCACATTGGGTTTAGAGCCAGCCTGGCAGGGGGAACAAATGTTTGCCTTTTCTAGGTCTCACCTTACATTTACTTGTGAAAGGCCAGACCCTTTACAAGCTAATGCAGTTCCTGGATCCACCCTAACTGGTCTTATTTCAAGGGGAAGATGAACAACTCCTCACATCCAGTGCTGTGGGAGCAGTTTTCACACCTCATGCACAGGCTGGGCAGCTGCTGTCAGGATAACGAAAAATAGCCTCCAGGAGCTTGTGGCAGAGGAAAGGTAACTTTCCAAAAGTTGTTTTCCTAAATATTTATGAAAAATCTAAATTCACCATTTAAATGGATTTTTAATAATTAGTAAAAATTGGGGTTGAATCATTTTCCTAGCTGTTCCCAAACCCGAGATAGCAGAATTAGTAGCCTGAGTCTTCAAAAGTGAAAATAGATTTTGGGGGCGTGTCACTGGAGGGACATGGTAACATTGTATTTCTAAATGTCACACTTTTAAATACCATGCACCCTACCTTATGAACTACAAAACCCATATGTGGTGACTTTTTAATATTTAAAAGGATTTTTCCCTGTCAAAAGGGTTATTTTGACAATTCTAGTTTAAGGTTTAAACTAGTGCTGCTGGCTTAAACTGCGGCAGTCAGGCTACAATGAAAGGATTAAAGCTACTATTGGATGGCACAAGAAGTGCTGCAGCAGACGGGTGCTATTTACCTTTCCATGCCATGGAAGTAGTTTCTACTCCATATTCTGTGGGCTTATAGGAGAGTTAGATATGCCAATCAGGGATTAGGCAATTTCTACATGTTTTAGGGATCAGAGCCCATACATTGGGCACTGGACAGCAGTGCCCTAGTGTGTAGACTCTAAGAACCAGCAATAAAATACAGCAAAAAATCCGGGTGACCATACAAAAAGGGGAATTTGCTCACACCACACATGAAAAATACTCAAAATGATTACATTTGAATTGAATTCGTTAGACCAATAATTTCCACCATTCAGTCACTACTTTCTCCTCTGTGACCTAATTGATAAAGCATTGGCAGCTCTTCTCTTTTGCATAATGTTTTATAATCTCTGTGTCAAAAAACTTAATTTTAGCTTATGTTCTTTAGGAACATTTGTTGTATGCAATTGGCCCTTTTCCTGTAAGGTTATCAATACTACATGATTTCAACTTTTCATTTTTTGCAAAGCATTGATTTGTATAAAACAAGCTGATTCCACCAAGTTTACACCACTGTTTAATGTGGAATGGTGCAAAGCAATAGCGACACTATTTAGCAGAGGTAGGCTATGTGATGCAGTTTGTCACTTCCGGTCAAATGGCTTAGTATTCTTGTAATAGCAATGGAATGGTTTACTCCTCGTGCTACTAAAGTTTATTGTTATTGGACATTGTTCTGTACTCTATTTCACATTCTATGCGGAATACACTTTCTCTGTTAGGTAGATTATTATTAAACAGTTGCTGGGTGTTATATATTCCATATCGCCTTCAGATTTTAGCAATAACTATAGTAACTAACCTCTGAAAACTGTGCCACACACACAAATGTTTTTTACCCAACTGAATAGTTGTATGTATGAATATCATATACAAATCTGTCGTATGATATATATGTCATGTTCTAAATATAATTTTTCTTTTAGTAACTCCACCTGAGTTACTCTTTGTATATGATATTTAGAACCCAAATTAATGTCAGACAATATTCTGACAATATTCTCATACCACACCAATTGAATTACATCTGTTGGCTGTTAAAAAAAAACCACTGCTTAAAGCACTTGGTGCTAATTCCTTCAAGTGACAAGATTTTACTAAAACATTGTAGAAAAATACTACGAGAAAAGGACATTGATCGGAGAAGATTTTATTTTTCTACAGTGACAGATACAGTATATTGAATTTGGTCACAATTCTTGGTGCAGAATTAGTTACACTCATCTTCATGCCAGTCACTCAGTAGCCAGCATCCTGAATCTGGCTTTGGGGTGAGACATACCATGTCTTTACTTATGGTCCTTCAATAGCTCTGTATGTCGGAACAAATTAATGAAAATGTACAATTAAAATTGTGAAGGCTACAATGAAAGGAAAAGGGGGTGTGATCAAATAAGGCCAACACTAACGGGAGGGATCAATATTTAAGTATAATGTTTAGAAACCCAATGTGGCCATCGATATATTACAATTTTTCAAAACCACAACATCCAATTAAATCCAGTGTGTTCGAGTATTTATCTCATCTTTTATTCTACAAACTTTTTTCAAGGATGTATTAATTTTATATCAATCTTTGTCTGCAGTACAAAATATATAACAAATATAAACACTAAATAATACAGTTAATAATAGTTAGGCAAAACTCATTTGCGTGTGTTTAGACTTCATTTCCCATCATGCACAACCTTTAACCGGTAATACGATTTAAGAAGCTACTTCCGGTGTAATTCTCTTGTTTGAACTTTGACTCCGGATTTGAGGATCAAGTCAGATCTATACCGGCGGCAACTGGTTTTCCAGCCACCGGTATCGTTATGAACTGGGCTAGCTCTCACCTCTTTGGCTGCACCAAAATTGATATTCGTGTAAGTTTTTATGCAACAGTGAGATTTTTGTTCCTTTCGAAGTGATTTGAGAATTTTTAAACTTGCTGTCTTTCTACCTTTCTTTTTGTATACCAGTGAGGAGTACATTTTGAGTTACACATACAATTGTCCGGTTTCGTACTACCAGGGTGAGATTATTGAACATTTTACAATTAGCTTCGCTTTGAATTAACATCGACGCATGCCTCTGTTCACCTTTACTCAGTACCATTTTTTTAGAAAACAATCTAGCCACACAAACTTTAGTGATGGTATTCACTATAACTTGTGCATGTATCCACAATTTTTCTTTAAAAACGCAATCAATTTCTTTTACCACTACTCGTGTAAATAACTGTACAAGGCATCTTTTTGAACTGTATGGGAACAAAAGAGGCACAAATACAACAGTTAATACCCCTTTAGATGGGTATACAACTTGTGCATGTGTCCACAATTTAACAATTTTTCTTTAATAATGCAAGCAATTTCTTGCACCACCACTTGTGTAAATAATTGCACAAGGCATCCTTTTGAATTGAATGGGAACAAAAGAGGCACAAACACAATAGGTAATACCCCTTTAGATGGGTATAACATTATGTGCATGTTGTAGACACAGCCATAAAGGAAATAAAGATACTTTTCATCCATTTTTCCACTTTGCTTTTCTCGTTTAGATTGAATGTAGCGCCCTGATGATGACCTCAAAATACAAGTCCATGTATACCCCATAAAGATAGAGGTCGAAACGCGTTGACACTCATTCTGGGGAAGAAGACTGGGAACCTTCTCCACATATAAAATATATGTGTACCATTTTTTGATACTGGAGAGTTATCCATGTGATCTAAACTTAAATAACTTGTTAGGTCGATGAGAGAAGGAACCATTGGAATGTACCTTTATCCCCAGAGGGGTAACAATCTGATTGTAGCGTTTCAAAAATAAGGTTTGGACGCTGTATATAACCCCACGAACCTTAAACACTTTTGCAATTTAGTTTAAAGAGCTATCAAAATTGTTGTTCTAATTGTCACTTGAACAAGTGTTTATGTTTATGTAGTGTTGTCATTTGTGATGAGTTTTTTGTCTATTGTATTATTTAGTGTTTATATTTGTTATATATTTTGGACTGCAGACGAAGAGATTGATATAAAATTAATACATCCTTGAAAATAGTTTATAGAATAAAAGATTAGATAAATGCTCAAACACACTGGATTTAATTGGATGTTGTTTTTAAAAAAAAATTGTGATATATCGATAGCCACGTGGGGTTTCTAAACATTGCACTACAATGAAAGGAAAGGCAGAAAAGTAAGGCGAAAGAAGGTTCATGGAGAAAATCCATGGTAATGGGTAGTAAAAGGAACAAATGACATACTTATGTGTACTATCTTGCAACTAGTCAAAAAACTTAAAGCCTACTTGGCAGTGCTTGAAAAAAACAATGTTTTTGGAATGCAAAATCTGAGAGAGAGGGTAGTGGAAAAATAAGTAGGGAGTTAATATGTATACATTGTTTTTTACAAACCCTGCTCCAAGGAAATAGGCAACAAGGAGAAATCCTATAGTAAAGCTGATCTGTCTTAATTCTTTTTTACACACACACCAGCCACGTTGAATGTTCCATTTCTGAAAAAAGCCTGAGACATTTCACTGAATAGCTCAAAACTTGTTTTCTAATCAGACTTTTCTTTATGTTCCATTCATAAACTATGCAATCTCATGCCATTTGGTCTCACAACAATTTTTAGGTCGAGCCTGGGCAGCGCATGCGCTGCTCTGCAAGGCATGCTGTATTCCAGTGTGGACTTGAAGCTCCGCCCACTTTCCACCCATATTTTTCATTGGCTTGTGTCATTTTCCTTTGTAAATGCTGGCTTCTGATTCATTAATAGGCTTGTTAGTCCCTCTTAGTATCGCCGTGCCTTCATTTGTAACCTCCCATGAGGACTGGCCCTTTTACTTCAGTTGTTACACAGTATGTTTTATTTAGTCTGTAAGCACTATTTTCTTTAATGAGTTTCTCCTACTACAGGCAGACATGCTTTCTTGCAACATATAGTGCGCCATGCGCGCTTTCACTTTCCAAGCAGTCCCGGGACAATGGCGAACGCTTCTTTTAAATGAAATAGGTCTCACATTTATAAAAGATTGAGCTATTGGCATTGTAAATGACAATGTCTTTTATTTCTGTGTTAATTATCAGAACAGATAAATAAAAGGCAGTCATTTACCATGCCAATAGCTTAAACTCTCATAAATGTGAGACTTATTGCATTGCAAATGCTTGTTACTTCTCTTGCTTGCCGTTTCCCGGTTGCAGTAAAGACATTTTGCATTGTGTGTCTGTGCACTTTGAATTAAAAGATTACAAAAATAAACAGCTCTAAACACCTCCTGCCAGTATTAAATTGAGAAAGGTTTCGCTGTAACAGCTCTTCACTGAGCCATAATGTCTTACTGTGTTGTAATGGCTCTCTTTGTCTTCCCAATGGGGTTTTGGAGGGGCTGATTAAAACAAACACTTCAAAGGTTCAGGGGTGCAAGTGCTCTTGTTCTGTTTGCTGCTGATCCCAGGTGAAATCCAAACACAGGCAGTTCTACAGACGCAGTGGCATAACTAGTGTTAGTCGCCACAGTGCAAGGAAGAAAATGAGCCCCTCTGGCTGCAGTTTTCAATTGTAAAATTCAGCCATAATGTGGGTTCAGTGGACCCCTCAGCCTCTGGGCCCTGGTGCACTGCACCAGCTGCACCAATTGAAGCTATGCCTCTTTACAGTTGGACCCTATTATCAGCCTGAGAATTACCTTATGAGCAGGATCTGGCTACTGATACACCCCAGTCCTCAGTATAGGGCTCCTCTTTATTGTACATGAAAAATCCCATGCATGCGCCCCACAAACGTTTGCAACAGCAAACGCTCTCGTTCATTATTTCGTAAAATCATATTTGTGCTTGACTCATTTCGCACACTTTCTCACCCACTCTATAAATCAGTGTTCTGTGGCATCACATTCACTTTTCATACAGGTCATTTTACTCCACAATCCATTTTAACCTGTGAAATTAATTATTCGGTTTCACCCAATTCATAACATTTTCCCTGTTAGGTATACCATTTTACAAATTCCCAAACCATCATAGTTTTGCCGTCGTAATTTGAAACTTTTAGTGCTTGCATTTTTTAAGCCAATTTTAGGATGGTTTGTCAAAAAAAACATGTATCACTATAACAATTAAAATTAATTGATATTAAGCTACAAAGTGTGCAGTACCAAGCTGTATGACATCTGATAACCCCAGAATCACAGAACGTTGCTATTAAAATTAATTGATATTAAGCTACAAAGTGTGCAGTTCCAAGTTCTATGACATCTAATAAGTCCAGAATCACAGAAAGTTACAAATGGGCACAGGTATAATGGGCATAGTGGTTGTTCCGATATTGATTGACACTCTGTTAAGCATAGCAACAAAGAGGTTGCTGTGCTGACAATGAAATACTCCCCCATGTGAAAACTGTATTATGATAGCGATAAAGCTCGCTGCTGAGAGCTTTACCAGGCATTAAAGGCCCTCTCACAAGTTCCTAGGCGGCAGCCACCGGCCATAGTGCAGGAGAGGGCTTTAAGGACCAGTACAAACCTATTGAGGAAGGAAGAATGGCTGGAAGGATAATTGAACACTGGAATGTCTGGTTAATCCAATGAAGACAATAGAATGGCTAGAGTGTCAATAATGGTTGGTGCAGGTCACCAGCTCCAATGTTTAACTTTCTATTTCTTCCTTTTTAATTAAATACATTCTACCCTTGGTGCAAAGTTCCTATAGCATTATAGCCCTTCTGCCTCCGGCTATACAGCTTATTAATGCCCCCCTCTCTATAATAGGCCCTGCAGCTCAAGCCTATAACTCGTGTTCAGGACCTTTAATAGCCATTATAGCCCTCAGCAGAGGGCTTTAATGCTTTATTAGAACATTCCATTCACTGAGGATAGAATGTCCAAAATGACTCAAGGAAAAACTGAAAGGCAAACGTTGGATGTAATTGGCACTCTGTCACTCTAGTTTCCGCAGAGGAACTCCCAACATTTCAGAAATTGAAAAGTGCCAAACCTTCATACAAACAACATCCTTCTGTGGTCCCATTTTAAATACACAGCTCCTTTGATGGAAAATCGAGCGAATAATTTGTGATACTTTTTTTCATGAAGCAATCATTGAGGAAGCCATGAATTAGAATAATTTGAGCTGAGCCTTCCCTTTGGAAGAACGGGCCGTACAGGTCAAACAGAGAATGGGAAACTCCAGCCATGCAACCCCATGTGTAATAACCCTGTTAGACCTGGCATTCTTGGCATGATTCCCCTAACTTCTTACCTTCAGACCTCCTGTTTTTGCTGACTTCGTTTTTACTGGCCTTAGTATTCTGCTCGCTTTACCACTGCTAACCAGTGCTAAAGTGCTTATGCTGTTTCCCTAAAATGTGGTAACACTGGCTTATTCACAAGCAGCATATTTAATTTACTTACAAGTCCCTAGTAATGTTCACTACCTGTGCCCAGGGTCTGTAAATTAGATGCTGCTAGTGGGCCGGCAACACTGACTATTCCACCCACTTAAGTAGCCCCTTAAACATATCTTGGGCCTGCCCTTGCAGAGCCTGTGTGTGCAGTTTCAAACTGCCATGTTGACCTGCCAAGTTAAACCTCTTGCCAGGCCCAAACCTTCCTTTTCAACAAATATAAGCCCGGAGGTCAGGGTGCAATGTATTTAAAAAGCAGAACATGTACTTTTAAGTTGTACCTATCCTGGTAGTGAAAAACTCTTACAGTCATTTTTGACTACTACAAGTCTTATTTCTCTGATAGGATAACATTAAGATTACCTTATTGCATTTTATAAGTGTCTTTTCCAAATGGGAAGATATGACTGATTCATGTTTGGTGTCTCTGGAATCCTAATTTTAAAATCCTAGCATGATGAAGTTGGATTATAAATTACAATTCTGAAAATGCCACTTTTAGAATGTTGGCATTTTCTTGCCTTCACTATTTTGTTCCTGCGGCCTGTCTCTGATCACATGACTGGGTGTAGTTGGAAGTTGGGTTTTGTGAATTCAACCTCAATAGTCGCACACATTGTGAGATTAGGTGTGACTGAGCGGGCTATCCTATTAGGATGGGAGGGCGGGGTTGGACCCAGCCTCACTTACATCTGAATAGGCTGGCTCCTGCTCCCACACAAAGGGCTGCCTGCCCCTTGTAGTTAGTTTTGAGCCAGGGCTGACAGGGCAGGGCATCTGTGCACTTCAAAACTTGTCTGAGTCTGAGTGAGCATGCCCACTGACCTAGTCAGTGAAACTGCTCTCCTCCCACACAGCAACCAGCTAAGGGCTGCCCCGTGAGCGCTCTGACCTCTATGTCAAGGTGTTCGAGGCCCTCCTCCACCCACAGGCTCCCGCCTGCGCCTCATCCCTGGTGGTCCAGTGGGGGAGCACTCTGCTCTTCTGCTGTTGTGCCCTCTGTCTTTCTTCTCTGCCATTTTTTTCCTTTTGCCTTTTCTTCTTCTCTGTGCCCTTTTTCTGTTTTTGCCTGTTTTCCTGTTATGCCTTTTTTTCCGTTTCCTTTTTCTGTGTCCCCTTGTCTTTTCCCCGTGCCTCCTTCGGCCTTTTCCCGCCACTACTGCCCCCGTGGCCCCGCCCCCCTCCATTACGCCATTCCCACTCCCTGCTTCCTGCCTCCCAGCTGACCTGCCCTCCCCCCTCACCCACCCTCCCCCTACTTAATGGTGGCCACTGTGCGGCAAGAAGAGCAAGCCCACTGACCTAGTCAGTGAAACTGCTCTCCTCCCGCACAGCTCCACCAGCTAAGTGCTGCCCCTGTGCATGCTCTGACCTCTGTGTCAGGGTGTTCTCAGCACTCCTCCACCCGAAGGCTCCCGCGTGCGCCTCATCCCTGGTGGTCCAGTGGGAAAGCATTCTGCTGTTCTGCCCTCTGTCTTTCTTCTCTGCCTTTTTTTTCCTTTTTCCCTTTCTCCTTCTTTGTGCCTTTTTCTGTTTTTGCCTGCTTTCCTGTTTTTCTTTTTTACTATTTCCTTTTTCTGTGCCCCCTTTTCTTGTCCCCACGCTTTCTTTGGCCTTTTCCCGCCACTGCGGCCCCGCTGCCCCTCCCCCCTCATTCCCACTCTCTGCTTCCCGCCTCCCAGCTGACCCGCCTTCACCCCTCACCCTACTTAATGGCGGCCGCTGTGCGGCCCCACGCAGCGATTGCATGCAGCGGGCACGCCAAAGGCGTGCCAATGGCAAGCCCGTCTACACCCATCTGTGCACCTACCGCACCCAGCTCCAGCAAACCTGGCCTCCTGAACCGCCTCCACTACAAATCCAGCAGCCTCCATGATCTCAACCCCAGATGCAACAACTTCCAGCTCTCGACGCTGAGCAACACCCACGGCCCTCTCTGCTGCCTTCACTGCCGCCACACCTTCACCCACCTCCATACCCCAGCTCCATCACCCAACCAACCGACCCTCACCGCACCCAAACCGCTCAACTGCATCCTCCTCAACATACGATCCCTCCACAAACATGCCACAGAGTTCTGGGACTTCCTCAATGCCGCCTCACCCTACGGCACCTTCCTTACGGAAACCTGGATGAACACCAGCTCATCACCATACATCGCCATCGCCAGCTACAAGATCATCCGCAGGGACCGCCCCAACCGGCCAGGAAGAGGCATTGCTATTGACCACAAAAGCACCCTCCACCTGACCACCCACCCAGATGACCCCACAACCCACATGGAGCACCTGCACTTCCAGATCCAGACCAACCCAACAACCACCCTCCGTGGCACTCTCATCTACAGACCACCAGGGCCCCACACTCCATTCACCAGCGCCATCATTGATATCATCACACCCCAGGCCCAAACACCTCCTCCTTCCTAAAGAACTATGCCAACGTAGGACTGAAACAGCTAGTCGCGGCCCCAACGCACACAGCTGGGCACACACTCGACCCAGTCTTTACTGCAGGCAACAGCATTTCTTACAGCCACACCTCAGAACTTCTCTGGACGGACCACCACTGTATCCACTTCTCCTTCAACAAATCCATCGCACCCAAGCATGCTCACCGTTTCCCCCGTAGAAGCTGGAACAAGGTCACCAAGGACCAGCTCACCTCTGCCCTCAACAGCACCTCACCACTGGCAACCTCCCACGGCAATACCACAGCACGCAACCTTCACCAATGGATCATAAACTGCGCCAACACCCTGGCCTCCCTCAAGAAAGCCACTGGCAAACACATCAAGAAAGCAAGCTGGTTCACGCCTGCCCTCCAAGAATCTAGGCACTCCTGCAAACAACTCGAAAAGACATGAAGGAACCACAAAACCCCTGAAGCCCACACCACCTTCAAAGCAGCCACCACCACACACCACAACCTCATCAAAAACACAAGGAAGAAGGCCCTCTAAGACAGAATCAACACCAATGCACACAACAGCGAAAAACTCTTCACCATCATCAAGTATTTTGCCAAACCCAACAGCAAAACCACAGACGTCCCACCCTCCCAAGACGTCTGCAACAGACTCAGCACCTTCTTCCACCACAAGATCAAGACCATCTGCAACAACTTTGACAACCATGACCTCCCCGCCGCACCAGCAACCTCCTCAAATGACGCCCCCGACAGACCCTGCTCAATTGGACCCCACTCACCATGGACGACACCCTAAAGACCATGAAAAGCATACTCTCCGGAGCACCATCAGAACCGTGCCCGCACCTTCCACAGAGCCACCCCCGCCATCGCATCCGAGCTACGCCGAACCATCAACTGCTCCCTTGGGACTGCCTTCTTCACCGACGACTGGAAACACACCAAAATCATCCCACTCCTGAAGAAACCCTTCTTGGAACCGACAGACGTTAAGAACTTCAGACCCATCTCCCTGTTCCCCTTCCCAGCCAAAGTCATCGAAAAAGCCGTCAACAACCAACTAGCCGACTTCATCAAAACAAACAACATCCTGGACATCTCTCAGTCCGGTTTCCAAAGCAATCAAAGCACCGAGACCGCCCTCCTCACTGCCACTTACGAAATCCGCTCCCTCCTCGATCAATAAATGCATATCTCACATTGATAGGTGGATGAGCTCCAATCACCTACAACTAAATGGAGCCAAGTCGGAGATTATGCTCTTCGGCAAAGCACAGGCGCATTGGTCCACCGACTGGTGGCCACCCCACCTTGGCCCTTGTCCAACCCCCAAACTGACGGTACGAAACTTAGGCTTCCACATAGACAATCAATTGTCCATGAAAAACCAGATCAACCACATCATCAGCACCTTTTTCGGACTAATGCGTAGCCTGCGGAAGGTTTTCAAATGGATTCCAACTGAGGCGAGGAAACCATTAGTCCAAGGACTAATAATAATTCGAATGGACTACGGAAATGCCCTACTGTTCTCAATTAATGAAAACCTTTTAGACAGACTACAAATTTTGCAGAATACCGCGGCAAGGTTCGTCCTGGATCTTCCACCCAGATCCCCTTCCGCACCCTGCCTGAGATCTCTACACTGGCTTCCAGTAAGAAAACGAATCCTCTTCAAGATCCTCTGTCTGATCCACAAACACCTGTACGGAAAAGGCCCGAGATACTGGTCCAAGAAACTATGCTGGTACCAACCACGCAGGATGCTCAGATCCAGTAACAAATTTTTGCTTACCCCTCTCAAAATTCACACGGCCAGAAAAGGAGGCAGGTCTTTCTCCTTTCTCGCCCCATCATCATGAAACAAAATTCCTATCCATCTGCGTACTGTTTCGGATCATAACTCCTTTCGTAAGAGGCTGAAGTCATGGCTATTTGACATCTGAGCTATCATCTCTTCAGAGCCGTCTGCAAGCGCCACAAGACTTCCCAGTGATGTGTGCGCTGTACAAATGTCCCTGATTTGATTTGATTTAGGGCAAAACCAAACTCATCCTCCTGGACCTCTTGGCAGCATTCAACACCGTCTCCCACCGCACCATAACCACTAGACTCCATGACGCCGGCATCCGCGACAAGGCCCTCAGCTGGATCTGATCCTTCCTCACAGGTAGTACACAACGGGTCAGACTTCCGCCATACCTCTCGGAACCAAAAGAGACCACTGCGCAGTGCCCCAGAGCTCCTCTATCAGCCTCACCCTATTCAACGTCTACATGGCCCCCCTTGCAACCATCGTCAGGAGCCACAGACTCAACATTGTCTCCTACGCCGGCGACACACAGCTAATCCTCTCCCTCACCAATGAACCCAATGTCACCAGGCACAACTTCCAAGAAGGGATGAAAGCTGCTGTCACCTGGATGAAGAGCAGATGCCTTAAGCTCAACTCAGACAAGACAGAAGTTCTCCTCCTGGGATCCACCCCCTCTGCATGGAATGATACCTGGTGGCCCCCTGCACTAGGGACTCTGCCCCACCCTGACTGACCATGCACAAAACCTCGGCATCATACTAGACGCATCGCTCACTATGGACCGCCAGATCAACTCAGTATCCTTGGCCTGTTTCAATTCCCTTCGCCTGCTGCGAAAGACCCTCCGATGGATCCCCACCGAATCCCAAAAGACCATCACTCACACGCTCATCAGCAGCAGACTCAACTACGGCAACACACTCTATGCTGGCGTTACCCAGAAAAACCTCTGCAAGCTCCAGAATGCTGCAACCAGACTGGTCCTCGACCTCCCCCGGCACAGCCTCATCACTCAACACCTCCACGAACTCCACTGGCTCGCAGCAGACAGAAGACTAACCTTCAAACTCCTCACCCACACTTGCAATGCTCTCCACAATGCCGGACTAGCATACCTGAACAGCCGCCTCTCCTTCAACTCACCCAAAAGACACCTCCGCTCCGCCAAGCTTGCCCTGGCCACAATCCCACGTATCTGAAAGACCAGAACCAGAGGAAAGTCCTTCTCCTTCCTCACTGCCAAGCCTTCGAATTACCCCAGCACTTAGACGAATCTGCTCTCCACCTCCCCTAAGGGCCTTGAGACCCTCACGGGTGAGTAGCTGCGCTTCACCAACCCCTGATTGATTGATTAATTGATTGATTGATTGATTGTCTTTGAAGTCTCCCCAGTTCGATAGCGCTAGTGGGTACTAAGTACTGGACCTCAGACACCACCACTTCAGTACACTTCTGGACCTGTGGATACTCTGCCAGTAAGAAGGACTGCTGTGCTGCTTAATGGACTGCCACTCACCTGGAGTCCTGCTTTGTTATGCTGGCCTGCAGCCTTCTGTCCTCTTGCCTTGCTTGAGAAAGACTGGACCTGCATCGCTTGAACCTGGAACCCAAGTGACTCCAAGGGCTAGTTGGCTGGCTGCCTGATCTGAAGCCTCAGGGACATAACAGGCTTCCAACAACCTTGCATCTGCACCTGGACTCTGCTAACTGTGAGTCTACCCTGCCAAAAGGTGCTTCCCCAGTCCTGGAATCTTGGGAGTGGGCCGTAGGTGCTTACCAGCAGAACCAACGCATCTTCTCTGCTCAGCAGCCCATCTTCGAGCGGAACTGATGCATCTCCTCTGATGAGCGGCGCATCCTCTAACAGAACCGACGCATAACTGCTGTTGCGTGGATTGGACCTAGCGCAGAAGGTCGGAAATGATGCATTGCCGACGGCACAGCATATCTCAAACCCAGGTCCTTTCATTTATTGTCAACGGCAGCTTCACGATGACACCGGCGTCCGCATTGCAGCCTCGCAGATCCTTTGAACCTACGCATCACCTACTGTGTGCTGCCTCCCTAACTCTCTGACTTTGCATCGCAAGCCCTCTTGATGGGTTCTTCAACGTTGAGGCAACAGGACCTTGCACCACAGCCTTGCTGCATCTCGGAACCAAGGCATCGCTTCGACTGGGAGACACTTCTTTGCCTCAGATCCACGCAACGCTCCGCAACCAGGATTTAAGCTACTTTGTTAAGCGGACCTAACCTGGTCCCTATTGCTGACCCATGTTCCATAGCAGTCAGCCTGAACTTGTCTCTATTATGATACAGAGCGACCAGCTATGCCTTGTTGGATGTTTTTTGCCACTATTTTACCCTAAAAGTTTAAAAGTCAATGTCTCCTGTTTCCTTGATTGGATTTTTCTCGTTTTGGTATTGTTTTATTTATTTTTGTGCTGTGTTTTCTCTCTTTTACTGTTTGAAGTGTTGCTCAAATACTCATTCACATTGCCTTCAAGTTGAGCCTAACTGCTCTGTGCTGTGCCACCAGAGGGTGAGCACAGGTTAATTTGGGGTTTGCAGGTGGCTTACCCTGACTAGGATTGTTGTCAGGGCTGGACTGGGAACCGAAATCGACCCTGGCAAACTGCTCGGTCGGCCCACCCTGGGGGTAGGGGAGGTGCAGCCGAGCTGTTTGCGAGGGCCGGTTTAGGCCGATTTTGTTAAACGGGGCCGATATTGCCGACCCCCGGTAACAAAAACGCACCCCAGGGGCCCAAAACCGGCCCCCACCCTAGCGGCCCACCGGGGAAACACCCGGTGCCCGCTACGGCCAGTCCGGCCCTGATTGTTGTTGATGCTTGACCACGGCTCACACCCTAGTCTACCAACAACCCAATTTCTAACAAACCCTTCCTCCTGTGGACTTTGCAAAGCCTTTCCTCCTGCACCGTGACATTGCCGCCGACCGCCGCGCTGCCCATAAATACACAGCTTATTCCAAGCCGCGCCTAAACTGACAACATTTTGTGAAAGGGGAAAAATGCGCATATAGATGGGATATGTGAAATATCCAGTTACAGGTTGTGTTCTGTTTAGCCCTTGATTGAAACGTATTGCTTCTCGGGATCTCTTAGCTATGAAAATTATAATATGGAAGAGAGATTAGAATGAAATTATCATGGCCGGGAGGCATTTACTCAGCGGTGGCAGCCGCATAAACCGGGCCCGGAGAATGATGATAATGCATTAGGTTCTGCTTGCCCGATATTATTGCCGCACATTATGTATGTTTCATTTATACTATTTCGCACACATCGGCGACGCTGACAGATAGGTAATTACTCTCTGCGCCAATGAACACTTATCAGCAGCTCCGCTGTTTATTGCTGGAATGAAGTGCGCTTGTCAGTCAAGGTCACTTGTTTGTGCGTCCTCTTTAATAGTTCTTTCACAGTTGTTGAACTTTGCGCGCGGTCCTGATGACAGGGTTCCTGGAGGTTACCCCACTACATCTTGCGCTGCTTGTGTTATCAAAGGCGCCCCTATTTATCACTTTAATTGATAAACAGCCGCGTCGCAGTAAGCAGATCTGAAGATGCGAAAAACAGCAGGCAGTTAGCGGTGATTGGCCCCCGCTGGAAGAGGCGCGCAGCGCGCGCGCTTTATGGATTGTTTTACACCGACAGCCCAAGCACGTCCAATGTGAGTTTTTGCTTACACTGCTATTATTAAACAGTGTGTCTCAAAGGAGTTTTATAGCTGCTGAACACTTAAAATTTGTGGGCTGCAGTGTAACGCCAGGCTGCATTAATTGTAAGTGGAGTTGTTTATTAAAGGTATCAGTTTTTCATTTATGGGAAATATGTGCAATAAGACGTTCATTATCTTCCGAGGGGAACAGCAATTACTTGCTGATCACCTACTCTCTTAACCACTTATTTATTTACAAGCTTATGTAGAGCACAATTGACCCAAAAACTGTCATACAACAAACTACGGTGGGAGAGTGAGAAAAGAAAAAAAAAGTGAAGCTCCGAAGAGGAAATGATTAATATCAACAAAATATGTTGAAACCGAGCCACAGAAAATGTAAATGTGGAAATTGCACAACTACTGTGGTGTGAGAGTTCACAATAAAATGTGAACCCTGCAGTGTCAAATGTATCATTTTCAAACATAAAACACAGCAATAATAAAACTAAATAAAAAAAAAAACTGAAACAAAAACGCCTGTCCATTCAAGAACAATTCTCATCTTTTATAGCACTGAGCCTGGAGCAAGTACATGTCTGGCCTGGAAGCTGATAACTTCAACTGTTTCAGAAGAATCAGGTCCAAACTTCACATTAAATGATAGTATACCTATGCTGCACTCGGGGCCTCTGTTAGCCACCCAATTCCCCCATCTCTTCTCTACATGCCGCCCTGAAGGGCAGTTTCTATGCTTCCCCTGAAACTCATATTAGAGGCTTAGAAGTGCCCCCAACTATTAAAGAAGTGGTTGTTTAATTACCCTAACTCCTTTCCTCAGATATTTGAGGAAAGGGTTTGTAACACTTTCCGTAGTTTCTCAAAAGAAGAGAGTAAAACTACCAACATACCAGGGTGCATGAGGCAAATACTCCTTAGGGTGCTCATCTCACTCTAGATTGACATTCAAGGATAATTGGTGACCGGACTGCGTTAACCACCCTCGTTTGTTCTCTCTCCCTCCGATGCACTGTTTACCTATTTCTCATATTGTATTTTTCTTTATCTCTGTTTGCTTACTTACTGCCTTCCTACTATGTAATGCAATCTCCTTCTGTTTACAGAGTGTATGTAAAGCGCTATGATACCTACGGGTCAAGCTAGCGCTCTATAAAACTTTTAAAATAAAATAAAATACTCAAAGTACGGCCGGGAGCCACTTGCAGTCCTCTTGACCTTTACATGCGGCCCCCCTGGTGAACAGCAGCACGAGTTGCTTTTTACTTGCTGAGACTAATACTAGATTTTTTTTTTTTTTTTAAATCAATGGGAAAGTATTTATTTGCAGGTTAAATGAAGTTTTGAAGTAACTATGTTGGTGTCCTGCACCACTTAACATTAGTTAACTTGCAAATGAATGCTTGACCGTTTATTTAAAACATTTTTAGACCGCCTTACACAATCCCTGATCCACCCAGACCCCCTATGCTGGCATCAGTGTAGCCCTCGGTCACACCTCAGACCATACTTTGTGGCCCCTGGGCAAATGTTTGCGACCACCCATGCTCTAGATCATACGATGCCAGTTCTTTTCTTTTCAACCACAAATCCTTAATTTTAGGTGCATTAGTCTAATTAGTTTAATGGTAGAAAAACAAGACTACAATAACCAGAAAGCATTAGGTTATCACACGAAAGTCCAATGCTGGAAATAAAGTTCATAATGACCTGGAGGAAGGTATCCGCCCCAATGCTTGTGCAGAGACTGAGGAGGATTGACAACTGGAAATCTTGAACTAATGTAGTGTTGGCCCTATGTATGTGTGAGCAGTTTAGCAGACATATTGTTGTTCTTTAATTGCACATATAGAGGTCCTCTTGTCCACCACTGCAATATTACTGTCTCACCAAACGCAATTGATGGTTTGGTGTATCATTCCAACTCCTATAGACTGTTTACAATGCACAATGTAATATTTTTATCTGGTAAGTACACTGAGCCATCACACATTCATTATATGTATCATATATCCATTGTAACCATAAAGCAAAGTTTTTTTACCCACTACAGCACACTTTTGTTTACTACATTTTTCTGCACTCAAGTACAAGCCTGACCACCAAATGTTTGTGCATTTTCTTTTTCTTGGGTGTGCCTGACCCCAAGTTGGCCACTCTGAAGTTTCAACCTCGCAAGACTTCGGCTGACACATATTGCCTTTGCCAATGTTTTGTTATAACATTTTATTTAGCTCTTGGTAGATTCTCTGCCATCCTGCTGAAGAAGCACAATTCTTTTTAAAGGTCCCTTCTAATTTTGTGTTCTAGTGTGATCCGTGTCTCCCACCAAGCAGGCAGAGGTACTTAGTGGGCCTCTCCTTCGTCTCGTGGCAGCCAGTAAAAATGCCACCTCTGAGGAAGGAAAACTCTGCTGAGTGAATCTGCCACTACATTCTCCACCCCCTTGATGTGCACTTCACGATGGGACACCAGGTGACACTCCTCCCAATGGAACAGCTGGGCTGCAACCTGATTCAAAGTCTTGGACCTGCATCCCCCTGGTTGTTGAGACATGTCATTGCCACCATATTGTCTGTCTGGACCACCAGATTGCAACCTTCCAGAACCTGTCAAAAGTCCAAAAGAAACAGCCACAAGCTCCCTCCAGTTGGAGAAACGCCTGTCTGGGAGGGACCACCTGGCTTGAAGGGACTTCCCCTCTAGAGTAACTCCCC
Organism: Calotriton arnoldi; assembly: GCA_963921515.1. NCBI lineage: Eukaryota > Metazoa > Chordata > Amphibia > Caudata > Salamandridae > Calotriton > Calotriton arnoldi. Next base: position 426,592 of record CAWUFW010000925.1, read on the forward strand.
ATCCAAATGAGCTGGCATCCATTTTCAACACTTTCAGGGGTTCTGGTTGAAGAAAAATTCCCTTTGCCAGAAAAGAGGAATCCATCCCCAAAAAAGCTCCTGCTGAATGTCTTGTGTCACTGGGACTTGGGACTTGAAGTCCCCTGAAGAAGGGCGCCACCAAGCATGCAGATGGGTCCAAAAGGGCAGCAGATGGTACCTGGCCCATTGAACTGTGAACAAGGCTGTTGCCATGTGACCCATGAGTTTCAACCAACACCTCATCAAAAGGAAATGGCTGTTGAACATTTGGAGAGCCAAAGTCTGCAAGACCAACATCTTGGACTTGGGAAGTAAGACTTTGTTGAGATGTGTTTGAAACCTAGCCCGAATCAAGATCAGATTCTGGGATGGCACCATGCTGCCTTTTTTCACATTGAGGAGGAAGCCATGGCGCTGCTCAACCCTTGCAAACTATGCTGAGATACTGACATAACTGGGACTGGAATGGAGTATGGAGAAGCCAGTCATCCAGATATGGGTAGATGCAAATTACCTGAAGGTGGAACAAGTCAATGAGGGGAGCCCCCACCTTCGTGCATACTCATGGAGCCATTTTGAGGCTGAAAGGTAGGATTTGAAACTGAAAATGCTTACTCTGAATACAAAAAAGCAGGAACTTCTGATTGAGGGGAATGGATGGTCCATGGTAATAAGCATCCTGTAGATCCAGAGTACACATGAAATGGTCCCTGATGAGTAGAGGAATCACCCACTGCAAAGTCTCCATTTTGAAAGGCAATGTCTGTACAAACTTGTTTAGAAATTTCTGGTTCAGGATCATACGAAATCCCTCTGATGATTTCTCCTCCAGAAATAGCATCCTGTGTCAAGGAGGTTCAGCCCATCAAACTTCCTCCAAAAGAGTCAATAGGCACAGAATCAAGCAAATTTATATGCATGTTTTTAAGGGGATACAATTTAACCATGAAATGGGGGCAAATTATTTGTCTGGATCCTTCCATTCCCTTTTTAGGACATCTAAAAATAATGGATATACTGAAAAATCCAACTCTGAGGCACTTTGGAATTGGTGCAATAGTCCGGAAGACGAGGTCTCAGGCACCACCTCTTCCTGGAAACCCATGTTGTCTTTGACATGTCCCAATAATTCAGGCAAAACCTCTAGACCTATAAATTTGCCTTTTTGTTCCTCCGGCCTCAGAACATCCTCCTCAGAACGAGAGGACACAGGAGAACGGGCTCTGAGAGACTCCTGTCGCACCTTTTTAATAGGAGACAACTCCAACAAAGTCTGGCGAATCAAGCATTTCAAATGTCCCTCAGATCCCCGAAAGCGATGCATCACATGAGATGAAGAAGAGGAATCCAAAGAAGAGGACACATCATGCGTCCTCTTATAAGAGTGCTTCCCCATGACAGATAATCCAAACGATAATGCTGTTAAAATCCACAACTGGACAGGTAACAAACCACTATGCGGACTTACCTGCTCTCACCTCCGTAAGACTCCTTTCCTCAACTCGGAGTCAAGAAGAACTCTCCATTAAAAGTCCAGCAGACCAGCTTAGGGGTCCAGGTACTGCAAATTAAAAGAATTAATAAAATAATAACAGTCTTGATGAAAAGTTCAGACACTCTTCAGTGATAAAAATATCACCTCTGTGGAGAAGTTCTGACACCACTAGTTGAAAAACAACACAGTAGCAATAGAAGTTCTGATACTGCCACGTTACATACATCCTTAGGAAAAACTGCTTTTAGTCCCCAATTCAAAGTCTAACAACCTTTCTGAGGGTTGCTGGTAATTCCTCAGTAAAGGTATAGCAGCAGGCCCTTCCTTAGGTGTTCTGAACAGCCCCATTAAAACATGAGATCCCTGATAGGAGGAGCGTGAACTGTCCCTGTGAAGGTATATGTGTTAAAACAGGTTTCATCCCATTTAACCCTTTGGATTTATTGGCTTTTGGACTAGCTGGTTTTGGACTTGTACTGTGAGTGAGCCTCACTAATGAAATCTTATTCACTGTAAACTCTGTTAAATTGGATGGGAAGTGCTAACCACCAGTGCCCGCCTTTTAAGATAAGGTCCACTCCCTTGCAGCTAGGGTAAGAGGCTTCTGGTTACATGTAACCACTTGAACATACACATGTGCTGGTTGAGCATATGTGACTGTCGTCTAGTTCAGCCCGGTATCTCCTCACAGGCTGTCACAAAAGGGACCCTTTGGCGATTCAATCAATCAATCAATCACGTTACTTATAAAGCGCACTACATACCCGCGAGGGTCTCAAGGCGCTGGGGGAAGAGGGGGGTGGTGCTGCTACTGATCGACGAGCCAGGTCTTGAGGAGTCTTCTGAAGGCCAGTAGGTCTTGGGTCTGTCGGAGGTTGGTAGGGAGGGTGTTCCAGGTCTTGGCGGCGAGGTGGGAGAAGGATCTGCCGCCGGCGGTCGTTTTCCGGATGCGGGGGACTGTGGCGAGGGCGAGGCTGGTCGAGCGGAGCTGGCGGGTGGGGGTGTAGAAGCTGAGTCGTCTGTTGAGGTAGGCTGGTCCGGAGTTGTGGAGTGCTTTGTGTGCGTGGGTGAGGAGCTTGAAGGTTATCCTCTTGTTGACAGGGAGCCAGTGCAGGTCTCTCAGGTGGGGTGTGATGTGGCTGCGTCGGGGGATGTCGAGGATAAGACGTGCAGAGGCGTTCTGGATGCGTTGCAGCCGTCTCAGGAGCTTAGCCGTCGTTCCTGCGTAGAGGGCGTTTCCGTAGTCCAGCCTGCTGGTGACGAGGGCCTGGGTGACTGTTTTTCTTGTTTCGGTGGGGATCCACTTGAAGATCCTGCGGAGCATTCGGAGGATGTTGAAGCAGGATGAGGAAACGGCGTTGACCTGCTTAGTCATGGAGAGGGTGGGGTCGAGGATGACCCCTAGGTTGCGTACATGGTCGGTGGGTGGCGGGGCTGTTCCCAGTGATGTTGGCCACCAGGAGTCGTCCCAGGCTGAAGGGTTGGAACCAAGGATGAGGACCTCCGTCTTGTCCGAGTTCAGCTTCAGGCGGCTGGTCCTCATCCATTCGGCGACGGCCTTCATTCCTTCGTGGAGGTGGGCTTTGGCGGTGTGAGGGTCTTTGGTGAGGGAGAGGATCAGCTGGGTGTCGTCGGCGTAGGAGATGATGTTGAGGTTGTGCTGTCGGGCGACGTGGGCGAGGGGTGCCATGTAGATGTTGAACAGCGTTGGGCTGAGGGAGGAGCCTTGGGGTACGCCGCAGATGATCTTGGTGGCCTTGGATCGGAAGGGGGCGAGGCGGACGCTTTGTGTTCTGCCGGAAAGGAAGGAAGTGGTCCAGTCCAGGGCCTTCTCTTGGATCCCGGCGTCGTGAAGGCGTGTTCGTAGTGTGTGGTGGCAGACCGTGTCGAAGGCGGCTGATAGGTCCAGGAGGATGAGGGCTGCTGTTTCTCCGTTGTCTAGCAGGGTCCTGATGTCATCGGTGGCGGCGATGAGGGCGGTTTCGGTGCTGTGGTTGCTGCGGAAGCCGGACTGGGAAGGGTCCAGGATGTTGTTCTCCTCGAGGTAGCGGGTCAGTTGTTTGTTGACGATTTTCTCGGTGACCTTCGCGGGGAACGGGAGCAGAGAGATGGGTCGGAAGTTCTTGAGGTCCTTGGGGTCTGTCTTGGGTTTCTTGAGTAAGGCGGTGATCTCGGCGTGCTTCCAGCTTTCCGGGAAGGTTGCTGTCTTGAAGGAGATGTTGATTATTTTCCGGAGATGGGGCGCGATGGCTGTACTGGCTTTGTTGAAGATGTGGTGAGGGCACGGGTCTAGCGGTGAACCAGAGTGGATGGTGTTCATGATCTCGCTGGTGTCCTCGTCGTTGATGTTGGTCCAGGAGAGCAGGCGGTTGGTGGTTGTGGGGGCAGTGGTCTCGGTGGTTGCCGGGGCGGTCGTGGTGTTGAAGCTGTTGTGGATGTCGGCGATTTTGCGGTGGAAGGAGGTGGCCAGTGAGTCGCACAGGTCTTGCGACGGCTGGATGTCGTTGGAGCTGGGTTGCTGCTGGATTGGTGCTGATCTGGTGTAGAACTTGTAATGTGACTGGGTATTCATAGTGTATATCTGTATTAATTTCTGAAAAGTCTGTGTGCTTCACTGAATTATACATTATGTGTGAAATATGTGCCAAAGTACTGTTTTTCCCTACTTATGCCTAGAGATCCACCTGAGATACCAATCACAGGGAAAAATAGACCCCAAGTGTAGATGCTATGTCAAATTTGTGATATCTGTATGCCTTTTGGCACATGAAGATTTGTCAAAATTGTTTTACTCAGCTTCTAATTAGATTCTAGGCCTTTGTCCCCCTTCTGAGCAAAGGTAATTACCCTGCTGCCAAGCTTTAGAATCAAAGGCTTCCCCACACAATATACCCATTTGACAGTGCTTTGGCTTGTTCCTGGGAAAAAATGAGTGGGGATGAAAATTGCATGTGCTAATTACCTTTCTCATGGCACCTCGCCTGGGAAAGCTCACTTCCACTGAAACAGAAAAGGACAGCCAGCCCACTAGATCCAAATACAGGAGGGGCTACACTTTGAGGTTTTGGAAGGAAGGGACTAGACAGCTGTGGCTGTTAGTGGTGTTGATTCAGGCTCTCAGAAAGGTCTTTCAACAGACCACTTCAAATTGGTATGTTGGAAAGTCCCAAATGCTATGCAGGAGGAATGGGTTGAGGGATGGCGTTTCTTCCTAGAATGGGGCAAAGGTGAACTTTCCAACCTGGCTTAAAAACCCCTGTACAAGTGAGTTTCTGGTCCTTGGGGAAAGAGATTCCGGAGGAATGCCCAGCTGGTGGAGGGAAGTCATCTGAGGAGCTCCCATTTGAAGTCTTGAAAGGAAGAAACTAGGCTGCTTTGACAGTTAGAGCTGGGGTAAAGGCCCTCAGAGAAAGCCTTTTAATGAACCACTTCAAGTCACCATGGTGGAAAGTCTCAGAATGCTGTGTAGGAGGGTTGGGACAGTGTTGGACCAATGATGTGTCATCCCAGGATTGGAAACCCAATGAAAAGCCCCTGAACAAGAGAGAGGTTTTAAATAACGTCCTGTACCTGAGAGTGAAAATGTAGAAGGAATGCCTAGGTGGAAGGAGAAGCCACTTGACTCCACTACAAAGATAGATGTATGACCTTTTAGACTCCAACTGGCACCCAAGGACTAGGATTTGTTTCTCCATGGCAGTGTTAAGGACCCCCTAATATCCTCTGTGGGGACAGTAGAGTAAGGTACCTGCTTGGGGGGCCCTGGAGGGTTCCCCTGGATCTTCTGTGGACTGGTCTGCTAGATCGGTGACCTCTAAAAGAGGGGCCTCTGACAAAGCTGCTGAGACACAGGTGCCCTACAAAAAGGCCAAAGCCTTAGGGCTGAGGAATGCGGCAGAGAGGGTACTCTGCTGGTGGTGTATGGAGGAGCAGCTAAGAAAGTTCCCAGGCAAAGGCAGAAAAAGGATACATCCAGCACCAAAACCTGAAGGGCAGAAGGGCAGATCTCAGTGACTGGAGAGTTCAAGAAACATCAAGCTTCACAATAAAAATAAAATGTAAAAATCGGAATGCCTGAAGAAAATAAAGCTAGAGCTTGCCACCAGGAGTAAAGCAACACCAAAATCATGTGAATCTGCCCATCAGAGGCAGAAAAATAGACCGGGGAAGTTCAGTCCCCAGAGGGGACAGGGCAGGAAATGGTGTGCATAGCACAGCTGCAATTTTTGTTGTGCCCCTGGGGAGTTGCCCACCTACCGACAACCATTTCAGATGCCCCCTGGGATCCTCATATCCTTGGTGGTTCACACAAGTGAACAAGCTCCACTGAACTCAGATATGTTTTGCATTGTGTCCCCAGGAGCTCCCATCTCCCCAGGGACCAAAGAAAAAGAGCACCTCAGAGACTTCCGAGTCCCAGGAGCAAAGTGTCTTGTCTGCCCACTGTGCAATTGTCTTGGGGGGAGCAGGAGAGCACCACAGAGCAATGGCATGAGGGCAGAAGAACAGAGATGTTGGCTTCAGTGCTGACACAGAATAATGTCAACTGTGCAGAGGGCACATGGGCAAGGCAGCAGTGAGCTCCCCGTTTAGTCCCGAAGGCCGGAACATGCAAGGTGCCCAATTGGAGGATATAGGGGAACCTGACCTCAAAAATAGCCTCCCCATTTCTTTTAAAAAGAAAAAGGAAAAAGAATATAGCCATGGGCACAGGATCACCCTATAAGCCTCTGCAGTCCAAACAACTGGACCTAAGAGAGCTCCATAAGCCCTTTAGTAAGGCTAAACAGGTGCATATTGGCTCTTTTGGTGCCCCAGGAAGAGCATGGACACTACAAGGTTATGTAGAGTGTTTCTGGGACTGTGGGAGTGAAGTAGTCCCTCCGGGAGCCCCCTAAAAAGTTTCTCCCAGTGTCATCCTAATTATCCCTGGGAGTACATAGATGACCTCCGGAAAGGCTTTATCATATTGAAAACACTCCTGGAGCTATTGCATTTGCACAGAGGCTCTGGAGTGTGGAAACCCAAGTTGGTTAATTCTAAGGCTGTTTTTGTAGCATGATAAAAGTAGAAGAATGACTCATGCACAATTAATATTGAAATAGTAATTGTTCATTGACAGTGGCAAACTTAACAGTGAAGTGTTATATGCTTTATGAAGGTCATGAAAAGGCTTTACTGACAATCACAAAATTAACAGTGTAATGACTGTCCTATCAAACATCTAGCTGCTCTGCTGAGATTTAACAGTTTTGTCTGAAATCAAAGCATGGGATGTGGCCATACTGTTCCATTATAGTCTTGGGTTAAGAAATGTGGCATTGTCTGTGTAGGAAATTGGGTTACTGGTTGAGGGGGGTGAAACCCTTCTCAAGCAGCAAACAAAATTCTTGTCAGGTTGAACCACAAGCAACCCCTAAATTAACCTGAGGTTAACCCTCTGGCAGCTTGGCATAAACGCAGTCCTGCTTAACTTTTAGGCAATGTGTAAAGTATTTATGCAGTGCTTCAAACAGTAATCAAGTGAAAGCACAACACAAGAAAAGTCCCACACCAAGTTAGAAAAATATAGTAAAAGGTAATACATTATTTGAGCTCAAAATGACAAAAACCAATTAGTAGAACCAAAAATTTGCAATTTTAAAGATTTAAGTGAAAATAGTGGCTAAAAGCAAAAAGCGCCAACTATGGTTATCTAGTCGCATTGGACCAGGAAAATGTCACAAGTTCAGATCAGCTCATGGAGCACAGGCCAGTTACAGCCCCACTGAACAAATTACCTTAAATTCGGGTTGTGAAGAGTTGCAAGATCCCGCGTGGAGGATGCGTCATGCAGCAGCAGACACAATGGCTTCAATGCGAGGTCCTGCATTCAGGATTCACCACGCAGCAGCAATTCCAGGAGCTGCTGGGCTGTGATGCAAGGTCCTGTGTCGAGGATCCATCAGGTAGTGGTGTTTCCGATGCGGAGCTGCGATGCAATGGTTTGCTCTGCATCATTTCTGCTTGGACCACAGCTGGGCTAGCAGAGCACCTTCAGTCCCACTTCCATGGGTCCAGGACTGGGGTGGCACTACTTGGGGGTAAGACTCGCAGCAAACAAAGTCCAGGTGCTGGGTTAAACGTGGTTGGAACCTTTTCTGTCCTTGAGGCTCTGATCAGGGGGCTAGACTACTATCTCTTAGATTCACTTTGGTGGTCCTGAGTTCAAGATGCAGGTCCAGTCTTTTTCACTTAGTCAGTAGGGCAGCAGAGTAGCAGTCCTTCTTTCAGTAGAGCAGCACAGCAGTTCTTCTGAATCTTCCACAGGTCCAGAGGTGTACTGAAGTGTTGGTTCTGAGTGTCCAGTATTTAAACCTGGTGTCAGTTTTGAGGTGGGAGAAGGTTCTAGAGGTTTCCACTCCCAGAGGTGTCTGGATTATCCTACCTCCCTGTCATGGCCCATTTTATGTTACTTAGTATTACTGTGGATACTGCAGCAAAATTGCCCATCAGTTTCATCCCCGAATCCAGGGCAGGGACTGCCCCGTACTCTTTTTGGATCTGTTTTAGCACCTCAGGCAAAACAGCTAATGAGGGTGTACCATGTGTTCTGCTATATACTGCAGCAAATACTCTGCCCCAAGTGCCACAGTCTTCCACTGGGGTAGCCATCCCTATTTGCAAGCATATTTTGAGAATTGTATGTTTTCTTGGGGTCCCGTATGGAGAAATACTGCTTCAAGCCGATTTGTTTTTTGCTCAATCCAGAACGGGATCTCTTCCTGACTTTTGGGAAGCTTACCCGTGACTGCCTTTATGGTCACTGGACTAATTACAGGCATAGCCAATTGTGGTTGTGCAGCTTGAGCAGCCCTTGGGGGGGTTTACTGTGATTTGCATCACATATTGTGTCAAACATCTGTATTTTCTGACTAGACCTGTCCACAATGTATGTAGTTCTATTGCTGTCAGATTTGCTATATCTGGGTACAGTGTGTAACCTGCAAAGAGTGGCCATGTTGCTCCCTCATTTCTGAGGGGACCTAGTCTAACATTGTTTATTATATGTGGTAGGGCACCTTCAAACCGATTGTGGTGTTCTTGAACTGTTAATGGTATTTCTAGTGCTTCATAAGCTGTGTAGTTGTTAGGAGCTGCAGCTACAGTTTAAACAAGAATATGTCTTGGTTGAGAATTTACTGTTGGGAATGTAACCCTTGAATGGAATACCTCTGTCCTGTATGTATCGTGGGCCTCAACCATGAAAGTCACGTCTCCTCCTATAAGGGGGAGCCCATGTTGTTATAACATCTGTGTGACTATCTGTCTGCAGTTTACAGGTATATTACTTGGTGCTGCATTAGCCATTTGAATATGTGAAGTTCAAAAAGGGTACCTCTGTGGGGTGATCCTTTTTTAAATGTTCAAGCTTGAATAACCTACAGCCAGTGCTGGCTCCTCTGCTATGGTGAAGGAGTGTTTGCCCCCCCTCTCCCCCTCCGAGTGCCAGGCAGCAAAAAAGAAAACGGGAAAATAAAATGATAATAAAACAATGTTATTATCCTTTAATTTTTCTTTCTGCTGCAGACAGCCAAGTCTGGGCGAGGCGGGCCATGACGAGTGCAGAGGGAGGAGTCGTGCACACTGTAAAGTGCACATGACGGTTTGGCCGGCTGTCTAAGGCCATCCAAACCATCATGCACACTTTGATCTCTCTCCACCTGAGCTGTGTTGTACAGCTGGGTGGAGAAGAGGTACAGGCTCCTAGGACCTGAGTGAGTGTTAAACAAGCCCACTCAGGCTAATCACGGTGCTGCTCTCATGAGAGCAGCATCTTGATTCCCATCTAGGAGCCTCCGCAGTATGCAGGGACTCCGAGCAGAAGAAGCCCGAGATGGCGGGCGACAGCGCAGCAGCAGGTAAGTGTTTTTTTAAAAACTTTTATATTCCCTTATCCCCCACACCTCCCCCCTTCCTTCTACCACTTGTTATGAAAGGGAGCCACTACTGCCTACAGCCAATACATAGGGGTTCCCTACTCAGCTGAGGAGGATTTTTTCCTAACACCACAGACGTCTCCGGTTAGTAGGTGTGCCAGGGTCTTTGGGTACACAAAAGAAACCTAATTGGATGATCCATTAAATAAGAGCCCAACCTAGAACGTTGGCGGCGCCATATCATACGGTTCATGGTTTCTCAGTAAAACTGTGCGTTTGTTGGACAACATAAACATCAAAACTGTACAAGACTGATTTTACGCACACCATTAGGATATGGTGGCACGAGTCCTGGCTAGCTCACAGTGCACCATCTATACCCCTAACTGCAGTCAGAAAACAGGTGGTATGTGCAACCTCAGAACATGACAACCCTGACTCCCTAAGGTAATCGTGGGAATAGATTTAGAACTTTTTTATTTGGTAATTCATGCATACCCAAAGAGATACACAAGAAATACACAACATGGCATTTCAATATTTATTGAAGCATTATGATTCTTGTGTAAAATACCTGTGCTGCAATAATCAATAGAAGGAAACAGAACAGTGTGATCAGCATTATGAGAATGGTGAAGAAGATGAACAATTCAACCATTGTGCTGGTACATAGAATAAATGATCGGATATAAGTACTGTTATATTTTGTACTCCTACCTAACTCCCCGTTACCTGTGGGTAAGTGTCATTAGGGAGCCTGTCTTGGTGGAAAGCAGGACAACATCCCTCGCAGGAGGCAAACAGGAATCAGCTGGGCTGCAGTCCAGCGTGGGGGCGACCTCAGCAGTTTCAGTGAAATGCTCAGCGCTGTGAAAAGAGCGATGCTGTTTATATACTAAACTGCACTCGTGTAAGCATGTTGGAGCCCCTAATCAGGTCACTATTGTTGATTATTTTGTGATAGCTCAGTCGCCGAGCGGACAATAACAAACAACATCATTAAGCGTAGTGAACTTAGACCTTGTACAGAATGTTCAATGGGCTTGATAATAGGTCTATGAAGAAGTGTAAATGTAAGCAAAGCCATTTCAGAGAATATTATCCTGCTCAGGAATGCAAAGAAATGTGTGTCAAATGTCAGCATTTAAGAATAGATGTCATCGTTGGAACGTGAGCATGTAAAATGGTGGTGTAGCTACTCGGGCCTAAAAGTGACCCCATGACACTATATGCTAAACTATATTAAACTGTTGCATTACATCAATAAGTAAAGCTGTGTTTGAACTTTCAAACTTTGACATGTAGGCTGTGAACTGTGCAGCACATCAGCCAGAAAGTGATAGAAGCAGCCCCTTCTCCATGCCATATCATTAATCATGTACAGTTGTTACTAGTGGAACATATGCTTCATGCAAGACTGTAGTCGTCACTGCTTGGGATATCCTGGACTTTTGCAGCTAGTCAGTGCTTAATTTGAGCCAGTGGTTTCCGGTGCTCGGCACCGGCACTTAATTGTCAATACAGGAGCTTGACAGTCTGCGAAAAGGTGGCGCTGTCTGACTAATTTAGAGATTGCCACAACAACAGTTAATTATGAATTCAATATACATTAAATATGACTATTACGTGCCGCTCAAGCCATTCTTTTAGCTTTCGGGGCCTAAAATAGTCCGAATTGTCACACTTATAAGAGTGTGATGGTTAGTAGTTGTGTTGGTACTGTCATTGGCAGCGCTGGCAGGGGTAATGTGTGGTGCAAGTTGCAGTGGCCTACTGACGAGAGCCCTGGCACTTATGTTTTTACAAATTAAGCACGTGTTGGGCAACTTTCTGTTGCACTGAGGAGTGAGAATACATTTTGTATTATGTTCCTGCAGATAGCTCTGCTGTGGTAGGTATCTCAAAGCCAGCTCTTATCGCCTGTTTCTGCTGCAGCCCTTAATACATGCATTGAACAAACTCAGGCCATGCCCTTGAAAGTACAAATGATATCGAGTCTCTTTTGTGCGAGGTAACTTTCGATTTCAAAAAGAAGCTATCCTTTCGCCAGGCTTATCCATTCACTTTATTTTTGCTTCAGGAGGTTTATTAGATCTTGGAATAACCTCTAGGACACAATAATTTATCCAGTCAAGATAAGAGGAGCCATTTCCCTAAGCCAGTAATCAGTTTGTGTGCTGTGAGATTTACACTGCGTTTGCTTATTACAAAAGCACCCGTTGCACTGGATTTATGCTTCATGTGTGTATGTGTCAGGAATGTGCATATATTTGCCACGTTTTCTCCTTACACTCCTAATCTTTGAGAATAGAGCAGCGGAAACCAAAGATGGCATGCAAATCCACTGTGACAAGAATGCCCAGTGCCACTCATTAAGGGGTCTAAATGGCCCTGTTAGGTAGATGATGGGCATCCACATGGCAGCATTGCTTGCCGCTAACAAGAACAGGAGCAGTTGTTGAGTTATTGGTTTGAGCACAAGGGTTTTGTCGCATTGCATTTTTAATTAGCTCGTCCTGCTACCCTGTCTGCTTAGCAGACGTGGCTTTTACTTCGAGTTTACTCACTATGATGGCGAGTAGTTTCATGATGTGACTTAGCTTGTGTGCCTTTATCGCTGGTGCCCCATAATTAGTCTGTGACTGGGCTGGCACTTCTGACGCCATCTTTGAAGTCCCTGGCTTTGCTAGGCGCCTTCCTTATTCCAGAGGCGGGTGAGTGTTTGAGGGGAGACTCCTTCTTCCGAACTCTAGTATACACACTTTCAAACCTCCTCTTTTTTTCTCTTCCTTGTTCCTGCCACCTGAATGCTACGAAGAAAGGGGTTTGATCTTGTGCAGCCAGCACAGCATTAACACCCTGACACTAATTAAACTGCATCAAACAAAACCCACCGTGGTCCTCAGGGGCTCAACAGAAGGCAGTTTAAAATAATTACTGCAGCGTCACGCACACGTGAAGTTTTCATTACTCTTAGGACGTATGCAAAAGAGAAGTGATACCATGAAGTGATACCATTAATCCCCCTTCACTCTCTGGCACACTTACATCCGGGCACTTCAGCAGAAATAGTCAAAATCCTACAAATATCCTTCCACCATATTGATGTCCAAATCGCAGTAATTGCAAATCTTGGGGATGGTTAATGCTCGCTCTCCGCCTGTGAAGCAGGAACAGGTGTTGCAGGCCTCATTCTGGTATGATTATGTATCAGCTTATGTTTGTCAGACCATTTCATTAACCACCTACTGCTCTCACATCGACATATACTTTGTTCTTCATGAACCATGAAATGAAATGCGTATATCTTCACTAATACCTACTATCAATGGAAATGAGCAAAGGCGGGTTATTGCCAATCATGGCTGCGGCGGAGCTCACCTCTCCACACAATTACAGTAATAGCCGTCTTTTCACACGTACGATCCGAGGGAGATGGGGCTCTGACTGCGCGCAATAAAAATAAACTGGGACGGCGTCTCCTTTCCCATCCGCAGATGCCGATTCCCTCGCATGCAGTTTCACACACTGGCCAGCAGGCGTTTCCTTATGTCTACAGTGGGTATTGTGTTCGCTGTAAAATAAAAGGGTTTACATCGAAAATAAAGTTTCCCTGATTGTTGGGTCACAGGGTGCAAAATGAATCCATTTCTCCCAGGAAAATGAAACTAGGGATTTGCACCATCAAGAAGAGCGCCACTTCCGGGTGAGAGGACGCTCCCTTGAGAGGCGCGCGGCCTGCATCGGCCTTTGAGGCCAGGGTACAGTGAGTGGTACTATGAACTAGAGCGAAGGAGCAACTCTGGCAAAAATAGCAAAAACAAAGTCCTTTGGCTGGTGCAACACCGCCACCCCCACACCTGAATGGCCTTTCCCCTCACCCAAGTGTTTACAGTAGTAAAAGACGGGCATTGCAAATGCTGTTCCACGGTTTCAGTGACAACCCGCCGGGGACGCGCATCTCATTTTACACCACAATGCACACCTCTGTCATCAAAGGTAAATCCTCTGTATATTTAATCTAGCAACATTTAGTTTTACACCGATGTAGGAGATGCACCATTAACAACCCTGATATAATCACGGATCCTGACAGGAAAATAAAATCTTCTTTGTCGGGGCCACTATAGGTTCAACATTAAATAACATCAAGCATTAAGACTATCATCAGCCATTAATTTTTGTCTCTCCTCTGGGGACACTTATTTAGTGGAATCTTTTCTCTGCAAGAGTTTGCAGTAATATTATTCTTCGGAAATGATGCTTAATGTTACCGCAGCTGCTCTTTCTGAACAAGCCCTTTGTATTGCTTTTGTAGTTGGGGCTAAATCTGCGATCCGATGCATTGTGACTTGTGCAGGCATAAGTGGTCCTGAGGCAAAGATGTGGCACGCCGATTGGCCAAGCGGAGGTGAAAGTAAAATTCGGTTCCACGTTAAAACAATATTTAAGTTTTTAGCTTTGAAATTAAATTCTAGTACTGCTAGTTTGCAGGTAGACTCGCTGATTCTATCAGTTACTGTAGCAGACACAGTACTGTGTAGGTACACGGCACCTTTGCAATATGATTCTCACATAGCACACACCTTCTCAAATTATATTTTTATAGAAATGGCATAAATGAACTGTTCAGTTTTTTCCTCACGCCTGACATGATGTTGACAGAAGTCGCTTTGATGAAGTTTGGAGTTATGAATGTTCTATCTGTTCTGTTTTTCCCGGGGCTGCCTCTATTCAGACATCCTGATCTGTCATTTTGGCACACTCTGTGACGTGCTTGATGCAGAGCCGTCTTGACAAGTGCTGGACATCCGCAGCAATTCCGAGCAGGCAGTGTACATTTCTCCAGGTGAAGTGACAAAACGTCGAAAAGTGTAAAGAGCGCTGTGCAGGCTTCAATCGCATCTAATGTTGTATCCTTTCCGTGTTCACTCTAGCAGCGAACGGAGAGGCCCGCCAAACTTAGCACCGCGAATGATCCTTTTACAAGTCGTTTTGCTAGCCAATTATTATACGAATTAAAGCATCCAGGCTAATTAAATGTTGGATTCTGAAACAGCAAATACGCCATCAATACAATGTCATCAATTGTGCAATTAATCAGAACCTGAGTGACAATGATTGGAAATCCATTATTTTAAACTTCGACATTCATATTGTAACTGCAGAGTGGAACATTTGCAAATTAAGGTACTAGTCGCCCCTTTTATCATGAAACAGGTAGTAAGTGACTTTAAATGCAGCATAACTCACTTAAGGCCTGCAGCTCACCCACATCTACTCCTGACATCAGTGATGTCACATCACTCACTAATGGCGCATAGGTACAATATCTAACAGTGCTATGTATGGCCTGTTTATAAGCTTCACATATTTGTTTTCTATATTCAAATGTCAAATGTGTGCCATAATTATGTTTCATCTGTATTCACTCAAGAAACAGCTGTTGAGCATTGAGGGGGGTGTAAAATCGCGCAGCCTCGAGACGTCCTTGTTCATCCAGCCCTCTCTCTTTGATGTGATAGCTCCTGGCAGGGTTGTGTGGTGAATTCAACATCTTTGACAGCCGTCAGCCCCACTGACCAGTACTTGCGGACTCAGGATAGGAGGGAGAGATCAGAAAAAAGATTTCCATACGTCGCCGCGGCATCGAAAGGCCCTGCCAGCTACTATCTACGTCAACACCACGCCAACTTGCTCGGCAGTCCGAAGGTCACTCAAACATCTGGCCCCACAGACTTGTTCTTTAAGGTCTGTCACCGGGCAGCATCTGTTTATAGATCCTTCCCCAGCCTCCCTTTGATCACTGTGACAGCGAAAAGAAGTTCCTTTCACCCTTGATGTGGTGAGTTAAAAAAAAATCAGGTTTGTGAAGCAGTTTAAAACTGCAGAAACACCATGTTAAACATTGCCGAAATTCTTGATCGAACATGGTGTTTCGAAGTGAAATCTGCAGACCTAGAGTGCCTGGTGGGTCACATTTTAAAAATATCTGCAAGCCTGTCGAGTCTAGACTGGAGGGACAGCCGAAATGACAGCTACGACGAGTTTGCCAGTTGAGCTTGGTCAGCAGACGCAAGTCAGAAACAGGACTTGGCCATTCCTTGTTTTTTTATTGTTAATTCAAAAGGACATGTACCAGAGACATTAAAAGCAACTTCACTGCAGTATACGGCAAGGGCATCCTCACTGTCAGGGCAAATCTTGTAGCTGTCCTGCAGTGGCAAAAGGTTTGGTGCAAGGGATGTCTCCGTAGGCTTTACACGATGCCACTGCAAATTCAGAAACAACATATAACCATGTCATTTTTCGGTTGTGGTTGGGGTGGGCATTTTTAAAATATAATTATAGGTTCTGCCCGGTCTGTAAAGAGAAATGCTACCCCCATCGCCCAAAAGATGCCAAATATCAAGGTAGAAACTTTCATCCGAATATTTATGTACATTTTTGTGCAGCATTTTTTATAGAACGCAGGCACAGCTGAACTACTTTTAGGCGCTTTTGGGAATTTTATGTGGGGAAGAATCGGGTACCGCTGAAAATTCGAATATGTTGGTTTTAAGTTGTTTTCGGAAGGCGCAGAGGTTGCGGACATTGCATGACTGATGGGGTAGGTTGTTTCTTATGCGAGTGCGAGTCACTGAAAAGCCACTTTCTTTCTCATCGGGGTTGCAGCTTGTTTTTAGGACCGTTAATAAGTTGAGGTTGTTTGAGCAGAGGGGTCTGGAGTGAACGCATCTCCTGATTTTGGTCCACAGGCATGTAAGAGTTGAGCTTCCCAGCATCTGCAGGGATGCCACATTATTTTGAAGGTGGCTCTGCCTTTCACCAGCAGCTAGTGGGGACTTCTGGAGTGCCGAGTGAGGTTTTACCTAACTTCTAAATGGGGATTTGTGCAGCATTTTGAGCTTCTGTTGATTTGGTACACAGTCAACCACTGTTGAGGCAGTTGCCAAACTCTAAGCAGTAGTTTGCAAGGGTGCTGACTGTTGTGGGGTGCTGTTCAGTGTGAATGAAAGCTGATGATTCTCAGCATCTGAAGTTCACTCCTGACACATGTGACTCCTTTTTATATGGCAGTAGAAGATAAAGTTCTCGACTACGTTAATTAACCCTCTTTCATGTTTTCTTCATGTAAACCCTTGTTTATCAATTCCCAGTACTCCTTCTCTTGTCCATGGGACAGTCGAGACTCCAGACTTTAACGAATAATAAAACAAAAGCAATGTCAGCAGTAATGGTGACCAAACACCATAGCAAAATCATCATACATTGTAACAAAAGCATTAGAGTGAGAAATAGGTTTCATCAATTTAATCACTTAGGATTTTTAGCTTTTTAGTCAACCTGGTTTATGGACTTCTGTCATGAGTCTCACTGTCTCAGCCTCACTCAACGTAAGCTCTGCTGCAATGGATTGGTAGTGCTATCAACCAATATCTGCCTTTTAAGATAAGTTCTGCTGCTGCGCAGTTAGATTAGGAGGCGCTGGGCTGGTTGCACATGAACGTTTGTGCAAATGCGTGTGCACACGTGCGAGCTGAACATGCAAGACTATAGTTTACCTCAGCCCGATATCTGTGCAAATGTTGCCTTTTGCAGAAGGGACCCTTTAGGGATTAGTACTGACCTGGTATAGGCTTTGCAATGTATGTGGGCATTAATATTGTGAGTAGGTATCTAAGTAGTGATTATTGAAAAGTGTGTGTGTGTTACGTTATTGAATACCATGGGTGAAAATGAGTCGCAATTTGCGATGCACAATTTTGCTGATCGTACATCTGGCCCATGGTCTGGGAAATCTGACCCCTACAGAGACAAAGGAGGATAGCCGGACTCTGAAGCCATACAAAGGAGGGTCTCCCATTTGAAGTTTCGGAGGGAAGGGACCAGCTGCAGTAGCTGGGGCATGGTTTCAAGCTCTCAGAGAGGTCTTTCAACAGACCAGTTCAGATCGCCATGTTGGACTGTCTCAAAATTCTGTGGAGGAGGGTTGGGGCAGAGGTGGGGTTGGAGCAGGAGTGGAGTGATGACATGTTACCCTAGGATTGGATAGAGGTGCCTACCTTTAAGTTAAGATAGTGCTTAATTTGGAAAAGAATGAATGCTGGTGCCCAAACCTCTCCTCAGAAGCCCTCGGCCTGTGCTCTCAAGGTTGCATATTCCTAAATCCACCTCATACCTCTATAAACCACTACCAGACACTTCCTGCCCCTTTATCCCACTCTTGCAGGTTCCTGCTTTCTCTGTTTATGATGGTTTTTCCATTTTCTCTTCCTCCATCTTTCCACTTTGTGTGTTTTTCCCTCTCTTGGTAAATATCTGATGTAGAAAAAGAAGTGGTAGTCTCCAGAAATGAGTGCAGGTGGCCCCCAGCTGAATGACTGGCTCAAATTAAGCACTGCTTCTAAAAAATTCCTTGAAAATACCTGCACAAGGGAGAGACTGGGGAGAACAATCTGGACCTGGGGAAAGTGATGCCAACAGAATGTCCAGTGGGAGAGAGTAGGGAAGACTTCTCATCTCACTGCATAGATGGACTCAAAGACTTCTTATTTCAGTTGGCAACCACGTACTAGGACTTGTTTGTCGAGGGCCAGTGTTACTATCTGCCCTGCACCCTTTTTGAGTGGCAGTGGAGGGATTGACCTGTTGGGAGGACCTGGAAGATTCCCTAGTATCTTTTGTGGACTGGTCATGCGGAGTGTGACCTTCAGGTGGCAGGGCCCCCGGACGTTCGCTGACCCAAGTGTTCTGCAAGAGTCCATAGGTGGCCGTGGGTCCTGAAGGGTGCAGGCAGGGAGGCACAGTACCTTGGGTACTGGGGTTGATGCTGAGGAAGGCCCCATGTCCTTGGAGAAGTGCAAGGTGCTCAGACAGGAGACATATTCTGAGGGACAGAAGTAAAAATAAGGATCCCAAAGAGTTGCAAAAGTTAGAGACCAAAAGGCCTAAAGAAACCACTCCTGGTGGCTGGTGCACTCCACCAGGAATAAAACACAATTTCCCCTTTGCTGTGAATCATTACAGGTATTCATGAAGCCCATAGAAATGCTTTATTGACAATTCTCGCCAGCATTTCCTTTCTGCATCTGGGCTTTGTACCCCAACCTGCATCAGACTCGAGGCAGGCCCAGAGACTACCAGCAGCGCTCATAAGTGCATTGGGCTTCCTGCAGCACAGGTGTGTGAAACCGCCATTCTCACCAGCACTTCCTTTCTTTAGCTGGGGTGAGACTTCATCCCTCAGCCTGCATCAGGCCCTAGGCAGGTCCAGAGACTACCAGCAGCGCTTAGAAGCGCATTGGACTTCCCGCAGCGTGCCCGGGTAAAGACCCAGCCAAGACTGGGCCTGTCTTTGCCCGTGATCACCTGAAGGAGGCTGGGCTGGGTCACCTTAATTTCATCTACTTTGTCACCCACACCTAAAGGTAAACAAGTTTCATATATTTACTACTCCCTTGTACTATGGCAGAAAGCTTCTATTTTGTGAGCTAGCCATGGGGAAACGTAAAGCAACTTTTGTGGCATCAGGTTCCGATACCACTCTTGATAGGTTCCTACTGTGGGTAGTGGGAACCCTAAACAAAGAAATTGAACTGGCAGAGCAAATATTATCCTCATCTTCTCCCACAGCCCCTCACATTGCCTTGATTCAAGACACAGTTGTTATAACTAAGGAGGCCAAAGAGACCTAACCCAAGCCACTCCAAATGCTCCATCCTCCTTTCAAACTGACCCCAGCAGTCCCACTATTCACATCCAACTCCCCAACCAAATTACAAATATTGCAGGGAGTCCAAGGCAGAGTCCAAAGCATAAGGGAGAAAACAAAAAAAGAATAGAGGGTGGTACTAAGTAAAAAAAACAACGCCTTGACTCCCAGACTCGCTTACAAATCCTTAGGCTTGATGCAGATAACCTGGCTTCCCCCATTGATAGAAATATTGATTTTCCCCTATTAGAGGAGATTTATTCGTGCATTGCAAACCTTTTAACAGATGCTTTAAAACCCATAGTGAACTCATTTATGTTAAGAATTATTGTTTTCAGCAAGTTTCTACTATCTTGCAGTGATTTAAGCAAAGGAAGCTATTGATACAATCAATATGTTCAACACTTAATTGCCTCTTCAATTTTCTTTTAATTTATGACTTCAAGGAATGGAGAGAAACAGCCCAAAAGAAAGATCTTATTTCAACACTCACTTCAGCCGTAGCGAGTGCTTTTTATTTGCAACCAAAGTTGATGAAAATTAGAAAAATATACAAAATAAACTTTTGCTGTGTATTGACACTATTTACATATACATTAGGGAAAGATTGTGACTCGTGTGACCCCAGTGGAGTGACCATAACCAACAGGTGAGTGAGGCTAAAGTTGGATGACTTTTATATTAATGCACCTGCGGCTTAAATCTAGTGCCTGGGGTAAGCTCATGTCATCCACATTAATTCAAAGCCCACCTTTATTGCAACAACACTAATTCATTGCCACTCTTTCAGTCCCCAGGAATCTCCATCCTGAAGAGACCCCAATAACGATAGAGGGTCGAAACGTCTTCGACATTTACAAAGGATAGTCCAGAACACTAGAACATTCTCTAGAACACATGATTCATTCAGAAATCTTAATTGACATCATTTTAATTCCAGTAACCAATTCCTTGTTTTAAAAACTGTCACTTTAGCCTCTCTCACCTGTTGGTTATGGTCACTCCACTGGGGTCACATGAGACACAATCTTTTCCTAATGTATATGTAAATAGTGTCAATACACAGCAAAAGTTTATTTTGTATATTTTTCTAATTTTCATCAACTTTGGTTGCAAATAAAAAGCACTCGCTTCGGCTGAAGTGAGTCTTGAATAAGATCTTTCTGTTGGGCTGTTTCTCTCCATTCCTTGAAGTCATAAATTAAAAGAAAAATGAAGAGGCAATTAAGTGTTGAACATATTGATTGTATCAATAACTCCCTTTGCTTAGATCACTGCAAGATAGAAAAAACTTACTGAAAACAATAATTCGTAACGTAAATGAGTTCCTTGTGAACAATAGTGCTTCAGCTGACTAGCTATACCCAGTTCACAGGGACATATGGGTTGCTCTTGTTTTTTGTTGAATTAAAACCTATAGTGGGCTGCTAGGAAAACAACTCTCCAACTTGAATTGCTTTATCAAGGAGGGGCACTCGTTGCCCTGAATGGCCATCGAAGTACAAAATCAATCACATGCGAGAGAATCTTGCCCCATGGATATTCCATCTGCTACATCAAACAGGGGGAAATAGTATCCCAGAAGGAGCACCTAGTCAAGGAAGGTTTAATAGCGCCACAGCTACAAAAAACAAACATGGGTCAGGTCTTCTGGCAAATAAAACGGCTAATCAGGTTGTTTCTCCAAGAAACTCCCAGGAGTCCTCCCAGGGACAAATAAATCACACAGTTCTGCAATTTCCTCCTCAAGCTGCCCCCCTTGCAGTGGGTTTAAAAGGTGTCCCCCCACTAAGGAACGACTCAAAAGAAGATCATTATCAACTAAAAAATAAAGTGGTGCATTGGGTAAACAAGAGCCAGGGTGACCCAGGGCTCCTTCATGAACATATAATTCATGTCCATAGAGTCGCTTGCGTTGGCTCCACTCCCAAAGTGGATAGAAATGATTGAGTTGTCATCAAGCTCAGAAACAAGGTAGTGGCAAAAACCACATTTTTAGGATTAACCAACTGGGCCGCCCTCAAAGTGAGATTGAAGCCGTTCCTTTGGGTTTCTTTTATAGGTCCCAAGGAAGACTGGTGTCAACCTGCCCACCTCTCCCGTCTATTTTCCACACCATTCCTGCAGCGAATAGGTGTGATACGATCTCCGATTTGGACCAGATGAATTGACTCCTTGCTGAAGCTGTATTTATTAGTCCCGCCCTCCCTGCACATGCCAAAGATACAGAAGGTGAGCTTAGTATTGCTCCAACAAAGGCGGGCTGGTGCTTTATCTCCTGGAATATTGCTGGGGCTCGATCCAAGCTTGATAATCCTGATTGTACCAACTTTGTTAATCTTGCAGACATTCTATGTTTTCAGGAAACATGGATGATGAAGGACTTCCATCTAACTGGCTTTCATGCCGTCTCGGAGCCAGCTCATGCTTCCCCTGCAAAAATGGCTAGGGGTGGATTGACAACTTTTATAACTGTACAGATACCTTCGGACAAAGGGGCAGATTTACAAGCCCCGTGCGCCACTTTTGCGCCGCCGTTGCGTCACTTCTGTGACGCAGCGGCGGCGTAAAGCTAGCGCCATGCTGCGAGGGATTTACAACGTGACGCATCTAGGGAGATGCGTCACGTTGTAAAGCCCTGCGCCACATGAAACCTGCGTCAGGTTTCCTGTGGGCGTTCCGGCGCAGGGTGGGCGCTCCGGTGCAGGAACGCCTCGGAAAAGTGCCTGAGTGAAATCTACAAGATTTCACTCAGTCACTTTTCCGACCCCGCTGCGTCAAAACCTTGAGCCTGCTTGAAGCAGGCGTAAGGCGTGACGCACCATGTTGAGGATAGGCCAGGTTGGAACAGTGCTGCAGTTGCGTCGCGCCCGCGACACAACTCCAGCACTGCGCCAACCTTACGCCAGCAGATGCGACACACATCTGTTTATCTTTGCGCCATGATGCGCCGCATTGTAAATGCGGCGCATCTGTAGTGTCGCAAGGGTAAACTTGCGTCACGCATCTTTCCTGGCGCATCCCTGCAGATTTGCAGGGATGTGCCAGGAAACGTAAATCTGCCCCAAAGTCTTTAAAATTTGGTCATCACCCTTTTAATGGTCACGCTACTCACTTTCATGAATGACTATGACATTATGCTGATACATTTTCATTTTAACAATCTTAAGCACTTAGCAGCAGAAGTCATAGAGCCTTTTGACGACTTTGTAGACTCTTTCCTCTTGAACACTAAACGCAAGACTATGTAATTGTGGGCAGGTGATTTCAATATCAACTTATGTGGTTTACGGGTTTGTGGTCTTATGAATTAAAAAAATGAAAGTCCTACCCACTTCATCTATTCGCAGTACAGGGATGTCTTGAATAGTTTCATTCTAAAACACAATTTAGTTTCAGCAAAAGACAGGTTTGGCAGGGAGAAAAGGAAGCTTCCCACTTTTACAGGTGGTACGAGGGGGAGCTCGATTGATTTTATTTTTATGTCTTCTGGTCTCGCAGATTGTATTTTAAATTCTAATGTAGTGGCAAAATGTTTAAGTGATCACAATTCTCTCATGCTAGTCCTAAATCGTCAGCTGAAGCATACAAAATCAGACAAGAGTTGCCAATTAGAGTACCCAACTAAAAAGAGTGTCAAAGTTAAATGGGAAAAAGTAAATCCAGAGCATTGTATCACTCAGATTGTCCGCATCACCTACCCCTGGTGACCACGTTAATCAGATAACTTACAGAGTCATCATATTTTACAGGGTTTTGAGGGTTTATATAAAGTAATCTCAGATAACTTAATTACACATATTACCTTTCCTCTGCATTCTGTTCTATCTTCACGTCTATATGTATTGGCACATCATCTATAGCTGTAAAGCACCTTATAATACAAACCATTTTAAATATGTCTATCATGTGCTCTGTAGTCCCTTTGGACTGAAAAATATATAGTAAAATAATACATTTAATAATATGATGCTGTTTCAGTTATCATTACTCCTGTCGATGAAAGCCACTTGGTTAGACAAATGAAACCAATTGTTTATTTATTTGTGTGGTTATTTATTAAGACTTTTGTACAACGTTGACATAATTCATCAGGATGTGAGAGCACATTATCGAGATTTTAAAGATGTTGTTTTTCTTCAGATTTACGAATGCAATGGTCTTAAGGGACAAGCACAAGCATATGACATTCTGGTGCATGAATGCAGCTGAGGGGTGTTGGACAGAAGGAAATTACATTGACAAATTGTATATACAGAGGTTATTGCATGTAATGAAATAATGTGATTGGCTTCAGAGGGGCTAAAGCTGCATTTAGTCATGCTGGGCCCTGCTATTTCACTCTGAGAGAGTTCAAAAGAGGCCTTTCAGAAGGCGGCAAACTGTTCGAAAAATAGCAGTTGTTTTGAAAGATGTGAAGGAAGGGTCATGTCCGATTCTTGTAGAATGTCATGCCATGCCTTCAGAATCAAACCCAAGACGAGGTGGGTCTATTTGGGGAGTTTGTTGCAACAAAGTGGTTTCTTTTTCAGATGGTTTGTGCTGCAAAAGGTGTCTTCATCCGCCTGAGTTTTTTTTAATTTGTGTTTCAGATAGTAGAAGATGTTTAGTTTCAGAATTCTGAAAATGGCACAAGCATCATTCTCCTGCCTGATTCTCCTGCAGGGCAGTTGAGGACAGGAGCTTTTAGGACTATGGCTTGTTGTTGGCATTGTATTTGATTGCTAGGTGTGAGGGTAAGAGACAGAAAAGAGATGACAAGAAGTGAGGAGAGATGGAAGCCAGCGGGACCAATGTAAGGATCTAAATTTCGCACATTCTGCTGTGACCCCTGTGCAAAGAACTAGCGTCCTTATTCATCTGTCTGCAATGAGAACTCCAACATCCCACCCTTACGTTTTCACAATATAATGCGAATGCATTATTGCCCCATGACACACAGAATTGTGTATGTCACAGTAAAGGCTTTATTGTCTGTTTTTGATGGATGACAATTCTGAAATGCACATTATGTTTATATGGCGTACTACATATTACTGGGGCAGTATTACCCCAGTACCCTGTTATATAAAGACATCATTTTTAGTGCATCTGTTCTATGAAAGGTTCTGCTAGAGCAGTGAGCCCTCTGTCCAATTTTCCATGCATCAGACCTTTTTAGGACCCTAGGGAATAAAAGGGAGTTAACATCATGCACAAGTACAATCTACAGTGTAACCAGTTCGGCCACGCAGCGAGGTCCCAAAGTCGCTAAATGAGATTAAGTATGGGTTTATTACAAATTCATAGCCAGACTGATGTATACAAGTCTCAAAGACATATTATAAAAGTACAGAATCTCTACTGGCAGGTCAAATCATCTAACAAAATTCAGTCTTAATAACATAAAGCATACAAGAAATTTGGTGATAGCTATGCAGAAAATAAGTAATAACATTTGTTGATCAGTATACGATTTGCGGTTCTCTTGCCTATTATGCATGAGGAAATCTAAATCTCCTAAACTAAGCCTGAACTCAAAGCACTGATTGGGGAGACCCTAATCAGATCCAGTAAAGTAGAAAGGTGTCAGCATAGCAGAACTTCTGTAGAAGTTTTCCAAAATATGGAGCATTGTATAGCATACAGCTACACAACAGAGATATTGCGAAGAGGTCTATACCCTTCTGAATGTAAAAGGAATCTGACTAAAGCTGAAGTGTGATCACCAATTAAAACCCACAAAAGAACATTTGAGAATCCCATATCACGTGTCTCGTTACTTCCCACCTTCACACAGTAAAACTTGGCAAATACACTTGAAACTCCTTTCCTTTTCTTCGCACATCAGAATGTTCTTGGTTTCCTCTCGTCTCCCAGTTTCGCATAGACAGTAGTTCTCCCTTTGTTCGTTAAGGCTTCTCATCCTTGACAAAAGTACTTCTACCGAACCTCACTATCTCTCATACACAATGAGCCTTTCTCTATTCATGAGATCTTATGACTGCACCTGTAGAGAAGAGAAAAACATTGCACTCCGAGCAAATGATCACGTTGAAGGTTAAACATAAAATCCAAATGCTAAGGCCTTTGGTCAAGTTAACATGGCAAGCATCTCAGTTACACATTTAAATGCATGGTTATAGATAAATATGCAGTATATAAATAAATGCAGAATACTATTCAAATGAGTACTTGAATATATAAGCATTAACAATATTATTCAAACCACAGAAATGCAGATATCTATGGGAACTGCAATTCAATGTTATTGTAAGGAAACCATTAGCATGCACACTAGTATAGAAATCGAGATTACACTGTGAATGCAGTTTCCGTAGCTATTCAGTGCACCACATCAAGTTAATGATATTAAGTCACACGAATATATGAGGCCATGTGTAAATATATATGTGGCCTAATCAAACATAAAAGGGTGAAGCCAAAATGACGCTGCTCCAGGTCTCTGATTAATGTAATGACCAGTCTCAACCTAACCTTTGAAACAAAGTTGTCTTAAATATGCCAAGATCGAAATGAAACATACTGTATTATAAATGCATTCATTACCCTCTTCTGTGGCCTCTTCTTCCTGCAGTGTGGTCATCTCTGTCTATAGAAAGCATGAGTGATTGGAATCAGTGATCACAGACCTTTGTCCCAGTATGACATTCATCATCACCTTATATAAATTATCCAACCCATCATCAGTATCTGACTGTGCCCCACATTCTGGCCGTGTTTACAGGCATGCTGTTGGTCTACCAGAGACATGCCTCATACTTCTGATAGACAAAAGATGTATCTCGACCATTCCCCTTCTCCACCCTGCATCAATCTGGAGGATATGTGAAATGTTCCTTCTTCCTAAAGAATGGAGTTCAAAATAGGTGAGAATATCTCACACGGATCCATGCATTCACTTTTGTAAAAGAAGCAGATTTTCTTTCCCGTCCACACTGAACTGGAAGACCCACTCTAAAAGTTTGTTAAACTCACAAAGTCCTGTTTTTTGTCAGTTCCAAAGGTTTGTAAATCTTCTTTTGATTAGCCTTGCTTTCCTTGGATATATTGCCAATCAGAATGGTAATGTAACCTTTAAGTGAATTAAACAAATAATGCATTAAACAGGAATGGGTTTGATGTGAGATGATAAGTGATTAACAGGTCAATAAACTGCTGATGAGATAATGGGATTTCTTGTGTTAAATATATTTCACCTACATATTGGTTTATTGCCAGTGCACAACTCAAGCTTTACAGATTTACGATTGCTTGGAAATCTGTACTGTACCTTTGAAAAAAATATTGACAGTCCCTACAAGAAGTAATCATTAAAGGGCCTACTTTAGGGTCAAAAGTTTGCGACCAAATTTTTATTTTTTTGTGCCATGTCACTGTGTAACCTGCTGCATGGCACTAAAAGTCTGGTGAAATAAAATTAAGACACCGACATAGAAAGTGCAGAAGGAGGCAGTTGCACAGAGATGAGTCACAAATAGACTTTGCACCTTTGTGCATTCCTGTGTTTGCAGTGGCACTTAAAGCCAGATCTATTGGTTTTGACAGTGTTTGTTTGTGTCAGTTAGCTGACCAAACTGCAAAGAGCTTGATCAGATATTAGTACCATGCTGTCCCTGTGCAATCAAGTTGCACCTCAATGATAAGGCCAACTGGTTTGTGGTGGCTTGTGTTCCCATTCAGGAGGAAATACAGCGTAGCAGTTCAGGCTGCACTGTTCTTAATGTTGTGGGACCAAGGCTGATATCACTGTTATTGTTTTCATTATTCCTGTTGTGGTGGCAGCTGTTTTTGCTTTTACATTTAGTGTGTATGGCAAGTGTTGTTGTTGTTGTCCATGCTGTGGTTACAATTGTGCTCAATGCTGTAGTCTTTGCCCTGCTGGCAAATGTTGTTGCTTTTGTTGTCTTTGCCAAGGTGCAGATTTGGCATTGCTGTGGTCAGTGCTATTACAGCTGCTGTGGTCACTGTTTTTGGGATATCTATTATTATTACTTTTATCCCTGCTGTGGTAGCAGGTGGGGTTGTTGCTGTGGTCCTTGATGAAGTTGTAGCTGGGGTTGCTGCTGTGTACCATGCTGCTGTGGCTCCAATTTTTGCTTCTGTTATCCCTTTTTTGCAAATTGCTGTTGTTGATGCAGTGGTCCCCACTGTGGTGAAAGTTGTTGTCACTAATAATGTCCTGGCCTTAGAGGCAGATATGGTATTTGCCTTTGCAATGGTTGCAACTGAGCTTGCTGCTGTGGGCTATGTCATGGTGACAGTTGTGGTCCCAACTGCGCTCTCTGCTGTTCTGACAGCTGTTTTGGAAGGTGACATCACTGCTGTCATAGGTGCAATCGCAACTGTAATTGCAGCAGGGACTACAGTAGTAGCTAGAGTGCAGACCTCAGTAGTAGCCACTAACCACAGCTGTAATCACAGCCTGAACCACAGCATGAATCAGTGCTGCCATAACAGCAGTATCAGGGGCTTCAACCACTGACGGGGCCACATAACCCACAAAAGCTGTGACCAAAACCACCACCACAGTGGCAAAAATTGCTGGAACAACAGTTACAAGCACAGTTAGTAGCACGATTGAGCCTAACTGGGCTGGAATCAGAATGTGAGTCCAAAGAGCCAGGTTTTAAGATGTCGCTTAAAGGTCTGAATATCCACTGTGGCCCAAAACTGCTACGGTAGGTCATTCCAGTCCCTAGCTGCAATGCAGGAGTAAGAGCTAACACCCCATTTTTCCTCTTTTATCTTACCAATACTTAAAAAATGTGCATATAAAAATCAGTATAGAGATTGTGTTCTTTATGTCAGCCCCCTTCAGCCATTGTCCCTGAAATGTTTGAATGATTCTCCATTACTTGGTTGGACTGCCTATCAAGCTTATGGCATTCCCTGGAAGGTTACATTGCCTCATTGTTTGGTGGTGGCACATCAATAAATAGAAATCTCATCTAAAGTGTCTTACACATGTAGACTCTTCCCATCGTAGGGTTTTATATTTCTGTACAGTGGAGCTCTGCCCTCAGTCAGGACAGAGCTCCACTTAGTGTTGTTTAAAAGACCCTCACACACCCTATTGGTGTCATATTTCATCATTGGCTCTCATCCTGGTCCCTAAAAACCAGGATGGGCTCAACCATATTCCAGGGAGCACTTAGGATAAATTTCTCCTGTCGGTGGCCATCAATAAATAGACCTACTCAATTCTGGTGCATTTCCTATCAATGCTGTTACTTTCCCTCCACGCCTCACCTTCCTCACTCCCTGTGCTCTGCAGTCTGACTTTCTCTCCATTCCCCACTTTCCATCAACTCCCATACTCTTCATTTTTCCTCTCCCTGCTTTCCCTCCTGATTACTTCTTTCTTCAAGTTTCCTCTCTGTGTTCTCATTTTTTCTACCTGCCTTCATCACTCTCATCTCTCTTTCTCCAGGCTAAATGCCTTACCGTCCCTGCTTCCTATCCTACCTGAAGCATGTGATCATTTGCTTCCAAGGCCAGAACCCTGAAATAGTTTCACTTTTGTCATCATTATTTTAGACCTACATTCCATATCACTAGTTCGTATCTGTTTCCTGGACATAATTATGTGGCTGATTAGCTCATGACCACTTTCTACAGCTTGTTTGTACATGTAAGTGCCTGGCAATACCTATAAATATTAGGGTGATTTCTTTCAGAGCATACAGGAATGCAGGAGAGCCTTGACAATAGCTATTATCATCACAGCTCAGCATTGGTATATTTATTTGGGCCAAAGAAAACAAGCAAAAATCATTAGACTTCCAAATTGAATTTTTTTTTTTGTTGAAGCAGCCACGCCCTCTCTATGATCTCGCCTGCTGATAAACAAAAGTGCAGTCAACTTTTTGCGATTGCCATTTCCACTTTCAACAAAAGACATTTAAGGGCATCTGCTCTTTTCATAATTTGCTGGTATCCTGAGGTCGAAGGAGCAGTGGTGGATACCTGTAAGACCTTGAATTCCTGTGTAAGATACTGTTGTCTGCTACAGAAAGGATTTCTGACTCCAGCGACCTCTAGTAATGACAAACGGCACTGCAGCCTGTTACATGAAAGATGTGTGTCTGACTCCAAGGATCTATTGTATTGTATTGTAATTGCATTTATATAGCGCTTACTACCCCTGATGAGGCGTCAAAGTGCTTTTTCGGCTAGTAGCACGCTACTCCGGAACCCATAAAGGATTAGTGTTGAATTAGTATAGTAAAATATGAAAGCAATTTGAGTGGTGGATATTTTAGTCAGTTATTTGGATTCAGAAGGATAGCGGAGGGATAGAAGAGGGAAAAAGGTACTGCAACATGCTACAGCAAGAACGAGTTGTTCTCTAAACTCTAGTGTTCATGGGTTTTTCATTATATCATCAGGTGCCCACCATATTGTTCATCCTACCCAAATTCGTCTACTGCTTAAGGGCTTACTATGTTGTTTCTATTTGCAACTGATGATTAGTTGTATGTGCTCCTGCTTACTATTGTCTGCATTCTGAATTCCCATGAGTTTTCTCTCACTTTACCTCACTAATCACTTGGACAATTCATCATGACGGCTGGGAGAATAATTTTAAAAAACAGTGCCTTAAGCTATTGGGAGAAAGGACATCCTAGGAACTTGTTGTCTCTCTACCTATGTTGCTGACTGAGAAAACACTGGATTCTCATAAATAGAACTTACCCTTGTGGGCGTCAGGCTGCCTGCCTTCAGCTTTCAGCTATGTGACAAATGTAACACATCCCTCACAATGGCAGCCCTTTTAGTGCTAATGATTACTAGCCATGACTCAATAAGAAGCAAATTCATATCATATGCTTCCTGTTTATATTTCTTGTTTTCTGTTAATTTACAATAGCCACACTTGTTTTAATATATGTTACAATATTTGTGTACATTCTTTGCACGAGAATGGTTTCTAAAACAATCACATGAAATGCTAGTTCAGATTTCCTCTGTGCTGTGTGTTGCCATGGAAGAAAGGGTTAAGGAAATCCACTCAAATACCTATGTATATCTAACAGGTAAGGTTGCATTCTTAATGCAAACTCCCTTTGGGTAAGTTCCTTGGAATTTTGTGGGACAAAACATCTGTTTATTATTATTATTATTATTAGAATTTGTAGGGCGCAACGAATCATTCCCAAGGGGATCTCTCGGCGCCTGAGTAGCAGACAACATATGATAGAGCGGTTCTTAAAACATCCAGGTTTTGAGCAGTTTCTTGAACTGTGCCAGATTGGGGCAGGCTCGGATCTCATCTGGCAGTCTGTTCCAGTGGACGGGGGCTAGGTGAGAAAAAGCACGCCCGCCCATTTTGGCTTTCTTGATTCTCCGCGTGCAGAGCATTTTCCGGTTGCTCGGAATGATAGGGTAGGATACCGGTACATCCATAGGGCTAAAGGAAATCAACAAGGTTTTGTCAGAATAAACCCTTTCAAGCACCATTGCACCCAATATGGGGTCCTAAAAACAGAATACCCTTAGAGGCCACACACAAGATTTCACATCAACACAGATATGCTTGACTAATATTTGTAGGAAAATCCTTACTTTAGGTTAGACAGGAGCTCCTTGTTTTCCAAAGGGTTTGTTAAGCTTAACCATTAAAAGGTATGCCCTTTAATTAATTGAGCATTAAATCACAATCTGAGTCCTAATGGTAGATAAGGCTAGAAAAATAAGGGTGAATTTGTGGGGTCCAGTGTCTAATGTCTTGATGGCACGTGGTTTCCCAGCTACTGGCGACAAAGTAATACTGGTTGCTAAAGCCAGTCCAGATTATCCATTTGAAATATTTTACTCATTGGTAGAATTTACACCATTTGATACTGGCCATTTTGCCAAATACCAGCTAGCCAGATCTCTAGCACAATATTAATCTTATGAAAATCATGAGATTCTCAAACATTACCAAGAACATATGCAATGGTTTGATAGGGAGTTACCACATAGTCAGTTAGAGTGGGTCCATTGAGCCTTCCAGGGCCTGACTGATGTTGGCAGGACTTAAACAGTTTCCAATCATACAAACTTTAAGTGCAGAGCAGTGATATAACTTGCTGCCATCAGGAAAGTGCAGATTGCTGTCTTTCAAATACCCAATGGCCTTAGAATGCTACATTTGGCATCAGGTATTTTGTGTTTTCTGTTTATTAAAATTCTGTGTCTTTGGCAGGTGTAGAGTACAAAAACTTAATGGGAGGGACTGAGCATGCAACACGAACAACCATTAGCAAAGCAGTTAGGTCTGGTTTGCATTGTCCGTCACTAGCAAAACCTAATGGCTTTGTCAATGATTTTTCGTTGTTCTATTAGCTCTGGCCAGATCTTAAAATAAGCATTATGCAGCTTGCTGCACATACTGCTAACAAAGCGAAAAAATGGCTCACCGTGGGGGAAGTCACAAGCTTAAACTTCCAAGGCAAAAGAATTTAAATTAAAGGTCAAATCATATGAATGAAACAGATAATTTAATACAATCGGTCAAAACTTCAAATAATAATAAAGTAGGTGCTCCAAAACCGATGCAGTGAAGGTGGAAAGTGACAATAGTGAGAAATATGTGCGTTGGTGCTGTACAGAAATTATATATATACAGTTGATATGTACATTTATAGCTAGGGGTTCATGGAATAGATTAATCCTTGTAAGACTCCAACTGAGAGTACATAATGCTTAAAATGATCAATCAAATCAGTCCACTGGAAAAATGTTGACGTTTTGACCCTGTTATAAACAGTTCATCAGGATCATCATCAGGACAAGCAAAACAATGGTAGCAACCTGCAAGAAAGCGAAAAAGCAAACTAATTAGGGTGTACCATGTTCTCACTGTGGGTATATAAATTGTGCTATCACCTGAATTGCACATCCGTTATGGGAATTGAACCCATGAGATGGTGTGAAGAAATCTAGAAAAAGTAAAAGAATCTGCAAAGAGTACAAAAACCTATTAACCCCTTCCCTGTGGGGGTAATTCCCCCACGGTGCGGGGGCGAGGGGGTGAGCGCGGTGCCGCAGTGCTTGTGACGAGCCCAGCTCGTCATGAGTCACAGTGGAGCTGTGCTCATGACGAGCTGGACTCGTCACAACCCCGCCCACTGATTAATTCTCCCGCACAGGCTGGGAATTAATCGCGCGTGGCCGTTATGACGAGCCCAGCTCGTCATGAGCACAGCTCCACTGTGACTCATGACGAGCTGGGCTCGTCATGAGCACCGATGTGGTTAATCAATTGTCACCCGATCAAGGGGTATGAGTCCCTAAAACACATATCATTTTGGAAAAAAGCCAAGTCTGTAAATTCTAAGGATATGGAGAATGACAGTTGCATGAATAAGCCAAGCGACAGAACTCACTGGGAAATTCCTAACTGGCTGAGTGAGACCAAGCAGTTGGAAAATTGTCTAATCTGCAAAGGAAGTGATGTGTATGTCCTATAGCCTGAAATGCATGGGAGCACATCGAAAGACAACAGTAATAGGCCCATGGGTATCCGTCTCAATCATAACTTGCAATGGAGTAATGTCAGATCAGCTCAAGGGAAAAGCGCAATACCACTTGATCAAAAAGTGAATTATTGTCAAAAACAATCGTAAAGCCATAACCAACAAAAAAATGGAGCAATGCCTACTGCTGGGTACAACCTGAGAAGCACCGTCTGCGGATCAGTGTTCACAGGCTTTAAAGTTCTTTAGAAAAATCCAGAAATTCAGAGGTATAAACTCATAAGTAGCTAAACAAACGATGGCCTCCAGTGGAGAGTCAAATGAACTCACCCTGCAATCATGCTGTCTAGATACGGACTGCACTGCTGTATTCGAGTGCGTGCTACAGCATTCTAATTATAGAAGCTGCTGGCGTGTGTAGCATACACGTGTCATGGTGGCCACAAAAAGGTTTACTTCAGTCCTGGATTATTAGCCTGTTGTGGGAGCAGCATGGACCGACTCTCCCTCACACCTTCACCACTGAAAAGTCAGCGTGGTAGAAACGGAGTGAGCACAAGGGGAAGGCGCCTGGAACAAACAATAAACTAAAATAATAAATCAAAACAACAAGTCAAAACAATCAACTAAAATAAGAATGTTTTGCGGAGTGGTAGAAGAGCAACCCTGAGCTCCTTTCAGGCTGCTGCCACTCAACACCATAGGTAGCCTGATTGCTGTTAGCTCCTGGATAATAGAAACAAGGCCGGTGTCAACAATCAGAGGGATCACTGTAGTTCAACAATGTTTAAAATGTCAAGAGCCAGAAGATCCGGAGTCCAGGTTATCACCACTGTGGACCACCAGAACATGCGAATGACACAATTTGCACCAATGTTTCTCCCCAAACATAAGAGGTAGGCAGTCCTTCAGCCAAATGGAAGCCCATGACCAGAGTAGGCTTGGAAAAGTACCACCCGACCATGTATTAAGTCATATATGGGAGGCAGAATGTCGGACCGGGCTGCAACAAGTGGTCCTAAAAGTATAGGCGGTAGATGACCAGCAGAACAAAGGTCCTACTGCTATCCCCAAAAAGTGTCCATTAAATGGTGGGCCAAGTTATTTATCGATGGGAGGCCGATGGTGAAATTTACCCCCAAAAAGCCCATAATAGCAATATGCCCAACCTCCAAAGTCCTGCACAAGCTTGAAATCCCCCCAAACAAGATAAGTACCTATCAGAATTTCAGGTGTCTTCAGGTGGCTTTGAGAAGAAACTTTGGTTTGATGCTTCCTCTGTGGCATTATTAATGTGAAGCATCAAGGGTTCCAGAACAGGGGATTATATACCGGCCATGTCCATGATAGCTGCCATGATTACGTCCTCTCACAAGATCAGCAGCACATCTCAGATGCTGGACGGCAGCTCTCCTTCCAGCGATGCTGCACCTGAGCATCTGTTTTGAACAAGGCTTAACAGACCTATCATACAGTGGCCCAAATTATGGAGAGAATGTGCACAATAATATGCCACAGCGTTAGTGCTTCCCCACCACTTTGTTCATTGTCTGTACGGGGGCAGAACCACCCACCCTACCCCACATGAAGCCCAGGCCGGGCCAGGGGGAAGGCCATCATACCCCCGGCCAGCGGGATAGGATCTCCACCAAAGGAGGCATCAAGAGTTGTGCCCTCTCTCACCAGATGTCAGTGCCCTGAGGGTGGAAAAGGTCAGACAAGTGCAGGGGACTGCAATGGGGCCATGCCATGGGAATCCCTGACAGTACCTCCCACCACTGCTCTGTGGGATGGGGATCAGTTTAGAGGAGATGTTGAGCGTGGAAGCAGAAGACCAAGAGAGGGACATGAACTTATGTGGTGGGTTCCCAGGACCATTCGTGAGGACTGTAACCCTTCCAATCGATTAAATTGAACAACTCCCCCGCCTACCTTTGGCATCTAAGATGGCATGGACCTCATACTCCTCCTGCCAGCACAAGAGCACGGGCAGAGGCGTGGGCTGGAGTTTGGTGCCAGAGAAGACAGGCTTCAGGAGAGAGATGTGGAAGGTAGTGTGTATCCTCATATTGGTAGGCAAGGCAAGCCATATGGTGTTAGGGCTGAGAACCTGCCCTCAAAGAAGTAGGTTTTTTGAGGAGAGCCAAACCTGGTCCCCTCTTTGGTAAAAGGGTTGCTTCCGCCTTCTTCTATCCGCATAACGTTTGTATGTAGCCTTGCCCTCAAAGAGATTATGGGATAGCAGGGTTAGAATTCCTTGTAGAGCTTCTATGCTGGGGAGAGGGGAAGCAACTGAGTCCAAAAATGGGACAGCTCTGTGGTGATAGCCCGTAAGAACAAAGAAGGGGGGAAAATTAGTTGAGGTGCGTAGAGCATTGTTGTGACAGATTTCTGCAAGCCAAAGTGTAGACACCCAGGATTCTTGTTCAGAGGAGTAACATTGCAGATACTTTACTAATTCTGGTTACAATGCTCTGTCTTACCATCCGATTCTGGTATATAGGCTGTGGATAGGCAGAGGTTCACTCCTAAGGTTGTACAAAAAGCCTTCCAGAAGTGGGAAATGAATTGTACCCCCGCCCCCGGCCCGAGACAATACAGGAAGGTAGGCCGTGCAACCGCTCAACATGTTGCAAAAACAGACAGGTCAGCTAGTTCTGGGGCTGAAGGTAACCCGCGTAAGGGAATGCAATAACACATCTTAGTCAAAGTATCCATCACCACCAGGATGGTATTATGGCCTC
Source organism: Calotriton arnoldi (assembly GCA_963921515.1). Taxonomy (NCBI): domain Eukaryota; kingdom Metazoa; phylum Chordata; class Amphibia; order Caudata; family Salamandridae; genus Calotriton; species Calotriton arnoldi. Next base: position 461,952 of record CAWUFW010000925.1, read on the forward strand.
GATCTTTGAGATGGTCCATAATGAAGTTGATGGATATGGAATGCCAGGGACATGGAAGGTTGGGGAGAGGTTGGAGGAGCCCTGCGGACTTTTGGGAAGAGATCTTGTCTCTCAAACAGATTGCACACATGGAGACGAATGTCTTACAGTCCTGTGACTTGTTTTCTTACCAAAAGGATCTTTGTAGTAGATCCTACGTTTTTACAGCTCCTTGATGCCCCGTCAGAGGGCTGTTGTGCATCCACTTCATGTCTTTGGTCTGTAACTCCTTAGTGGGTAGATAGAGTACATTGCCATGAACAACAATCCCTGGCCTAATTGACAACTGGGTTTTGTGGCTAGCCAAGTGAGTGTGTCCATTTGTTGAATTTCTTGGCATAAATCAGTCTCCTAGGAATAGGGAGAAGAGCATGATTGGGCTGGAAAATTAGTAGGCAGCAACAGAGTCTGGGCGCAGTCAGTATGGGCAGGTGAGGCTTCCTCAGTGTCTTCTAATCTTGACTAGGCGTCTGCTTTACGATGGCTGGGGCCAGGATGAAAGGTGATTACGAAGTTGAAATCTGCAAAGAAAAGGGACTACCGCAGTTGCCTGGGAGTCAGAGTCTTGACGGATTTCAGAAATTGCAGATTACGGTGATCCGTGTACACTTTGGTAGGGAATGAGCCCCCATGAGGTAGTTTCTCCACTAAGGCTGCCATGATGGCCAACAAATCTTTATCAGAGATAGTGTAATTCTTCTCTGTCTTGTTCAGTTTGCGAGAGAAGAATGCTAGTGGGTGTAGTTGCCCCGTGCTTATCTCCCTTTGGGAAATTATGGCACCTTACATGACATTGAAGGCGTCAACTTCTGCAAAAAATAGTTATGAAACATCACGGTGGAGAAGGATGGCTGCTGATGTAAAGCCTCTCTTTAAGCGTACAAAGGCCTCACGAGCCACAGGGGACTAGCAGAAAACATGTCCCTTCTGAAGAATGGTCATGATGGGAGCTAATCGGGGGAGAGAAGTTCGAATTAAAGCGTCTGTAAAAATCTGCAAAGCCCAGGAATCTCTGGACTTGCATACCACTAGTGGGGTAAGGCCACTGCAGAACTGCTTGCACCTTGCTATTGTTTATAGTTAGACCCTCTGCCGAGATCACAAATCCCTGAAATTGTGTGGAGTTGATATGAAACTGCACTTCTCGAGTTTAGCATACAGGTGATTCTTTTGTAGAACAAAGCAAACACAAGGAGATGGTGGACAGAGTGCTGAAACTTTTCATACACTCACCCTCAGTCAAAGATCTGGGTTGAGTCCATCATCATTCATTAGCTCACTTCGCCACCCCAGTTCAGACCCAGCCATATGCAAATCAGTCTTGACCCTGTTCCTTAAGGGAACAGTCCAGCCCAAAACTGCCAAGCCATATCTTCCCTGGACCGAAAACAAGCATCCTGGGACAGGTTTCAGGGTAACACCCCTCATCAGCCAGGCTAGCTTGAATCCAGTGGCAAAGTGAGCAAGGGACCCATGTCTGGGCATACCATGCCAACTTAGGGCGAACAAAGCAAACACAAGGAGATGATGGACGGAGTGCTGAAACATTTCAGAAACCCATCCCCAGTCACAGATCTGGGTTGAAACCATCATCATTCTTTAGCTCACTTCGCCACCCCAGTTCAAACCCAGCCGTATGCAAATCAGTCTTGACCCTGTTCCTCATGGGAACAGTCCAGCCCGAACTGCCAAGCCAGATCTTCCGTGGACCGGAAACAAGCATCCTGGGACCGGTTTCGGGGGAACACCCCTCATCAGCCAGGCTAGCTTGAATCCAGTGGCAAAGTGAGCAAGGGACCCATGCCTGGGCATACCCTGTCAACTTAGGGTGAACAAAGCAAACACAAGGAGATGGTGGACGGAGTGCTGAAACTTTTCAGGCACTCACCCCCAGTCACAGTTCTGGGTTGAATCCATCATCATTCTTTAGCTCACTTCGCCACCTCAGTTCAGACCCAGCCATATGCAAATCAGTCTTGACCCTGTTCCTTATGAGAGCAGTCCAGCCAGAACTGGCAAGCCAGATCTTCCCTGGACCGGAAGCAAGCATCCTGGGACCAGTTTCGGGGTAACACCCCTCATCAGCCAGACTAGCTTGAATCCAGTGGCAAAGTGAGCAATTGACCCACGTCTGGGCATACACTGCCAACTCAGGGCGAACAAAGCTAACACAAGGAGATTATGGACGGAGTGCTGAAACGTTTCATACACTCACCCCAGTCACAGATCTGGGTTCAATCCATCATCATTCTTTAGCTCACTTTGCCACCCCTGTTCAGACCCAGCCGTATGCAAATCAGTCTTGACCCTGTTCCTCATGGGAACAGTCCGCCCGAACTGCCAAGCCGGATGTTGCGTGGACCGGAAACAAGAATACTGGGACTGGTTTCGGGGGAACACCCCTCATCAGCAAGGCTAGCTTGAATCCAGTGGCAAAGTGAGCAAGGGACCCATGTCTGGGCATACCCTGTCAACTTAGGGCAAACAAAGCAAATACAAGGAGATGGTGGACGGAGTGCTGAAACACTTTTCATACACTCACCCTCAGTCACAGATCTGGGTTGAGTCCATCATCATTCATTAGCTCACTTCGCCACCCCAGTTCAGACCCAGCCGTACGCAAATCAGTCTTGACCCTGTTCCTTAAGGGAACAGTCCAGCCCAAAACTGCCAAGCCAGATCTTCCTTGGACCGAAAACAAGCATCCTGGGACTGGTTTCAGGGTAACACCCCTCATCAGCCAGGCTAGCTTGAATCCAGTGGCAAAGTGAGCAAGGGACCCACGTCTGGGCATACCATGCCAACTTAGGGCGAACAAAGCAAACACAAGGAGATGATGGACGGAGTGCTGAAACATTTCAGAAACCCACCCCCAGTCACAGATCTGGGTTGAATCCATCATCATTCTTTTGCTCACTTCGCCACCCCAGTTCAAACCCAGCCGTATGCAAATCAGTCTGGACCCTGTTCCTCATGGGAACAGTCCAGCCCGAACTGCCAAGCCAGATCTTCCGTGGACCGGAAACAAGCATCCTGGGACCGGTTTCGGGGGAACACCCCTCATCAGCCAGGCTAGCTTGAATCCAGTGGCAAAGTGAGCAAGGGACCCATGCCTGGGCATACCCTGTCAACTTAGGGTGAACAAAGCAAACACAAGGAGATAGTGGACGGAGTGCTGAAACTTTTCAGGCACTCACCCCCAGTCACAGATCTGGGTTGAATCCATCATCATTCTTTAGCTCACTTCGCCACCTCAGTTCAGACCCAGCCATGTGCAAATCAGTCTTGACCCTGTTCCTTATGAGAGCAGTCCAGCCAGAACTGGCAAGCCAGATCTTCCCTGGACCGGAAGCAAGCATCCTGGGACCGGTTTCGGGGTAACACCCCTCATCAGCCAGGCTAGCTTGAATCCAGTGACAAAGTGAGCAAGGGACCCACGTCTGGGCATACCCTGCCAACTTAGGTTGAACAAAGCAAACACAAGGAGATGATGGACGGAGTGCTGAAACCTTTCAGACACCCGCCCCCAGTCACAGATCTGGGTTGAATCCATTATCATTCTTTAGCTCACTTCGCCACCCCAGTTCAGACCCAGCTGTATGCGAATCAGTTTTGAGCCTGTTGATTCTTTTGTAGAGCCTCCACATGCATCCTGTGAGCAAGGGACCCACGTCTGGGCATACCCTGCCAACTTAGGGTGAACAAAGCAAACACAAGGAGATGATGGACAGTGTGCTGACACCTTTCAGACACTCGCCCCCAGTCACAGATCTAGGTTGAATCCATCATCATTCTTTAGCTTTCTTTGCCACCCCAGTTCAGACCCAGCCGTATGCAAATCAGTCTTGACCCTTTTCCTTATGGTAACAGTCCAGCCCGAACTGCCAAGCCAGATCTTTCCTGGACCGGAAACTAGCATCTTGGGACTGGTTTCGGGGTAGCACCCATCTTCAGCCAGGCTAGCTTGAATACAGTGGCAAAGTGAGCAATTGACCCACGTCTGGGCATACACTGCCAACTCAGGGCGAACAAAGCTAACACAAGGAGATTATGGATGGAGTGCTGAAACTTTTCATACACTCAACCCAGTCACAGATCTGGGTTCAATCCACCATCATTCTTTAGCTCACTTTGCCACCCCTGTTCAGACCCAGCCGTATGCAAATCAGTCTTGACCCTGTTCCTCATGGGAACAGTCCAGCCCGAACTGCCAAGCCGGATGTTGCGTGGACCGGAAGCAAGAATACAGGGACTGGTTTCGGGGGAACACCCCTCATCAGCAAGGCTAGCTTGAATCCAGTGGCAAAGTGAGCAAGGGACCCATGTCTGGGCATACCCTGTCAACTTAGGGCAAACAAAGCAAATACAAGGAGATGGTGGACGGAGTGCTGAAACTTTTCAGGCAGTCACCCCCAGTCACAGATCTGGGTTGAATCCATCATCACTCTTTACCTCACTTCGCCACCTCAGTTAAGACCCAGCCATATGCAAATCAGTCTTGACCCTGTTCCTTATGAGAACAGTCCAGCCCGAACTGGCAAGCCAGATCTTCCCTGGACTGGAAGCAAGCATCCTGGGACCGGTTTCGGGGTAACACCCCTCATCAGCCAGGCTAGCTTGAATCCAGTGGCAAAGTGAGCAAGGGACCAACGTCTGGGCATACCCTGCCAACTTAGGTCGAACAAAGCAAACACAAGGAGTTGATGGACGGAGTGCTGAAACCTTTCAGACACTCGCCCCCAGTCACAGATCTGGGTTGAATCCATTATCATTCTTTAGCTCACATCGGCACCCCAGTTCAGACCCAGCTGTATGCGAATCAGTTTTGACCCTGTTGATTCTTTTGTAGAGCCTCCACATGCATCCTGTGCTCGATTGTAGATGTAGAATAGACAAGAGTTTCATCTATATATGTACAAACACAAAGATATCTAGAACTTCCCAGAGGACGCAGTTTACGAAATACTGGAAGGCTGTGGGTTGTTATAAAGGCTGAATAGCATCATCTGGTACTCAATTAGGCTGAATTTAGTGCAAAAGGCTGTCTTCCTCTCATCTCCTTCCCGTATCTGTACCAAGTGGTAGGCCCCTCAGAGGTCAAGCTTCGAAAAGATGGTGGCCTTCTTCATCTGGTCTAACAACTATGGAATCAGTGATAGCGGGTACCGTTTTTTTCTGGTCACATTATTCTGAGCTCGGTAATCTATGCAGGAGCATCGTTCCCCGTTCTTCCAAGGAACAAAAAATAATGGGGAGGAAACCGGGGACTTAGAGTGAGGAATGAAACCATTATACAGGTGTTTGTCTAGGTATTACCACAGGTGCTCTGCCTCAGGTTCTGTGAGGGCATATATGCGACTGCATGGGAACCTGATTGTTAGAACTGGGGGTCTCTAGTTGGCAGAGGTAGGTACCTTTGTCCAAATAGGGACCCTTGCTTCTAGTCAGGGTAAGGGGGATACACTCCTAAAATAACCCCTGCTCACCCCCTTGGTAGCTTGGCATGAGCAGGCAGGCTTATCTCAGAGGCAGTGTGTAAAGCATTTGTGAACACATACAGTAACCCAGTGACAACACTACAGATGGACACCACACAGGTTGTAGTATAAAAATAAGTATTTTTATCTAGACTTATCACAAGACCCAAAACGACAAAATCCACAATACAATACGAAAAATATGACTGTCAAATGGTAGATAATAGCTCAGTTCAATAAAGATGATAAATGCGATACTTTACTCTCAATGTACCTTTGGATGCGTAATGCAAAACAAACAAAAGGGTTGCAGGGAAGGTGATGCTTCGATTCCTTACACGCAGAAAGGAGGATGCGTCGGTTTCTTACTGCGGCCCGGTTCTGATGCGATGATGATCCGGTGCGATGCGAGAAAATGGCATCTTGCCTACGGCGCGACAACGTAGACGGGATGCGTGCACGCCCGACGGCCGTGCAGCAACTTGGCGATCTTCTGAGCCGCAACAGGCCCTGCGACACGCTTCTCCGGTGATGCGTCGGCATCCTCTGTGGCGGCGGCACGCTTCTCCTGTGATGCGAGGCGCTTCGGTGATGCAATGGCGACAGCGGCGGCACGCTTACTCTGCGATGCAACGACAACTGCTGCGGCGGCACACTTCTCCGGTGAAGCGGGGCGCTTCGTTGATGCAGCAGCGGCGGCACGCTTACTCTGCGATGCGACGACAGCTGCTGCGGCGGCGACACGCTTCCTCTTCGTTGCGTCGCGCTTCCAGCTCCCAGCGATACGCAGTCTCTCAGAAGGACCAACAGCAGTAGGCACTTCAATTCCCAGCAAGGGAATTCAGGAGGGGAGCTGGGAGTGAAGTCTTGTATCCCTGAGACTTCAGGCAGGAGGCAAGCTCAATGTTCAGGCCCTTGGAGATCTTCTTCAAGATGATGAAAGCACACTCAGTCCTTTTCTCCTTTCTTTGGCAATAAAGTAACCACTGCAGGCCAACCCCAACAACACGCAGCATAGGGGTAGTCTCCTCCTTCAGCTTCCTGGTTCTTCTCCTCAGCAAAGGTTCGTCTTGATTCCCAGAAGTGATCTAAAATCTTGGGGTCTGGGTCCCAATATTTATACTAGCAAATCCTTTGTCCTCTGAAGGCAGAGGGTCCTGTACCTAGTCCAAACCAGTTCTGGGTGCATTCTGCCAGTGCACACCTTCTTCCTTTGTCAATGTGGGCCAGGGACATCAGACGCACCACAGGAGGTGGAGCCAGCATTGTGGAAGGCAGGCACAGCCCTATTCAGGCCCAGGTGCTACTCCGCCCACCACTCTACATGCAGATAGGTCTATTCAGCCCTCTGCTGACACACCCTGTCTCCTGGAGTCCCCCAGCCCCTGTCACTCACAAACCAAGACATACAATACACAAGCTAGCAGAGGCAGGCTGGATGGTTAGGCAAGAAAATACCTACTTTGTAAAAGTGGTATTTTCAAACACAGAATGTTAAAACCAACTTCACTAAAAGATGTATTTTATCATTCTGAGTTCAGGCATACTAAATTCGTTTTTCTACCATGTTCCCTGGGTCAGTTAGGATTATAAGATGTTATAATCAAACTGCCTATTCTGGCCTTTGGGGACAGGTAGCCATGCAATAGTGAAAAACGAAATTGGCTGTAATTCAATATCAGGACATGCCACACACACCAGGGCATGTCCTACCTCTTACAAACAATGCACCCTGCCCGCAGGCCTACCTTAGGGGTGACTAACATGCAGAAAAGGGAAGGTTTGGGGACTGGTAAGTGGATGCACTTACCAAGTCGACATGGCAGTACCAGACTGCACACAGGCTCTGCAATGGCAGGCCTGAGACACGCTTTCCAAGCTGCTCCAGTGGGTGGCACAACCAGTGCTGCAAGCCCACCAGCAGCATTTGATTTACAGGCCCTGGGCACACGCGGTGCACTATACTAGCGTCTGACAGTAAGTCAAATAAGCCAATCATGGAGTCACTAATCCATACATCAATTTATCATAGGGAGCACTTGCACTTTGGCACTGATTAACAGTGGCAAAGTGCCCAAAGCATCTAAACCAGAAAAAACATGTCAACAACAGAGGAGGCATAGCGAAAAAATGGAAGGGAGACCCACGCCAATGGTACCAGGTCTAACACGTGTCCCCTCCAGCTGAAATGAGGGGAGAACTACCCTACCTCCTGGGAGTTCTCATCTCTAAGGCGAAAAAATCTGGACAGACCATCAGCATTGGCGTGTTCTGTACCAGGGCAGTGTTCCACCATAAAGTCCATCCCCTGTAGGGAAATGGACCACCTCAACAGCTTTGGATTCTCACCCCTCATCTGCATCAACCATCTGAGGGGCCTGTGGTCTGTCTGAACCCGGAAGTGAGTCCCAAACAGGTATGGTCTCAACTTCTTCAGTGCCCAGACCACAGCAAATGCCTCACGCTCAATAGCACTCCACCTCTGTTCCCATGGAAGTAATCTCCTACTGATGAAGGCTATAGATTGGTCTAGGCCCTCCTCTCATTTAACTGTGCCAGAACAGCCCCTACACCATGCTCTGAAGTGTCTGTTTGAACAGCAAATTCTTTTGAGAAGTTGGGCGCCTGAAGCACGGGGGCCGTGCACATGGCAGTCTTCAAGGCGTCAAAAGCGCTCTGACAGGCGTCAGTCCAAATCACTCTCTTGGGCTGCTTCCTGGAAGTCAGCTCTGTCAAGGGTGCAACGATGCTGCCATATCCCTTGACAAATCTCCTGTAATACCCGGTGAGTCCTAGAAAGGCTCTCACCTCTGTCTGGGTCTTGGGGGTTCCCAAGCCAGAATGAGTATCAATCTTGGGCTGTAGGGGCGCCACCTGGCCGCTCCCAACCTGGTGTCCCAAGTACACCACGGAACCCTGCCCGATCTGGCACTTACTCACCTTGATCGTGAGGCCTGCCCTCCGCAGCGCCATCAACACTTCCCAGAGGTGGCGCAGATGTACTTCCCAACTGGCGCTGAACACTGCGATGTCATCCAGGTAGGCAGCACTGAAATCTTCCAGTCCAACCAACACCTGGTTGACCAACCTCTGAAAGGTGGCAGGGGCATTCTTCATCCCAAAGGGCATAACCCAGAATTGGTAGTGCCCCTCTGGTGTGGAGAATGCTGACCACTCTTTGGCCCCATCAGTCAAGGTGATCTGCCAGTACCCAGACGTTAAGTCAAACGTGCTGAGGTGCCGGGCAGCCCCTAACCGATCAATGAGCTCATCAGCTCTGGGGATGGGGTGCACGTCAGTCCTGGTGACTGAATTGAGCCCTCGGTAGTCCACACAGAACCAGAGTTCGGGCGTGGCACCAGGCGCGGCAGCCTTTGGGACCAAGACCACTGGGGTGGCCCAAGGGCTGTGAGAGGACTCAATCACCCCCAATGCAAACATCTTGGAGACCTCCTCCTTGATGCAAGCTCTCACCCTGTCAGTCACTCTGTAAGCCTTGTGCTTGACAGGAAGACTGTCCCCAGTGTCCACATCATGGACGCACCAATCAGTGACACTAGGAGTCAGGGAAAACAGGTCAGGAAACTGTCCCAACAGTTGGCGGCAGTCTTCCTGCTGCTCAGGTGTCAGGGAGTTAGAGAGGTTCACACCCTCCACTGACCCATCTTGCTCTGTTGCAGACAGGAGGCCAGGAAGAGGTTCTGTCTCCTCTTCCATTCCATCATCTGTTGCTAGGAGCATGCCCACTTCGGACCTCTCAAAATGGGGCTTTAGGCGGTTGACATGTAGGACCCACAAAGGGTTCCTGGGAGATCACAAGTCCACAGGTAGGTGACCTCACTCTTGCGCTGCACCACCTCAAATGGTCCGGTCCACTTATCATGGAGCGCGCAAGGCTCCACGGGGGCAATGACCCACACTTTCTGCCCAGGCTGAAACTCGATCAGAGTGGCATTCTGATCATACCACCGTTTCATCTCCTCCTGGCTGGCTTCCAGATTCGCCTCAGCGAGTTGTCTGAATCGTCTAGTATGGTTTCTAAAGGCCAGCATGTAGCTAAATACATCCTGGGGAGGTTTACTGGGAGCTTTCTCCCAGCCTTCTTTCACCAGACTCAGAGGTCCTCTTACCGGGTGACCATAGAACAGTTCAAAGGGGCTGAACCCTAAGGACTTCTGTGGCACTTCACGGTAAGCAAACAAAAGGCATGGCAAGAGGACGTCCCACTTACGCCTCATGGGTTCTTCCAGACCCATAATCATGCCCTTCAGGGTCTGGTTGAATCTCTCAACCAGCCCATTACCTTGGGGGTGGTAAGGAGTGGTGAACTTGTAAGTTACACCGCACTCCTGCCACAGGGACTTCATATACTTGGAAATGAAGTTTGTACCATGGTCAGACACCACCTCCTTGGGGAACCCCGTGCGGGAGAAAATCCCCATTAGTGCACGCCCCACCACGGGGGCCGTCACTGTCCGAAGAGGGATGGCTTCTGGGTACCGGGTGGCATGGTCCACCAAGACCAGGATGAACCTGTTGCCCATGGCTGTCTTGGGGTCCAGTGGCCCCACAATGTCAATACCCACCCGTTCAAAGGGGGTGCTGACCACAGGAAAAGGCTGGAGGGGAGCCTTGTGCTTCCTCCCACTTTTTCCAGTTGCCTGGCAAGTCTGACATGTCCTGCAATGAGTGTCTGAAATCTTGCGCATCTGGGGCCAATAAAAGTGGGTGACAAGCCTTTCAAAGGTCTTGCCCTGCCCCAGATGTCCTGCTAAAGGCACATCATGAGCCAAACCCAGTAGGAAGGCTCTGAAGCGCTGGGGTACCACCAGCACACGGGCTGACCCAGGCTCAGCAACCTTAGGCTCGCTACACAGGAGACCATTCTCCCAGTAGATCCAATGTGATCCAGACTGGCCACCTGCTGCCTGGTTTGTGGCCTGTTGCAGCAAAAATATGACTGTCAAATGGTAGAAAATAGCTCAGTTCAATAAAGATGATAAATGCGACACTTTACTCTCAATGTACCTTTGGATGCGTAACGCAAAACAAACAAAAGGGTCGCAGGGAAGGTGATGCTTCGATTCCTTACACGCAGAAAGGAGGATGCATCGGTTTCTTACTGCGGCCCGGTTCCGATGCGATGATGATCCGGTGCGATGCGAGAAAATGGCGTCTTGCCTACGGTGCGACAAAGTAGACGGGATGCGTGCACGCCCGAAAGCCGTGCAGCGACTCGGCGATCTTCTGAGCTGTGACAGGCCCTGCAACACGCTTCTCCGGTGATGCGCCGGCGTCCTCTGTGGCGGCGGCATGCTTCTCCGGTGATGCGAGGCGCTTCGGTGATGCGATTGCGACAGCGGCAGCGGCGGCATGCTTACTCCGCGATGCGACGACAACTGCTGCAGCGGCACGCTGCTCCGGTGATGCGGGGCGCTTCGGTGATGCAGCAGCGGCGGCACGCTTACTCTGCGATGCGACGACAGCTGCTGCGGCGGCGACACGCTTCCTCTTCGTTGCGTCACGCTTCCAGCTCCCAGCGACACGCAGTCTCTCAGAAGGCCCAACAGCAGTAGGTACTTCAATTCCCAGCAAGGGAATTCAGGAGGGGAGCTGGGGGTGAAGTCTTTTTTATTTTTTTATTTTATTTTGCCCAAGAGGCACAGTACAATAATAAACATACAGTTATTACTCGAGGATCATATTTTCCATCAAAGTACAATACAATACAAATTCATAATATCCAATACATTTTAAAAGCCAATAGAGCATCAGTTCATCTTTGTAATTATTATCACAAGGGCCCCTTCTTTTTTTTTTTTTTTTTTTTTTAGGTTATCCATCAACATGGAATGCAAATTAGTAAGATCCTAAATATTTTTAAAAGATAGCCCAATAAAACAGCAAATCAGCCTTATACCAGGAGCAACCAGCGATCCCATTTAAAATTTACACATCAGTATGAAATTAATTTAAGTCAGCTTCAGTTATCAATCACAGCTTCCTTCCATCTATAAATAGGTTCCCATATGCACCTGCCAAGTTTTTTCCCTCTCTTGCCCTTTCTTTCATAAATCCCTTTCTCCAAATTATATATAGCTAACAATTTAGCTAGCCATTGCTGAAAGGATGGGGCTGATTGATCTAGCCAGGCAGAGGCAATAATAATACGTAAGGCAGCCATAGCAAGAAACAGAAAATAATCAAATGAATTTTGCCTTCCACTCAGTTGAATCCCCAAGAGTATTAAAGCTGGATCTAGAATTACTTGTATATTCAGAGTTTGATCCATACATTTTTCTCTTGCTTTTATTAAATTTACCAGCAGGGGGCAGGTCGAGAACATATGGATTAGATCAGCTTCGGAGCTATCGCACCGGGGGCACCTGATTCCCTCCTGTCCACCCCACTGCGCTATCCTTGCCGGCGTATGGTCCAAAAAATAAATCGTTTTAAAATGCTGGGCCTGCAATCCCTCTGAACATAAGATACTTTGACCCATTTCTAAAGACTCAGAAAAGCAATTCTGATCTATGCCCAGTTTATCCGCCCACTTTTTCCCGTATTTATCCAGGTCATCCGGCTTAGATATTTGCAGTTCGGCATAGATTTTCCTAATAGTGCAGTTCTCTCCCGATCTTATAGCATCTATGATTACAGATCTCTGAAAGCTGCACGGCCCCCCCATTTTCCCTTTAAAAAAGCTCCGAAGCTGCAGATATTTAAAAAAAAATTCTTATATTAACCCCATGCTCCTGCTGGATATCACTAAACATCCGCATACCGTCAAGGCCCATCAGATCCCCCAACACCCGCAACCCCTTCCCCTCCCACTCTAAAATAATTGTATCAGAGAAAATATCCGGGAGCGTTGGATTTCTATATAGCTGAGTATAGTAATTAAACCTGCCAAGGCCAATTTTCTTTTTGAATGCAGCCCAGATCTTATGTGCGGCCACCAGGGTCTTAAATCTCGCTTTTTTATAATAGCTAGGTTCAGTAAATTTCATAAAGCAATTAATCGCATCCTCACCTAATAACAATTCATATACATCTGGAGTGCCTAAATTATCCCAGGAGTCACCCACAACCCTCCCAAACAAACCAAACATATATTGAAAAGCCGAAGCCCAATAGTACATCTTAAAATCTGGGACTGCCCACCCTCCTCTCTCCCTAGGCAATGGCATATATCTTATAGCCCGCCTGATTTTTCCATGGGCCCATATAAACCTATTCACAATGTGCTCAAGTATCCTGAACCAGTGCTTCTCAAACTCTAGCGGTATGGTCCTAAAGAGGTAGAGTATTTTGGGGAGGAAAACCATCTTTACCACATTGCTGCGGCCAATCAATGTCATATGGAGATTATTCAATCTATCAAAATCTTTTTTTGTCTTTCCCTATAATTGGTTCAATATTCTTTTCCACTAATTTTCCCAGATCTGGAGTTATTTTAATACCCAGATAAACAGCTGAGTCGACCACCCTCAAATCTTCTAGTTTAGTCCATTTATTTTTGACTATCAGCGTCTTCTGGCTATTTAGTGCATACCCGGAAATTACTCCAAAAGCTTGAGCCTCTTCTTCTATTGCAACCATTGTGTCTTGGGGGTTGGGGGTGACCACAGTGACATCGTCCGCGTAAGCCAATATTTTGGTCTCCCACCCATGATACCGCATATGACTAATACTAATGGAGGCGTCCAGCTTCCTTAACAGGGGATCAATGTAAAGTGCGAATAGAAGGGGCGAGCAGGGGTACCCCTGCCTTGTACCTCGTTTAATTATCACCGGTGCCGTGTACCCCCATTCACTCTGATCCGAGCCTTTGGAGCTTTGTATAAAGCCTGAATAGCCTGAATGTAATTGCTCCCAATTCCAAACCATTTCATCACATCCCAGAGGTAGTCCCAGGAGACCCTATCGAACGCTTTTTCAGCATCCATGAGTATTAAAGCCATAGGGTCCCCTGAGACCTCTGCTGCATCAAATAGGGTTATAACTCTTCGGGTATGTTCTGTAGTACCCTTTCCGGGAATTAAGCCATGTTGGCAGGGATGGACAATTTTCCCTATTATTTGATTCAGACGAGTTGCCAAGGCCTTTGAATAAATGTTAACGTCGCTGTTCATCAGCGTTATTGGCCTATATGAGCCCGGTTCTCTAGGTGGCTTACCCTTCTTTAAGAACACAATTATATAGCCCATGAATCGGGGATTGAGTCGCCTTGCTGGACTTGACCAATTATAGCCACCAGATCCGGTCCAATAGCCTCACGAAATGTTTTATAAAACTCTAGGGGGATTAGATCCGGTCCAGCAGCTTTCCCGGCCGGGAGACTCCCTAATGCTCCATATATCTCATCCTGGGTCAGTGCTATATAAGTGCCTCTCTATCTTTGGAGTCAATACTACGCTTCGAGATTCCCTGTAGATATTCTTGATTTAATCTCTGTTCCCCTCGTTGTTCTTCCCTGTACAAATCTTCGTAACATTGGCGAAAAACTTCCCGGATACCTAATGAGCTCTCTATTAGCTTTCCAGCTCTGTCCATAATATCCCTATTCTCCCCAGCCGTAGTTTTTTGCCTAAGTCGTACTGCTAGGGTGTGCCCCACCCTTTCGCTAAACTCGTAGCACAGTTCCCTTCTCGCCAAAAAAAATTCGGCAGCCTTGCTGGCAGCGAAATCCCCTATTTCCGCCTTTGCTATTGCCAGCTTCAATATTATATCTTCCAGTGGTTTTCTCATTCGTATCGCACTAGCAAGCTCCTCCTCCGCATCCATCAATACCTTACATGATGCTTTCATCCGTTGACCCTCCCTCTTCTGCCGACCCAAACTATAGCTCAGTGTCTCACCCCTTACCCCAGCTTTAAACGCATCCCAGACAATCCCAGGACTGGCACTCCCTCTATTAATCTCCCAGAAACCCTTGATCCATGCATTCATATGAGTCACGTATTCTGGATCTTTTAAAAGACCTCGCTCAAAGGTCCAGCCCTTTTCTTGTCTTTCCACCTCTCCCCCGAGAATTGTTAAAACTAGGGGATTATGATCTGAAATTATCCGGGGGAGCTTTTCTATCCTACATCTTGATTTTAATGAGTAAGACACGAAAAAATTGTCTACTCTAGTAACGATCTTATGGGGTGCAGAAAAGAATGTACAGCCAGGGTCAGTGGGATTTAACTGAGCCCAAATGTCTATAAGCGCGTTATTTTGAACCAGATCGGTAAGTGCCCCATAAACTCTTTTCTTTCTACCCAAATAGCTACTTCCCACTCTCCCCCAAAGACCCCCCAAACCGTTAATATTAAAATCCCCACAGAAAATAACTGGGGAGGGCCAAGATGCTAGTTCAACATCCATGAATTCTAGAACTTCGGCATCATCCCCAGTAGAGCCATAAATAGAACATAATGTGAGCGTTTCCTCATGCCACTTACATTCAGCCAGCACCCAGCGGCCCCATTTATCAGCTATTTTCCTCTTAAAGACAACGTCATTTCGACGAGATAGGATGGCAACCCCTCTTGTCCTAGTGCCCTGTTTGGTGTTAATAATTAATTTAAAGCCCAGCTGTTCCATGAGATTAGCCCTGCTATCCTCAATGTGGGTCTCTTGGACGCATAAAATGTCAATCCGCATTGTTTTCAGAATCAGTGCCGCCCTTTGTCGCTTAGTCACATCATTAAGGCCGCATATATTCATTGAGGCTATCCGCAGACTCATTACTTAATATTAGCCATCTTGCCCTTCGCGATCCCTAAATTATTATTTCTTTTGCTCTTTTGTTTCAGCTCTTTGATTTCAGCTCTTTGATCCTTCATTTTCAAATGCACCCTGTATTGATTCCTTGTATTCACTATATTCATCCTCAAGTAATGTGCCTTACTGTACAGTACCGTAACCTCCCTCCCAGCTTGTCCCCCCCCACCCCCACCCCCCCAACCCCCACACAGGCAAATAGGTCAAGCATGACCTATGCGTGGCCGCTGTAGCTTCCAACTCGAGCCGCTGCCGACTCCCCCCCCGATCACCCAAACTCCAAATACACTCCACAAACACCCCTTTTGTGCCTTTTAATCCTAACTAAGGAAAGAAGATAAAACCAAAAAAAGAAAAAAAATTAAGGAGGAGGGAAGGCTCAACCACAAGTTAAACAAATAAGGAGGCTAGCTAATCGCACCCTGTGATAGACATAGAGATAGAGATATCAACCATACAGAATGCAAAAGCCAGTTCCTTAAAGTAACCTCTTTTTAAATCCTTCAGTAAAAAAAATTACACCCCCCGCTACCCCCTTTGTTCCCTTCAGCTTGGACAAGTATTCCTGTGCCTTAATCTCGGAAAAGAACATACGCACCCTCCCTTTTACAATAACCTTGAGCCGAGCGGGGAATAACAAATAGGCTTCACACCCAATCCCCTGAAAGGGGGTTATCAGCTGTCGGAGCCTCCATCTTCTCTCCACAGTTGTATGGCAAAAGTCAGGACGAGCAAAAAATGTATGTTCCTCATATGTTTGTTTTGCTTCTGGTCGTGCTCTATCCTGAATTGCCTGCCAAATGAGAAAGTTACCAATATAAACAAGAATAGCTCTAGGATGCTCTCCCTGTCTCCCATCATAACTTTTCCTTTGGTTAAAAGGAAAGCGATGCGCTCGCTGAACCTCAGCGTCCCAGTTCCATTGGGCCAGGTCCGGAAATGCTCCCTTCAGAAGTTTGACTACGAAGGACATAATGTTCTCGCCTTCTGTTTTTTCCGCAATGCCCAGCAGTCTCACATTATTCCTATGCTGACGGTTCTCGAAATCCTCGAGTTTCCACATCACGTCTTCGGACTGCCTCTCTTGTGTCTCCTTAAAACTTTGTAGTTTAACCATTCCCTCTTTCAAAGTGACAGTTCTTTCTTCAACATGTGTGACTCTTTCAGCCATATCGGAGCACAGTTTGTTAACTTTCCGAAGTGATCTCTGCAACTTCTTGGTTGCTTGGTGTGCCCTCTGACTTTCTAATCTTGCCTCCCCCTGCATCTGCTTTAAGGTGGAATACACTAATTCTAATGATGGCGAAGCAGGGAGGGCGGGAGGAACCTCTGAGTGTCCCGTCTTCTCCGGTATAACCATTTCCCCTTCTTCCGCATACGTTTGAATTGTTGCAGAGTAGTCCCATTTAAGTTTCCTTGCAGTATCATTCTTAGACGGACTCTTAGAAGGGCTGGTTCTAAATTTAGACTTAGATCTCCATTTCTGGGATAGGGTCTTCAAGCGTTGGATCTTTTGAGTAGTAGAGGAGTCCCCAAAGGAGTCATCTGATTCAGACCCTAGAGATGTATTCACATCGCTTGTAGAAGAGATGTCTGTATCATCGTTTAAAGAAAAGAATGTATCCCCCTCCGGAGACCGCAAGGCAATTAAGTTTAAGCCTACACCCCCTCGTCCCCCTCTAGTCTTATTAAGAGCATGTTCACCGAATTCCACCAGGTCGGTTTTTAAGTTTATTTCTGCAGAAGCCTGAGCCGCCAAGCCAGTCCCGCTCCCAACAGAGTCACCACCTTCAGTGCCTTCAGTGCCAATCGACTGTGTAATTATTACCGCTTCCTTGTTAGGAGGTGCCCGCTCATCCCCCACAGAGTTACTTTTGTTACCTTGTATAATACTCTGTGGTACCGGTGATACCTGCAGTACCTGCAATTCTTCTCCCGGTTGCACACACGATCCCAGGACAGACTCGGATCGCTCCTCCTCCTCCGGCACCTCCCGCTCCAGCTCCAGTCCAGATCGTGGAGCTATCTCTTCAGATGGGTCGAAGCCTGGGGGCGCTTCGCACATACTGGGCTCTTCTGGGGGTGCAGCATGTATCACGTTATTGTTTCCAGCCGCCGCCATAGTAGCCGCAAAAGCCTCTGCAACTGTAGGCTGGCGCATCGGATTCTCACCACACGCTGCACGCCGCCCGGTCCGACCATCAGCTCCGCCCTCCCGAGGCTTTCCAGTGTTTTCCTCGGTTTCCGTTTTCTTTGATGGTGCACCATGGCGATTTTGCCCCGGTCCCTTCGCCGGCAATCTTCTGAGCCGCGACAGGCCCTGCGACACGCTTCTCCGGTGATGCACCGGCATCCTCTGTGGCGACGGCATGCTTCTCCGGTGATGCAAGGCGCTTCGGTGATGCGATGGCGACAGCGGCAGCGGCGGCACGCTTACTCCGCGATGCGACAACAACTGCTCCGGCAGCACGCTTCTCCGGTGATGCGGGGCGCTTCGGTGATGCAGCAGCAGCGGCACGCTTACTCTGCGATGCGACGACAGTTGCTGCGGCGGCGACACGCTTCCTCTTCGTTGCGTCGCGCTTCCAACTCCCAGCGACACGCAGTCTCTCAGAAGGCCCAACAGCAGTAGGCACTTCAATTCCCAGCAAGGGAATTCAGGAGGGGAGCTGGGGGTGAAGTCTTGTATCCCTGAGACTTCAGGCAGGAGGCAAGCTCAATGTTGAAGCCCTTGGAGATCTTCTTCAAGATGATGAAAGCACACTTTCTCCTTTCTTTGGCAATAAAGTAACCACTGCAGGCCAACCCCAGCAACACGCAGCATAGGGGTAGTCTCCTCCTTCAGCTTCCTGGTTCTTCTCCTCAGCAAAGGTTTGTCTTGATTCCCAGAAGTGATCTAAAATCTTGGGGTCTGGGTCCCAATATTTATACTAGCAAATCCTTTGTCCTCTGAAGGCAGAGGGTCCTGTACCTAGTCCAAACCAGTTCTGGGTGAATTCTGCCAGTGCACACCTTCTTCCTTTGTCAATGTGAGCCAGGGACATCAGACGCACCACAGGAGGTGGAGCCAGCATTGTGGAAGGCAGGCACAGCCCTATTCAGGCCCAGGTGCTACTCCTCCCACCACTCTACATGCAGATAGGTCTATTCAGCCCTGTGCTGACTCACCCTGTCTCCTGGAGTCCCCCAGCCCCTGTCACTCACAAACCCAGACATACAATACACAAGCTAGCAGAGGCAGGCTGGATGGTTAGGCAAGAAAATACCTACTTTCTAAAAGTGGTATTTTCAAACACAGAATGTTAAAACCAACTTCACTAAAAGATGTATTTTATCATTCTGAGTTCAGGCATACTAAATTCGTTTTTCTACCATGTTCCCTGGGTCAGTTAGGATTATAAGATGTTATAATCAAACTGCCCATTCTGGCCTATGGGGACAGGTAGCCTTGCAGTAGTGAAAAACGAAATTGGCTGTAATTCACTATCAGGACATGCCACACACACCAGGGAATGTCCTACCTCTTACATACAATGCACCCTGCCCGCAGGCCTACCTTAGGGGTGACTAACATGCAGAAAAGGGAAGGTTTTGGGACTGCTAAGTGGATGCACTTACCAAGTTGACATGGCAGTACCAGACTGCACACAGGCTCTGCAATGGCAGGCCTGAGACACGCTTTCCAAGCTGCTCCGGTGGGTGGCACAACCAGTGCTGCAAGCCCACCAGCAGCATTTGATTTACAGTCGCTGGGCACACGCGGTGCACTATATTAGGGTCTGACAGTAAGTCAAATAAGCCAATCATGGAGTCACTAATCCATACATCAATTTATCATAGGGAGCACTTGCACTTTGGCACTGATAATCACGATTGGAAAGGATTATCAGGATTGTGTGTGAGTGCCTGATCTGGAGTAGCGGAGCTGCACTGAACAGCATGTCGCAAAAAAGAACAGAAGAAAGCCTAAATTACATAAATTGCATTGGCACTGTATCATGGAATAATGCATGCGGTGAAATAACACTGACCAAGTGCACGCTGTGTGATACTACTACTAGAGACATACACACAAATAGGTGCTCGCATTCTGGAGGGCTTAGGAAATTAGCCATAAACAAATGTTATATAGCATATTAGATATCATAAAAGGCCGTTGTACCCAAGCTACCATGCACAAAAGGGCACTATGGTGCACAATAGATAATGAAGCCAAGGAGTTGAAAATAAGAAAGGAGTGGAAAATGTTACACATGCTTTGTTGAAAGAAGAGTTAAATTGGTCCGTAAAAAAGGGGGGGGGGGGAAGACCTGCTTTCTTTACGAAGAAAAATCGTGAGGGTTTTGATTTACTTTGCAAATTGTGATGCATTTCCCACGATTCTGTAGAGAATATAAATGTACATTTTTAATCTTTTGTTTGTATTGTTTTACCTTGGCACTTCCCTTGCTGGGTACAGTCTCTGGTTATCTCATTTCGCTCCATAAACGTTTGTACAGGTATCACAGTTTGCTAGTCATGCCATACTCAAGATGACGAGGGTAACATTTAACAACCACCTCAGAAACAGTTTTGATTATACTTTGAGGACTAGTATTTGGTAAGCAAAATAGCAGTTTTGTTAAACATGTTCAAGATTCACTTGGAAATTCTTCTTCCACGATCTCAGGAAGCTGTTGTGTTGTTTTCACTATAAAGGAGAAGGAGGCTAATTCCTCTAAGGCACTGGTTCTTACCCTTTTGACTTATGTGGAACCCCACTAAATCACAACTGGAAGCCAGGAACACCCGCCTAAGCAATTTCTATGATTTGACCCTCAAAATAATACATCCAAATGTAGAAGCAAGAATACGCAAATTATGAAATATTGTATTTGATTCACACAAAAAAAATGCAAAAATCGAAATTCTTATTTTAATAAGAAAGTTGGAGCTTTTCAAAATGTTCGTTTTATTTCTAAAAATTAGATGATATGCTAGACAACAGCAAATATCTATGGGTTTTTGCCCCTAATGCATGCTCTCTTTTTTGTTGGCGAAACCAGTGTTTCAGTGGAGGCCACTAATCGTCCATACTAGATTATGTTTGCTGTACCCGAGTTGCTGCCGCAAATCAAGAAAATGATATCAGCTTAATTTTTAGCCTCTCGTTTCAAATTCCTTCTCACTTAAAAGCATTTTCAAAATTTCAATTTTATTTTTTATGTATACATGGACTCTAAACTTTGAGTCCTATTCCTAGTGGGGGCAGTGGTTTATGCAGCCACAAAGTTGAGAACGTGTTTTCGAAAGCCTGTTATAACACCCAGAGTTCAATGTGCTGAATCTAGTAACATTAGCGCAGCCAAGTGTAGTATTCAGAGTTTTTGCAGCTAAGTTTTTTAATTAGACAATATCTGTGACACACGTATCAAAATTTTCTTTTAAAAAGGGCTACTAGGCCCTTCATTTATGAGAATAGCTGCAAACTGTAATTGTTAATCTTTTGAAAGCCATCAAATCTGTCAAGGACCCAGACGTATCTTATAACCCTTGAAATATAATTTATTTTCTATTATAAAATATGACTTTTGTGGTACATGCTTTTTCCTCACTGTATATTGACATATCCTTTTTTGGGATAATTGCATCATGGCAAATGGGCATAGTATGTAAGTTTTAGGAGAATTAGGAATCAATATTCTGTTTCTCTTGTATGAAAAGCTTGTCTCTGTTATACTGCTCTGTCTCCTTCAAGAATCTGTATACAAAAGTCTTCTAAAGAAGATACATGCAGTAGCAGCTCCTACGCTATGGGGGAGGAGCGCCCCCCCCCCCCAGCAGACTAAAAACGATAGTAAAACGTGCTTTTTATAGTTTT
This sequence comes from Calotriton arnoldi, assembly GCA_963921515.1. NCBI lineage: Eukaryota > Metazoa > Chordata > Amphibia > Caudata > Salamandridae > Calotriton > Calotriton arnoldi. The sequence continues at coordinate 483,099 of CAWUFW010000925.1, forward strand.
ATTTTCCTTCCCAGGCCGAGTCTTTGGGGGCATAGCCATCGGGGTAACAGTGACGGAGGGGGAGTAGTGGGCAGTGTTGTCAGTGTGCATGTGGGTTTGGCCTGCCATCTCAGAGCAGACAAACCGACATGTGCACTGAACTGTCTCCAACCCGAGCTGCGTTGCCGGGTTGGTGACAGCAGTCACAGGCTCTCAGTCTTCCTGGGAGTGCAAATAGAGGGTTCTCAGGCCAATCCTGATGCTGCTCTCATGCTGCCAGCAGCATGAGAGCAGAGTCTGAATTGGCCGTAGGGGAGCCTGGGAGCCTGCAGTGGAGAGGAGCAGAGGAGGGCAATGCGGCGGGCGGCAGGTGAATTCTTTTTTTATGTTTTTTTTTTGTATTTTCATCTGTCTCCCTCGCACCCCGGCACTCTTTCCTGACACCAGCCACTCCTGGATACATAATCAGCGAGATTTAACTGTGCCTTACACTCTCTCTTTTAATATGCCTTTACTCGTTCTGTCAAGACCAATCAGAGAAATGTAGCCTTCCTTCGTCAAAGGCTGACAAACTATACCTTTAAACTGGGCAATGGTAACATCAGTTATTTACAGTGCATCAACACTGCGAAAACTGTGATATGAAGGGCTACATAAAAACCTGTGCGCAAGTCCATGCTGACGGATCAGGGAAGTGAGGAGTGGCTTACTGTGCTAACTCTCCGAGTTACATCATGTGCGCTACTGACAGCGCAGCTTGGAAACATGAATAGATGGTTGCCACTACATGGTCACATGTTGTGCTGTCTGCAGCATCTGCACTGACTAATGGAGTCTGTGCATAGCGCTGCAAACGGAACACATTTATGAAAGACCCTGCGCACATTCTCTGCTGCATCTCTGTGCACAAGCATATTAGGGTGTGGCCAGGGTCGGATTGGTAACGCGGGCACTCGGGCAATGCCCGAGGGCCCGGTGTCCAGTTCCAGCTGTGGGCTGCTTTTTTTAGCAGTCTGGGGGGGGGCGATTTGGGTGGTTTCTGCATTGTTCGGATACCACCAGCAGCCCAGTGGGTGCCTGAGTGGCCATTCTGGAGGCAGATGGGCATCCATTACCTCCCTTTTATCAATGGGCAGAGGTGTCGCTCCCTTTCTCTCGCTGGGCCGGGCCATTAATGTAGACCGATGGAACAGGGGCAGGGGGCCTGAGCAGAAGTGGCCTCACTTGTTTTCAGGTGTGTTTCACCACTGTAAACTAATCCATGCATTTTTTTTTACCCCCCCCTTTTTTTAAATAAAATTTCGCCAAAGCACTGTTTTGCGGAAAGACAATATGCAAATGTGGGCCACTTTTTTTTAGCGTGCCGGGCCGATTTTTAATCCCAATCCAACCCTGGATGTGGCCCCTCCTGCATCCCTTTGCTGCCACCAGCCATGCTAGAATATGTAGCACTGCCGGCAGAATTAAAGCAGTCCAGGGTGAAGCGTGTGACACGACCTGTTGTTACTGGTCTTTTCACAAAACATTTTTCTTAAAACATCTTATAAAGGTTATTAATAGAATTAGATAAAATCTTACAAAACAATCTTTCCTGAACATATGTTATTTAATCAGTGGATTTGAAACTGTTTACTAGAGCTCAATAATAAGAAGCATAGGGCCCGATTCACAAAGGTAAACAGAGACGAAAGTCTAACTTTACGACTTTCGGTATTCACAAAGGGCATTTACTACTCCTAAATGCCCTTTGTGAATACCGAAAGTCGTAAAGTTAGACTTTCGTCTCTGTTTACCTTTGTGAATCTGGCCCACAGACTCGTTGTCTAGCTGGGGAGCCGTGTAAACGTGCACAGGAAGCTGAGTTGTTGCCTCTGTGGCATGGTGGTTGGCTTGCTATAGGTGGCAATTGGGCATGTGCGCCAAAGCTGCAAGTACTTATTGTCGATGTCTGTACCAATTCCATGAACAGGATTGTTAAATAACCCAGTTATTTGAACAATTTCTCAGGCACGTCAGAGTTAAATGATCCTGACAATATGTACCCTTCAGTGCTTCGTCATTTTAAAGGTTTCAATCCTGCATGGTGACATTAGTCAGATGCATCATGCATTACGTAACACAATATATCCCTGCGGTATATAATTCACGACTTCGACATGGTACATGTGGAAAATGCCATTTTCAGATGTTTGCAATTCTGTGCAGCCTCCTGTTGCACATGGGAGACCTTTGTAAGATACTACCAAGCACTACAGTTCATATAATCTTACAATAAAAAAATGTTGCTAGTGCCCCTTTTTGCCAACTCTGACTGAGTTTGAGATTGATGAGTAATTCAAATGAGTCTATGAATTAAAGAACCCCAATGCTCATTTGCTGCTTCCTCCTTCTTCTGACTTCATCACAGAGCCCCAGAAAATTGGATCTATGGATTCAAAGGTTGAAACCTTAATCTGTTATCAGTTTTATTCCTGATATAAGTTTTTCCAGTTGAGCATGTTATGTTCTGGAACCCTGCTAAATCATCGAGAAGTGTATGCTTGTTTTATAAATGCTGCCATTGAACAATTCCATTCATCGACATTTGACACTTTCCCACGCTGGGATAGATGAAAACTAAACATATGCTCGGAACATTTCATGGTGCAACATTTTTGGACTTTTGCCAGAGTTCGTTCAAAAATGATATTGCTGGGAAAAACTCTTGCGTGTTCCAAATGTAAAATGACTTACAATATAATAATTCTCAGAAAGGGTATTTTATTAATTTCACAACAAAATAGTCAATTATAATTAATCCTCCGTCTGATTTCTAAATAATATCCAATATGGCATACTGGCACTAACAGATGAAAATGTCATGCTTGAAAAGTTCTGTGTCATTGACAATCAACATCAGTACCTCTTTTCTGCAGTTATTTAAATGTATGATGAGTTGCTTCATAGCCAGATTTTAACACCATGGGTCAGATCAAAATATATATTTTTTAACATTATAACATGTCATTGCTGGTAATTTTCAGGGATGTGCGAAGAAGTAAACACTCATCACTTACAACTTTGCATATTTTTAAGTACCAATAGCTACACAATATGCACAGCTCTTCAGAGTTTAAAACAGTATAAAAGAGTTGTAACAAATGAGAGCCCGTAGGGGCAGCAGACAGAATGATGCCGCCAGCAGCCCACCACAGCATGCCCTGCACTGAGCCACCTAACCGGACTGAGGCTTGGTCGTCTCATGCTATTTGCTGGACCTTCTCGAATTGTTGCCCGATCATCCCGCTCACCTGCGTTGATCCTGGTTTGGCACGCCTGCCCATGCAACCCATAAGCCCAGCAAGCCACATGCTCCATGGACACCACCACCTTCACTGTCCCTTCTGCTCTCCCCTGCACCTGCCAGTGTTACATCATAGAGTGAGGACTTTAATAGCAACATTTCCTACTCTCGCCACGAAATACCAGCCATTTGTTATTGTGCTGTATTGTAGTTGTGATGATCGTGAGTTGTTGCAATGGACTCTCCCTGTTATTTTGTAGTTTTATTGTCTTTTGTCGCATTATTGTGCTTTTATTTTGCTGTTGTTCTAATCTTAGGCTGTTTTATAGTTGTGTTTTTGCTTCCTTTACAGACTTCGGCACATTAGGTTTTTTTTTCCAAACAAAAAAGACACTCCATTCGAATTTTAGTGCAAACAGATACCACCATCAAAGCTGCCAAAAATTGTCTGTCAGAGCCGAATATGTTTACATGATACCTCACAATCTGAAACAATGCCACAAATCATGCCTTAAAAATACATATCCCCATTTAACTTTAAATTATGCAGTCACATCTTTAGAAATACTGGGCAAGATTCTCATAGAAAAGTTGTACATCTATACTTACTGGTACACAGTAGTAGATTTAAGACTTATGATTATTCCCAAAATTACATCTGGAAAGCTGCACCAGTTGCCTCTTTTTAGAAATGCTCAGAAAGCAATGTGCATTCTTTACCAGTTGAATTCCCCCCAATGCGAAAACGTACCCATTGTACACGTACGCATTTGGAAACCAGCACCCCTGTGGATTTTGTTTCTTCCACATGGAGAAACACCTTTCCCTTGACCACCATCATCAGTTTTGGGGTATTCCGTGATCCTCCCCACTCTAGTAAATGATTTACTTCAGCCTTTGCAGGAGAAAATCTCCAACCATTTTAATGATGAGAAAGGGTCAGAAGAAACTGTGTAAGTGCTCGCAAACTGTTTTGCTTGTGGATGTTTACAAACTTTCAAGGATTACCACACCTTAACCCATCCATCCCTAAGGATGTGCATGGGATTCACTCCTGAATAATATTACACTGTTTCGAGATGATATAAGAATGAGTAAATTGATTTAGGGCTGTTCGGTCATCTTTTGTGAATGCCTGGCAGTTAGAATTCCTACCATTTTCTATTGAAAACGTAGTTTTGACTGAAATCTCCTTGTAGTTCCAAGACGTTCTCAAAATCAGTTTACTTAACTCAGAAGTTCCATTGCCATCAATACTGTAACGTAATATTTAGCATGCAGGCGGAGTCCACACTCCGTTTGAATTGTGACATGTTGCATGTATTAGACGACTTAGTAGAAAGTATCTGCTTAGGAGGACAAATATTTAGTGGATAGAATTTTTCAAATGCAGATCTTAACTCAAGGCTTTAGCACACATTTGCACTAATAGTAGAAAGGCCGCCTTTGAAACCAATTGATTGGTTAAAGCATGGAAAGCAGTGTGAAAAGGGCTCCATACCTTGTCTACCGATATCAAGAAGCCCTTACGACCTGTTCTTGCTCTTTTGTAGAAACCCCTTGTAACTTTTTGGTAACGCTGAGCACTAAATGCCTAATTTGATCTTTTACCATACAGTTTTATTTTCTTGTGTCCTATCCAGAGTGCCTTCTCTTCAGTGAGTTTCTGTGTAGCAAAGGCACTTGCTGGAGATAGAGGTCTTCTCCCTTTTGACAGCACATTTCATTGTTCAGTTTGATGACCACATGACCTCGTAACCCATTCAAACTACGTCAAACCCCCAGTGTCATGTCTTTTGATGGTGACTTCATGGAAGCTGAACCTAAGGTAACCTCATCTGAACTAGTTGATCCAAGTCTCGCCCTGCTCGTTCTATTCAGTAGGATTTCCACAGATATTACTCTACCACCAGTCTGTTCTCAATCTGGATCTTAAATTTAGACCCTAGTAGTAATTCAAAAAGGGTAATCGTCTTCATGAACTATCAACTGCTGATATGTGAGTTCAGAGAAAGTTAAACTATCTCAAGAGGCCTTGTTTCTGAGCTGAAGACCCCAGCAAATGGCACGTCTTTGTGGACTATTGTCAGAGGTGCTTCATCCAGAAGTGCAGATTGTCTCCACAAATCATCACATATACTTTAGCAGGGTTAAACATCAGTCAATCGAGCTTCATCCAGGTGTTTATTGCCTGAAAAAGGTCTTAACCATGAACACTAATGAACCTTGACTTTTATACACCCCATTTAGGAACCAGTGTGCCCTCAACATAGAGGTCCGTGGATGCAGAGGCAAGTTGATAAGAATAGGAGACCGGAAGGAACTCTGGGGAACAATGGTAGAATGCATAAGGCTGATGAATGTCGCTCAGTATCCAATATCGTATAATTGCAGTATTTTATGATTTCGCAATGATATTTAAACCTACATATGCAATAACAACTTCAAAAATTTGGATCACATACATCCAAAAGCAAACAATGCTGCATACAATTTGATATCAATACTATAACGGACAGATTATGTGATGCTAACTTGTCAATTAATTGACTGGGACAAAATTATAAAAGCAAGGTAGCAATCAGAAATCCTCTCTAGCAGGAGCTTGTTTTTTTAGCATTTTTCCTTGACCTTAACCACTCACTCGAACGTTAATTACCAGCTGGAATTCCTATTTAGGGAGCTGTGGCCAGCAGTTGAAAAAAATGTCTGGACACTGAGGTTCTAAATACATTTTCACCTGATTTCCAACCTCTTCTTTTAATCAAACTATTGAAGACAACAGTCATCTTCTTAGATCTGCCAAAGGAATGCATTTTACACTGCCAACCATTTCATCCTAACATCCTACCTCTGAGCTTGCGGCATTAAACACAATGCAGTAAAATGAAAACCGTCTTTAGTGTTTAATTGATCAAAAGGATGCCCATATCCTTGTTCATATCTCTATCGCATGTGCTCACTTATGATGTTCTCAAGTGTTGCCTTTATCAAATTTTTCAGATCATATATGCAATGTTTGTCATCCTAGCCCATTTGTTCATATACAACCATATTGACGAGAGCAACAAACAGCACTTTACAAAGTTATTCCAACAATCTGACAAAAGACATCAGGATTGTCCAAAGTTCAATCCCAACATTCCCTAGATATTTATCTCCAAACTTCACCTATCTTTAGACTAAGCATGGCCCACCGAACAGGGAAGTACACTATTTGCTGCTACAAAAACTGAGAAGCTGCCAAAATTGTCAGATAAATGTGGTCACCAAAGGCTACTGGTTCCATATCAAAACCTTGAACTGGATTATCCTTTTTGTGGAATTCCCTAAAGGTGATCAGCCAGTGTTCTAGCCATTGGCCTTTAGATGTGATGATATAAATGACATATACACATCGAATCAGCTCTATCGCCTATTAGGAGCTTGAATACAAGTCACAGCAGGAATGCAAGCGTATTAGGCTCATCAAGCCCACATCTGTCCTGCATTCCATATCCTCCAGCGTCTCCCAGCAAAGAGAAGTTATGTCCTTTCAAAACACTATGCATGATTTATTGATCCTCCAGAGTGTGTGACTCTCCTTCCTGATCACCAAATTACATTGTCACTGCGCATTCTTCACTCCCAAGATAGGAATGATGTCTGACCACTGTCTACGCCACATTTAAAGACATTTGGAGGCACAATTGTCTTGTATGCCCAGACTTCTTAGATGTGAAGAATCCCTTTATTGTATATGGTTAATAACAAATGTTTACAAAACACGTTTATAAAAAAAATCATATTTCATAAAATTGAATCCCATATATGTAAATCAGTAATACATAAAAATGTAAGATTAGAGTTTAAATATTAAAAATATTAATAAATTCATCTTGGTTTGGTTGGCTTTAAGTTGCATAATTCTTTCTTTTCAACTGGCCATGAGAGTCCCCAATACACTTGCTTCTTCCATTTTATTGTGTGCCACAGTTAAGAACTTCACTAATTTGCAATTCAACTGCGGGTCGTTGGAGTTGAAGCACGCTATCACTGCTTGCTGTCGTGTACAGATCCCGCAGATGTTAAATTCTGATTTAACTAATCTGGCCCTTTCTTGCTTTAAGTGCAAACAGGTGCAGATCAAGTGAGCCATGTTCTCCGTTCCAATTCTGCATAGACGACAGTTAGTTGAAGCTTTCCCCCTCTGCCATGGCTACTTTCCTAGTCGATGTTTGAGAAATTTTTCTTTTCTGCACCTTGCATACCCCAAGATGAAGTAAGTTTGAGGGCTGAGTGTTTTATAGCTATTGATAGTCATCCATGCATGGCTTCGTTTTGCAAATGCGGCTTTCTGGTCAAATAGCGAAAGGGTCCTGATTGTCCTTCGTACTACTTTCTTAAAAAGTATATGCGAGGTTGGTGTCTACCAAAGCTGGGAGAGCCCTGTAGTTGCTAGGCTACTTTTTAAATAGTTCCTGGCCTGCCATTGTGAGCTGAGCTGTATCTCCTTCCATAATAGATGGTGTAGGGTGCTCTCGGGAGCATCCTTAGTTTTGTGCCAGCTCGTTAGGTAAACCCCCTGTCTTGCAAGTTGTTGATTGGTGAGCCCAAATTCCAATCTGATCTGAGCCGCCGATGCATAAGTAGGTATGTTAAAAAGGATCCTGTAAGCTCTGATGATGGCGCTATCAAGAGTCTTAGAGTCTCTCCCTCTCAAAGCAACACTTCCATACAAGATGGTTGGTAGAATCTTTTCTTGAGCAACCTAAAGTAAAGGAGAGAGCCTGGGGCCTGCCAGCTTAGTTTTTAGATGTTTCAGAGATGTTGCTAGGCCCAAGGCTCTCTTTCTAATTGCCTCAAGCTGAGTGGAAAATTGCCCATTGTTGTCGATGATTATGCCTAGATATTTATAATTTGTGACATTCTTAATCCTGACGTTGCCCAGGAACCAAGCATAGGAGCCTTTTAAGGATTTCTTTATAGACATAGTTTTAGTTTTGTCAAAATTTACTTCCAGGAAGTTTTCTGTGGCATAGTTCTCTAGTGTGTTCAGGAGGTGCTGCAACCCTACTTTCATGTGGCTGATCAGGACCACATCATCCGCGTATAAAATGCTGGACAAGGTCTTGCCGCTAGAAAGCACGCAGCCCTGTTTAGGTCCGTTAGTCATGGGAATGCACCTCGATAGATGTGTACCATTGTCCAACTTTATTTGCACCCAGGTATCTGTGTGTAATTGAATTATCATTTCAAGGAGCGAATTCGGGATGTTTCAACCAGCCAGTTTTTTCCACAGCCTTGCTCGGTCAATATTGTCAAAAGCAGCTTTGAAGTCTATAAAACAAAAGTGCAAAGCCTGTTCTGTGTCCCTGGCTTTGTCGATAAGAAGTGACATTGTTAAGATGTTAGTAGGTTTTGCCGGTTTCTTTGCAAAATCCTGTCTGATTGTATGGAATAATGCCCTGGTCCTCAGCCCAATCTCGTAACTCCGCTAGTAGGGTACCTGCAAAGTATTTAGCTTCCATATCGAGCAAGGCAATGAGATGATAATTTTTCAGAGCGGCTTTGTCACCTGATTTGTGAATTGGCGAAATGACGGAGCCCTTCCATGATGCTGGAATTTGGTTCGTTTGCCTGATTTGACAAAAAATGTGGTCTAGCGTGTCTGCCCAAAACGTTGCATCCTGTTTGAAAAGGTCAGGTGGAATTCCGTTGGGTCCTGGGGCTCCCTCTTTTTTTCCCTTGGATATTTGTCGTTTGATTCTAGTTAAACAAACTAGCTTAGTTTCCTCCTGGTGACATATGATAGTTCCGTGGGTCCTTTCATTCTTAGATGTGGAATCTATTCCTATCATGTCGTTGAGCTGGCTTTGCTCATAATAATCTGCACCAACAGCTCCTGTAAACAGAACATATATACAGTATATGTATCTGTAAGTTTATATGTCAGCAATTAACGGCCATATTAATGGTGCAGAAATGTAACTATCGTCACCAATAATTGAACCTGCATAGCTTTACCATAAGCCAATCGAAGGGTCCTGGAACAGGTAATGAGAAAATGTAAAAATATTAAATATTAGCACAAATATGCTCTGTGTCAACACAAAAGTCCTTTATTTATGATTTTGATGCCAGCCAAGCAAATTATATGAATGTGGCAAATATTCTTTCTCGTTTATCATTGCAATTTAGATATAAATCTATTTTCAGGACTTTCCAAAATAGTTCACCGAGAATTTTTGACATTGTTTCATAATAGTTCACAAGGGCGGGGCTGTGTGTAAAAGTATCGAGTACATAAATACTGTGTTGCAAAAATATCATAGCCAGAATATTACCTACCAAAATGGTGTGAAGGTTAGTTTATATCGGAAAGTATAGATTTACTATTCTTAACTCCACATCTACGTGCCTTAAAGATTTATATATTTTTTCAAGATATAGATATGAGGAGTTAAGTGTATCATGCCAGGCCAGATCCTGCACCTAACTCCACGCCGTGCACAGCCAAAGGCTGTGCACAGTGGGTCTTTGACTATCCCCTGGAGTTTGGGTATGTAATAAGATCTCACTTTACTTTAAAGATGCCCTAGAAAGTACCAGAGAAAAACGAAGGTTAAAGTGACATTGTAGTTAGGTGAAAATGTCAGTTAAAATGTAACATTTGAAACTAAAAAAACACTGAATTTCACCAGCTATAGTTTACTGAGCTAACTAGAATTTGTGCTACCATATGATCTCCTCATGACCTCACAGATTGCATAACTCATGACATGTTCAATGACCTCATTGATAACATCTCAAATGACATCATTGATAACAACAATGGGCATGGTGGGGGCACCAGTTCTAGTTAGCTCAGTAAACTAAAACTGGTTAATTTCAGCCGTGTTTTTTTTTTCTTTAAAGTGATAAATTTAAACTGACATTTTCACCTAACTATACCATCACTGTAACCTTTGTTTATTTCAGTGAATATATGTATATGTGAAAAGGAGAGCCCTGCTGAAGTTGGGTAGTTAGACTGGGACATTTCAAGGACACCTTTTGCCCTATGAAGTTGGGGGTCTTCATAGGGGTATATATGTGAAGGAGTGTTGAACGTGGTTTTCTTTGATTTAAGACGGGACACAGAACGCACCCTCCAAGGAACGTCACTTCTAAAAGATGGAGGACAAACAGGGGAAGTAAGCGTGCAGGGCAGAAGAGTTCACTTCTCTCCCTCCTCCTGCTTTGTCTGATGAGCAGATACAATGCTTAATATCATCTTTATCAGAGGCCTTGAAGAAATCAGATAAAACTTTATCAAGATACTATTCTCCATCCTCACCTACATCATGTGTCTCATCCATCAATATATCTGTGTCATCTTCTGCTTCATTCTGCCCTCTCCTGTGTATGATGATGAAAAGAGCAATATGTCAGAGACTGTTCCATAGGGCACGTTTATTCAGAAAGCTGATCTGAATGCCCTTTTCAAATACTTGGCGGGTAACCTTCGGATCCCCCTGGAGGATGAACAGGCAAGCACTAGTTCAGGAAGGTTTCAGCAACTGCAGTTCCATCCTTGTCTTTGTTTGGCAATAAACAAGGACATAAAGATTTTTCTTCAGAGGAAATGGAAAAATTTGGAAAAGCAGACCTTCCTAAGTTCCTTGGCTACCTTCAAATTTTAATATAGATCTATTGCTGCCTTATATAGTGGGTTGTTCATCTGTTATAACAGAAGAGTCATTGGAGTCAGAGCATTTTGTGCAAACTGTAGAAAGTCCCTTCTCTTTCTGGTTTCCTTTGTTTCATGTGTCTTTTTGGTGCTGTGGGCTCTTCTCCACTTAGGTCAGCTGGTTTAATGCCTCCTGAGTCACTGAAATCTTTCCTCTTAAGACATGGACTGACAAACACCTGTAATAGATGGTATCCACGGAGACGTTCAGTGGTGCATGATTCCTTCACATCTCAATGAAGGATCCCTTTGTCTTTGCCCCTTCTGCTAGTGCAAACCATGGATGCGAGGAATGTAGGGTGAGGGGCTATGCTGAGACTCAGTCAATTCAAAAAAGTGACTTCTGAGGTACAGGTTCCATTCCTCAAATTGAAGGGAAATTAGGGCGATTTGCTGAGCACTTCTACACTATCCTCATCTCTTGCAAAATCAGGTGGTTCTGGGGAGGACTGACGACATAGTCACAAAGTCTTACTGCAACAAGTATTAGGAGATGGGTTTTCATTCACTGGCAACCCTAGGGTATCCGGGTTAGTTGGGCAGTAAATTATCTACTTTCTCTTTCAGCAAGTTACATTTGAGGGATGGAGAATGTGGTAACAGACTGGTTAATCAGGGTGTTCCCACCTGTCTAGCCCCACATATATCTAAAGCTAAATGTTGAAGATTTGGGACATCTCAAGGACACCTTTTGCTAGTTCAGACAATACAGCTCTGCAAAGAGCCCTGTCCAGTTATCCGGTGGAGGGATCTTGAGGCATAGATGCATTCACTTTTCCATGCCCTCATCTCCTTTTACATATGTTTCCTCTATTCCCATTGCTAGCTCAACTGTTAACCTGACTCAGAAACGAGATGGTGGATATCATTATTGTGGTGCTCTTTTGGCTGAGAATAAGTTGGTTCCTCCTACTCAAAATGATGTCCAGAATACAGAAGTGTAACTTGCAGAAGTGAATCTTTCCAATGCATCAGTGCCCTCTTCTGGGCCCCATATTTCCTCTAGCAACATGTCAGAGAATGTGTCTAGTGGCTTTGCGGCTGAGAGCAGGGGACTAGAAAGAATGGGACTTTCCTTTCAAGTAGCCATGTTTGTTCAAGGATCTCACTGTATATCCACTATGAGCATTTAACAAGTCTTGCCTCATCTTTCTCCAAGATCAAAAATATTCCTCACTGTTCTTTTTGAAAATTATGCTCTTCATCTCTGAGGCTTCACTCTGTACCAAAAGTCAGTGGCTCTCTGATAGTAGGCCATTATTTTTCTTTTCAGGCAGCTACATTTTAGAACTTGCTGTCCCTCGCCATCCATCTATTTTTCACTTACGGTTCAGAAAATCTCTAAAACCTCATCTATTTTTCTTCTTTCTCTAATGTCTCTCAGCTTGGAATAACAAAAATGTCTCTCAGTGCTAGGGTACCCTGCTGTTTGTCAGTCTTCACTTTACAAATATTACTCATCATCATTACTAGATGATCCTATGATTACCATTAGGTGTCTTTTTCAGACTGGTGCACTGAAAAATCTTTAGATCCATCTACATTTGAGCCTAGCTGGATGCTGCAATTCCTTCAGGAGGGTTTTCATAAAGGATTGTCAGCTTCCACGTTATGGGTACAGCACTCCAAAGGTGGAGCAGTTAGGGCTCCTTGGGGGAGTATTGCTGAAATTGAGTCTTCGGCAAACAGATTATTGAAAGCTTTCTTTTATTCAGTCTTCTACGAAGATGATGATTCCATCCTGGAAGCTGCCCATGGTTCTAAAGGCATTACAGTCGCCAACCTTTGAACCCTTTTTGGATATAAACCTGAAATATTTGTCACTTAAAGTGTTCTTCATGGTGGATATAACATTAACATGCAGGTTGGGGAGCTGAGTTCTTTATTGATTAAACATCCATACCTAAGGATTTTCCAGAAAGGTTGATTCTCAAGTTAGGACCAGATTTGTGTCCTTAAAGTGACTGCTTGGTGTTAAGAGCAGGAGATTACACTCCTGTCCTTTTTCACTTCCTTCTACACATGATGAAGAATCATAGTGCACACTTGACATAGTGAGAGTTAAGATTTATTTTAACTAGATCTTAAGATTACAAACAAAGTGAGAATTTCTTTGTCAGTTTTGGAGTCTTTAGACATGGGGTTAAAACACTCTACTTCAACATTAAGTAGATGCATTAAACCACTGAATTCCATGACATATGCGCTTTAACAAACCCATGATTGAGGGTACACAGGGTATGACTGCCCCTTGGGCTGAAGCATGTAGAACCTCTATTGGAGACATATTTAAAGCAGCTACATTGGCGACTCCTACCTCTATTTGTAGGTTAGACATATGAGATTTGCATTCAATCGAGTTTGGATCCTAAGTACTTGTAGCTACCATTTTCTAGATTAATGGTTGTTTTTTCCTGTTATTCCATAAAACCTTGATTTGAATTTTGGATGGTTTTTGCATTGTTCAGGAGATGTGCCTTTTTTTGAGGGAATCTGGTTGTTGCGGCTGCCCAAGTATTTCCTCCTAGTAGTTAGTAATGGAATGAGAAATTTAGTTGATACGGTAATGATGCAATTACTTATGGTAATCTTCCTTACTCTGCATACTGTTTTCTTGCACCAGTCCCAGCTAAATTATTTGTTATGCTGAGGCACATAGTGTCTGGGGAGTGGTGAGAACCTCATTGTAGTAAGTACTGGTATGAGAAAAGGGTATCCAGAATATTAATGATTACCAGAAATGATCACTACAACTTGTATTTCTGTGAAGACATTGTGGGGTTGAGATTCAATGGAGGGTGACCTCATGTTTGTCTGAGAAGATTACATCACCATACATTTGTGTACTAGCAGGAATAATGACAATACAGCATTTTGAAGAATCCTCCAAGAGTCTCTGCAAACCAACTTTCATCAACGAGCATTAGGGATGCGTATATGTTTACATCCAGTTTGAAGACAGTGCGCCAAATGGCAATCTGCTGTAAGAAGCATTGAATGCGTGAAGGTGTAAGGAGCCTTAATTCAGCACCATTTTCTATATTGACACTCTCAGTACATTCTAGATCTACAACTGAATCAATATTAAATTAAATTTAACTTGAAAGTAGCAACAGACACTGCCCATTCCCATGCTGTGTCGCACATATACTGCCCCATGCATACATCTAGAGGCGAGATTCTTGAAAGTTGGTGAATTTTGGCATCTAGAACCAGATGTGTGAGCTTTACAGTTCAAGACTGCTCCAGGAGCAGCAGATTTATAGCATTTGAGATGGTGTGGATGCGAAATAGATAGAGAGCATATATGTAACAGACTATGTGAATAGAGAGAGAGAGCATACATGTAAGGGACTATAGGGCCAATGTATATCTTGGTGTTAATGATATCCACCACAACAGCGACATAGTATCCTTACCACCTACATAATGGTACGCCCACCCGATTTATATGCGGGTGGACCATTGGTGTAACCATGGTGAAAACAACTCCATCTCTGCCATGGTTAGACCTCTCTGGTGGCCCGATGGAGTAGGGCAGTCTGAGAATTCGCTCTATGTCTGTCCACCCAATTGGATGTTTGACATTACACTGAATGTCATTACCACGCATGCCTTTACCATTTATCGTATACCACACAGTGTCTTTACCACACATTGCCTTTACCACGCAAGTCTTTACAATGCATACGTCTTTACTAAGTTTGTCTTTACAACGAAAATGGCAAGTATATATCAGGTAAGTGAACCCTATATATATATATATTTCTTTGAAGTTGCCACAACAATGGATCGCACTCACTCGAGATAGAATTTGAAAAATGCGTCTTTATTAATACAAGGGTTTTGCCATGCCCAAAGCGTTTCGGTCCTACAACATGGACCTTGATCACGGGATGATTGTAACTCGTTCTCAAACATCTTTTATTTCCTGCATTTTTTACAAAAAAGGGATTACTTCCTGTTTCCGTTCCATATGAGGCATTATGGTTAGTGTAGTCAAACCTCATAATCCTTTTTACGCATGGCACAAATTAAGTGATTAAATAAGTGTTACAAGTGACATACATAAAGTGAGATGTGAGAGTGTATTAAAAAGTTATTTAAATTTTGAGAGGCAAAAAGAGAAAGAAAAAGAGAAAGGAAATTATATTTGAATTCTTCTCGTTTAAATAACACACAAAGGTTGTTAGTTCATGAGTTTTTGATTTTTGTGGAGTTCGAGTTCAAATCCCTCTAGTGGGAGAAAATTCCACCTTAGATGAATCATTTTCTTCATGGTGATATGCTATATTTTTAGTTGGTGGCACAGTTTTTTTTTTTTTTTCCCTCTCTCGATTGTTTAGTTGATGTTATTTCTCCATTTTGAGATCACGATTGGTTTCAAGCCCTCCAGTGGGCAGATTCCTTCTTGATATCATTTCTCTGTGTTTGGATAGTTGTTTAGCGATTGTTTGTTCAAGACTGATGGTTCTGTTCCAATTGCAGTTTTCACTTATGTATTTTATCTTCACACTGGTTTTCAAAGATGCACATAAAGTTCTTCGTCCTGATTTAGGCCTCTAGGATTTAAGGTCCTGAATGTTACTATATGTTTCGATTCACTTTGTCTCAATAGCTTCTCACGGTTTCCACCTCTTTCAGACTGTGGTATTTGTTCTATTCCATAGAAAATCAGTTCTTCCCAGTTACACTTGTGTACTGTTTCCATGTGCTTAGCTATTGCATTTGATCGATCTATGTTTTCAGTCGCTCGAATATGCTCCTGGACTCTGGAGAAATGATATCAAGAAGGAATCTGCCCACTGGAGGGCTTGAAACCAACCGTGATCTCAAAATGGAGAAATAACATCAACTAAACAACCAAGAGAGGAAAAAAAAAAAAACTGTGCCACCATCTAAAAAATATAGCATATCACCATGAAGAAAATGATTCATCTAAGGTGGAATTTTCTCCCACTAGAGGATTTGAACTCGAACTCCACAAAATCAAAAACTCATGAACTAACAACCTTTGTGTGTTATTTAAACGAGAAGAATTCAAATATAATTTCCTTTCTCTTTTCTTTCTCTTTTGCCTCTCAAAATTTAAATAACTTTTTAATACACTCTCACATCTCACTTTATGTATGTCACTTATAACACTTATTTAATCACTTAATTTGTGCCATGCGTAAAAGGATTATGAGGTTTGACTACACTAACCATAATGCCTCATATGGAACGGAAACAGGAAGTAATCCCCCTTTTTTGTAAAAATGCAGGAAATAAAAGATGTTTGAGAACGAGTTACAATCATCCCGTGATCAAGGTCCATGTTGTAGGACCGAAACGCGTTGGGCATGGCAAAACCCTTGTATTAATAAAGACGCATTTTTCGAATTCTATCTCGAGTGAGTGCAATCCATTGTTGTGGCAACTTCAAAGAAATAGTTACCGGCGTGGCTCTGCCGGAGGAAATACGCACCGCCCCTCATTGAGAGCGCCGGCGTCCAAACTTGGGCCAAGTGGAAGCAATATATATATATATATTCCTTGTCACCCCTAGACTCACCCCACACATAAACCCTAAAATGCCCTTACCACCCAACACCCTTACCACGCCTAAACCCTGAAAATACTCTTACTACCCAATGCCCTCATCCACCCCTAAATCCCCAAAACACCCTTACCACCCAATACCCTACCCACCCCTAAACCCCCCAAAAACTAAATAATCTTACCACCCAATACCCCTACCCACTCCACACCCTAAAAATACCCTTACCACCCAATACCTCTACCCACGCCTTAAACCCTAAAAACACCCTTATCGCCCAATAACCTTTCCCACCCCTAAACCCTAAAAAACATAAAAATACCCTTACCCAATTACCCTACCCACCCCTAAACCATATATATATATATATATATATATATATATATATATATATATATAAAGAGTTGCCTCTAGGTGGGATGCACTCCCAGGTGGAAATTACGCCAAAGCAAGGGCACACGCCATGAACAAAGTCCCTTTCTGGTTTACCTGCCAGACGCGTTTCGGGCCAACGCCCTCTTCAGTGGCAGACCATGTGACATGCCGGCATGCGGCAACCACCAGTAAATTCCCATAATAATAACGCTCAGGTGAACCACCTGAAGCAATGCTTCCTGGGACTGGTGGTTCAGTAAAACCCAAGTGGGTCACCGCCGGCACTCACATTCAAAAATGTCTTTAAAAGGATTGCCGATGTTCGCGCCGGCACCCCTGCATTTAACAGGCACCTCCTGTTCCACAGTTAGCTGCCCCAATAAAGCAGCCGCGGACCCGCAAGTGTTTCGCGGTGGTGCAATCCCGCAACCAGGCAGGCCGCTGTACAAAATACAAAAAGAGTTGCCTCTAGGTGGGATGCACTCCCAGGAGGAAATTATGCCAAAGCAAGGGCACACGCCATGAACAAAGTCCCTTTCTGGTTTACCTGCCAGACGCGTTTCGGGCCAACGCCCTCTTCAGTGGCAGACCATGTGACGTGCCGGCATGCGGCAACCACCAGTAAATCCCCATAATAATAACGCTCAGGTGAACCACCTGAAGCAATGCTTCCTGGGACTGGTGGTTCAGTAAAACCCAAGTGGGTCACCGCCGGCACTCACATTCAAAAATGTCTTTAAAAGGATTGCCGATGTTCGCGCCGGCACCCCTGCATATAACAGGCACCTCCTGTTCCACAGTTAGCTGCCCCAATAAAGCAGCCGCGGACCCGCAAGTGTTTAGCGGTGGTGCAATCCCGCGACCAGGCAGGCCGCTGTACAAAATACAAAAAGAGTTGCCTATAGGTGGGATGCACTCCCAGGTGGAAATTACGCCAAAGCAAGGGCACAAGCCAGGGACTTTGTTTATGGCGTGTGCCCTTGCTTTGGCGTAATTTCCACCTGGGAGTGCATCCCACCTAGAGGCAACTCTTTTTGTATATAATATATATATATTTAAAAAGTGGGCGAGTTCACCTCTAGTTTATGTGATCAAGGGCAAGTGTTGCCTGAAACGCGTAATTTGAGCAATTCAATAAAGAATTATTGCCTATATTTCCGGTGGTTCGTGGTCCTTACGTCGATGGAAGCAGATGCGAGTCATTCTGTGGATTGGTGAAGGATCCTGGTGAATTCTTTATGTATATATATATATTTTTTTTTTTTTCATTTGCCAATAACTTTGGGATTGTTTCACGAATCCTTGCAAATTTTTCAAAACAAGTATGACGCTCACTCCAGCAGCTGTCTTGAATGTTTCGTGGTGATCCATCAAGCAGGGGCTGAGAAAAAGGCGGGGTCCCAAAACGCGTTTTCCCCGTGTTAATTCCTATATCAATTTTAGACACGACTACAGCCCGAACTGCTGAACGGAATTACATCATAGTTTTTGAAATATTATGGAAAATCCCAATTTGTGTATATTTGGACGCGGAGGATCCACAACTCCTTCAGATCTCATGCGGAGATCTGATTGGCTGCCAATACTTCAAACCAGGAAGTGCTGGCAGCCATCTTGGGACTCGGCTTGAGCCGAGTTCCAGAATTATTTTTTTTTAAAAGAAAAGGTGGCAAGGTAGAAATTCCCTGAACCCTAGGCCTCTTGGGGAGTCCCACAGGACCCCGCAGGGCCAAAAAGGCATTTTTTTTTACCTTTTAGGTGGGAGTCCTTCTGGATCTGTGACTCCAATCGAAGTTTAAAAAAAAAAAAAAAAAAAAAGTGTGTGCTTCCTCACTTCATTAATAATCAGCCCCTGGGTGGACCAGTTCCCGCGGGCATTTTCATAATAAAGGAGGGGGGTTCATGGGTCACCACCTCCCCAGGGCTTATTTATTTTAAAACGGGGGGTCTCTTGGACCCCCGGGCCCCGGGGACCACCACTTCCACAAGGCCACATGCCAAAAACAAATCTGGGGGGCCTCTTGGACCCCCTGTGCCCCAGGGACCACCACCTCCCTGGGGTTAATGCTATTTTATGGGGGCCTCTCGAACCCCCCCTGGCCCCGGGGACCACCACCTCCCTGGGGAAATAACAAAGTTGTATTAGGGAGCCTCAGGGACCCGCCCCAGGGCCCACAACCTCCCTGGGGCATATTCTTTTTTAAATGATTGGGAGTGTGCCACGCCGCCCCACTCCCGGGCTGTTCAAGGACCTGGGACTGCAACCTCAATGGGGCAGGCCCAACATCAAGAAAGGTGATGGCCCTGAGGACTGCCACCCCCCAGGGCCAGCTCCTGCTATGTCCCGGGGTGCCCACCCCTAGGACATAGCTGTTTGCTGTGGCTTGGCGGAAGCTTTACTTCTCCGACCAAGCCAAAGCAAATGCTCCGCTTCCAGCAAGAGAGAGCATTAAAAATGCTCTTACTTACTAATAGCGGAGCAGAATTGCTTTCACTCACAGGGAGCTGTGTTTCCAGCAGCTCCCTGTGTGTGAAAGCAATGCCAACTCCCGCAGGAGGCAGAGAGCCGGCAGAGACTGCAGGGGCCTTCAGCCTTGCCTCGCGGTCCCCAACTAAAGTTACTGGCTGCCCTGGGTGGGACCAGGACACTGAGAATGAAGGCCGGGCCCCGGGGGATGGGGTCCCCATGGCCAAAATCACACAGGAGGGGGGCGTGCGCCCCCTTACTGTTAAAAAAACAAAAAATAAAAAGGCCAGGCCCCAAGGGATGGGGTCCCTGGGCCGAAATCGGCCCAAGAGGGGGGCCACGTGGACCCCATTCCAAAAAGACCTGGCCACAGGGGATGGGGTACCCGGGTACAAAATCGGGCCAGGGAAGGGGGGCCAATCGGTCCCCCTCCCCTAATAATACAAAAAAGTAAAATAAAAAAGCCGGCCCCAACAAGTTGCTGGAGGCCCGTCTCCTTTCACCACCACTCTGCAAATTCACCTCCTGGCCCACTACTTGTTGGGGGACAAAGTCCCCTTGGATGCTGAGGGCCCTTGGGGGCCAGGAACCCCTTCTGTTACCTCCAGTAAGTCCCATGCTGCGGGATTGCTGAGAGGTCTTCGGAGGCCACACCCCCTTCTCTACCACTCTGCAAGTGGGCCTCCTGGTATACTATTGGTTGGGTCATGAAGTCCCCTTGACTGCTGAGGGTCCTTGGGAGCGAACAACACCTCCTGTTACCTCCAGTAAGTCCCACACAGTGGGATTGGTGAGAGGTCTTCGGAGGTCAAGCCCCCTTTCCCCACCACTCTGCATATGCACCTCCTGACGCACTACTGGTTGGGGCATGAAGTCCCCATGGCTGCTGAGGGCCCTTGGGGGCCAATAAACCCTCCTGTTACCTCCAGTAAGTCCCACACAGCTGATTTGCTGAGAGGTCTTCATAGGCCATGCCCCTTTTCTCCATTGCGCTGCAAGCGTGACTACTAGTTAAAAAACCATAGAAATTCACTTAAAAAACCAAAGGTTACAGGGATGTTATAGTTGGGAAATAAATTTAAAAAAACCTTAGATATTCACCGAAAAACCAAAGGTTACAGAGATGTTATAGTAAGGCTCAGATTTCACCTGATAAAACCAGTGAAATTCAGCAGTTCTAGTTACCTGAGCTAATTATAACTTACAACCCCCATTGCACTGCTTATGACCTCACATATTACATTGCTCATGACATGGTCAGTGACATCACTAATGAGATCTCAAATGACATCACTGATTACATCACTTTTGAAATCATCCACAGAATCACTCACATACCTACTCATGCCCTATATGGCCAGGTATTGCCGAGTCCCCTATCATCAGGTTGACCCCAACCTCCCCTCCAGAGACCCGGTGGTACTTCCCGTCCCCCCCTTTTCCCAGTGGCACAGATAATAAATCAACATCCAACACAGATCTTGGAATAGGGGTCGGATAACCCCAGCCGTATTTTATTAAAATAAAAAAATCATAATTTGAAAATTTTGAAACATTTTCTAATACGCAGAAAACCCACACATATTCAATAACTTTATACATTTCATATACAACGTAGTTACATATCTTTATGGCTAACCTTAACACATATCTAATATATAGCCATACCTAACCTAAAACTGAAATATGTACAATTTGTTTTCTGCGTATCCCGGATGAGCCTATGTGCAAGGTCATGATTGGTCCCAACTACTTGCTAGGTCCCCCTTCTTACCGGAGTGACCTTGCGCAGGAGGCCCGGTTGCCCATCAGATTCCTTCCCTCGGGCATCCCCTACGCTCTGCAATACTACCTCCCAGGGACTGCTGTTATGCCAACTTGGCGCCCATGCGCCTGTGCGGGGATTGGCCCAAGGGCCTGCCGGAAGCGGAACTTCCTACCCCCGCACCTTTCAGCCTACTGGCCGTAAACGCCCCCTGGAGTGTGTTGAGAGATCACTGCCCCCCCATGCGTCCCCATTAATAATGAGATGCCTACTAAGAGATAGAAAAATTGACCAACCAATCATGACCTTACCGCAGACCATGGATACTCAAACATAAAATACGACAAGCAGAATGACGTCGCCCTGTGATACAAAACATACCGATATGACATACTAATACCTGAAAAGGAAAACCAACAAAATTCAATTCTGCAAGAGAAACCGTTACACAAAGCCTACACATGAACATTGCCTACAATTGCTGCCTCAGGGGATGGTGGGTGGGGAAACAAAGAAATAAGGGGTTAAATGATGACCTCCGTCGCGTGGACGGAGATGTGCAGTTATCCCAAGGCGGAGCGGCGAGGGAAAGACCATTCCGCCGCTCCGCGCTCCTTTTAAAGGAGCAAACAGCCAAAATACCGGTTCTAACAGGTCCCGGCAGGATCCGGGACCTGTTTTTCCTACGTTGCCCCGGAAGTACTTGTAGTCCTTCTGGGGCATTCCTCAAGCTTCCAATCACCCCCCGCGGGGGTGGGCACCGGCCGCGTCATCAGCCGCGCTGACCCCGCCCCCCCACAGGAGAAGCGTCTCGGGGACCGGCACAACCGCCATATTTGCGGCATGCCCGAGTTCCTGGTGGCGCCTATTGATATGGCCAGGTATTGCCAAGTCCCCTACCATCAGGTTGACCCCAATGTCCCCTCCAGAGACCCGGGGGTACTTCCCGTCCCCCCATTACAACTGAGGCACAGATATTAAATCAACATCCAACACAGATCTTGGAATATGGGTCAGATAACCCCGGCCGTATTTTATTAAAATTAAAAAATCATAATTTGAAAATTTTGAAACATTTTCTAATATGCAGAAAACCCACACATATTCAATACCTTTATACATTTCATATACAACGTATTTGCACATCTTTATGGCTAACCTTAACACGTATCTAATACATAGCCATACCTAACCTAAAACTGAAATATGTACCATTTGTTTTCTGCGTATCCCGGATGAGCCTATGTGCAAGGTCATGACTGGTCCCAACTACTTGCTAGGTCCCCCTTCTTACCGGAGTGACCTTGCGCAGGAGGCCCGGTTGCCCATCAGATTCCTTCCCTCGGGCACCCCCTACGCCCTCCAATACTACCTCCCAGGGACTGCTGTTATGCCAACTTGGCGCCCATGCGCCTGTGCGGGGATTGGCCCAAGGGCCTGCCGGAAGTGGAACTTCCTACCCCCGCACCCTTCAGCCTACTGGTCGTAAACACCCCCTGGAGTGTGATGAGAGACCACTGCCCCCACCCAGGTGTCCCCATTAATAATGGGATGCCTACTAAGAGATGGAAAAATTGACCGACCAATCATGACCTTACCGCCACAGGCCAGTATAGTTGACCGACTATCTGGCCCCCCCTTCCGCCTGCTGACAAAAAGTCATGCCCTGTCCTTTGCCCAAAACATCCAGGCTAGTACATTTTCAATGAAATACTCATTGCCCAGCTTAGAGAGGTGAACCCCGTCCTGGAGAAAAAAACGCTCCCCCCGGATGCACCCATGCGCAATCATCTGCAGTCTGGGAGACCGAAAAAGCCTATCAACCCTGTTATTGACTCTCTTCACGGAGTGATTCAAAGTCCACATGGACTCACCTCCCCCCCCCCCGCCATTGAAACCTCAGGATCATGGCAGACCAAACCAACACTGCCTGTGGGCACTTCTTGGCCAACCATCCCATTTCCGTGATCAGTGCCTCCACTACCCCTTTCCTACCCAGGTGTACCAGCTCATTACCTCCCAAATGCACTATTACCATGGCGGGTGCCGCCGGAGTCTTAGCTAACAAAGCACCAAAAACATTACGAAACTGGAATAATCGCAATCCCCCTTTTCTGTGCAGTGACACCTTGAAACCCGCCTGGTGGGCCATGTGGGCGAAATTACCTGTGAACAAATGTTGTTTCAACCTGCTCACATATGAATGACCTACGATCCAGACTTCATTTTGGCCTGGCCACCAGGCAGTGACCTGGAATGGGCGAGGCTCCGATGACCGGCGAACGACGGCTAGCTCCCCTTCTGCGGCACAGGACGTGGAAACTGCGAGAAATTGAAACAAAACCAACCATTAGCCAATAATACTTAAAGCAGGTGTAAACGCACATATCGTTTGTAACAGTCAGAAGACCAACGCCCTATTCTCTGAACTTAATGTCCCTGCAGTCCCCGAGCCATGGCTTCAGTGGCTGCCCCAATCCTGAAAGAATGGGTACCAAATTTGGATGTATCCAGGCCTGCTGCCCCCAGCGCCAATGTCAATATCCTGCCAAACTGAAATTTCATGAGGGTGGTCCCATCCTGGTGAATGAATAGTGGCCCTCCCGCGCCTTGTGGCCTGCAGGCCAGAAAAGCCTCTAGGTTGCCTACCGGACAGCATGTGCTCCCTTGAGCCTTGTGCAGAAAAACATGGTCACCCCTCCCGTTCTTGTCCGTCTTGGACCTGGGAATTGATAGGGATACAGATCCTCCCTGCAGATGAACATGGCAAATTACATCCCACCATGCCAATCATGCTTGTTATGCACCACCAACTCTCCCACCCTGAAAGCACCATAGAAGGCGAGGGAAAAAGCAGACCTGATAAGCTGGACCTCCCCAGTGGATCTACATACTTTCCCCACTGCCTCCATGAGGGCTGACAATACCTCCACGCTAATTGGGTGCTGGATGTCTGACTGGGAACCTTGCTGGCGCTACCACCCTTTCAGAGCCCTTTGTACCTGCATCTTTGCAAAAAAGGCTATTGCCACCATGTGGTTTCTGGCGCACGCCAAGGAGCGCCCCATCCCTCAATTCCTTCACGAATGATATGAAAGACATTGGCTCGTGCCATGCCCCCCCAGCCATCCCCCAGAAAATTGCAGTAGGTGGTAAAAACCCCCTCATAGGCCTGCCTGGTCCTGGGTGCTAGGCTAGCTGCCACGAGGTCCGATTGGTTGGGGCACCAAGCTGCCAAAGATGCTCTGGAAAAGGCGTTGGACTGTCCGCTGCTCCTAGATGGTAGGACCTAAAAACCTGCATCTTGAAATGAGACAGTGCATCAGCAGCGTGGTTGAGTACTCCCGGGACATGCCTGGCCCTAAACATCACATTTAATCTCATGCATTGTAGTAGTATCTCTTTTAACAAGTAAAGCATCATCCTACAATTAGCAGACTGCTGATTAATGCATTCCACTACTGCCATATTATCAGACCAGAAGACCACCGATTGATTGCGAAACTGGTGCGGCCAAATGGTTAGGGCCACCAAGATGGGAAATAGTTTCAGAAATCCAATGTTACCTGTTATACCGACGTCAACCCACTAAGTTGGCCAACTTTTCACTGTCCATTGTGGGCCCAGAATGGCACCAAAACCCTCACTCCCAGCAGCGTCTGTCATGAGGCCAAGGTCCGGGCTGGACCTAGCAGGGCTGGGCCACACTACAGTGCCATTGAAATCACGCAGGAATGCCATCCAAATCCGCATATCCTGCTTAACCTCGCCGGACAACCGAGTGTGGTGATGCTTCTCTTTCAAACCATACATTGCTTGTGCAATGGAACGCGAAAAGGGGCGGGCCATTGGAATGATTCTTTACGCAAAATTAAACATTCCCACTGCCTTCTGCAGTTGATGTAAAGTGACTTTTTCCTTGCTCAGGAAATTTTCCAGTACTATCGTGAAACCTCTTACCTTACTCAGTGGCAGGCGTGATACACCCTCCACTGAATCTAGTTCTATGGCCAGAAAATCAATTTGTGTGGCCGGTCCCACTGTCTTTCCTAGCGCCAGGGGAACCCCAAACTTGCGCATGAGTGCGCAAAATCCTTCTAAAGCCCTGCCACACTCCTGGGACCCTGGCACCCCTAACAACAGGAAGTCATCCAAATAGTGAAATACCCAGTGGTACCCAGTCACCTGCCTGAAAACCCACTCCAGAAAAGAGCTGAATTTCTCAAAATATGAGCAAGAAACAGAGCACCCCATGGGCATGCACTTGTCCATGTAATATTTCCCCTCTAGCTGGAAACCCAAAAGATGGAAAACTTGTGGATGAACTGGCAGTAAACGGAAGGCCGATTCTATGTCAGATTTCGCCAACAACGTGCCTTGGCCAAGCAACTGCAGCATCGCAATCGCCTGATCCAATGACGCGTATCTCACAGTGCACAGGGCCCCATCAATAGCATCATTCAATGATTGACCCATGGGAGCAGATAAGTAATGGATGAAGCAAAACTCCCCCGGCTCTTTTTTGGGCACCACCCCCAGCGGTGAGCGGACAAAATCTTCAACCGGTATCGTATCAAAAGGACCAGCCAGTCTACCTAAACGTAATTCCTTCAAAACTGTAGCTGTTGCCACAGACTTGTTATCCCTCACTGATTGCTGATTGCAGCAGTAAGAGACCCCAGAGTAGCCAGGTGCAGGAATCCTAAAGCCTTCCTTGAAACCTTCTAACAAAATCTGGGCTGTGTTTGGGTAACAGTATTTATTTAGCCAGGGTATCAAAGCCATTGTTTTTATGGGTGAGTGTGCCTTGCTAAGCAAAAAGCCCTCATTCCTGTTTTTTACCTCCCTTATCTTTTGATTTATTGAAACATTTGGATTCTGGGTGGGAAGATAGACCACAGAAGGAACAGACGTGCCTGAATTTGCATGAACCAGTGGGCCAAGTGCAGGTCCACCTGTTACAATCCCAACAAGCCTCCTTCTTGCCATCCCCTCCCCCGCTATGCGGTGTACCTGACCGAAAGGACTGCCATCTTGGTGTGTCTTGGCTCAGGGTTTTCATGTGCCGCAACTGCAAGATGACATCCATTTAATCCCAGGTTAAGCCCGGGTCAGATGCCTTCGCCCTCCGGAAATCCTTGTCATACTCCTTCCAACCCACTCCCGCGTACTCATCATGTGCACTGGTGATCCTATTCTGATAGCACGCCAATTGCGCGCCCAGCCCAGGGAACCGTTCCACCATTATCGCATGATAGTTGGAGAATGCCTTTATCCAATTAACTAAAGTTTCATCAATGTTTTTTCTGGTGGGCCAATTGCCCCAGTCCCTTGGATGAGCCCATTCTCTCATCATTTTAGCCTCTTCCTTCTCATCCTTATCAACAAACAAAGAAAACATGTTCACATATTCTCCTTTCCAGATTTGTTCCTTCACCTCCTGTGAGATGTGTCTCCCCAGACGCTCTCGGGATGAGCGCAGCTCTCCCAAACATAAACTCGGTCTCACTTGCACCATACCTGCAGTCGTGCCATCCTGCGTCTTGGCGTGCTCAGTTCCTGTTGATGTGCCAGCTTTGGAAGATTCAGAGCCACTCTTGCCGCTCACTGCGCTGTTTTGCCCTGCCCCGCTGGTAACCCCAACAACTGCTGCCGGTGAGCCTATCTCAACTGATTGTGGCCCCCCTTGCTTAGCACCTTCCACTTGTGCTACCAACTTCCTGGCCCTTTCCTCTGCATCCCCCTCAGCTAGCAGGACACCACTGCCTGTAGAAGGGATCACCGTCCCTGCTTTGGCTAACCATGGGAGCACTGCCGCTAGACTGGCTACCAAATCTGGTTGTTCAGACACACTATCTGCCAGGGACCCACAGGGGGGTACTACCGGCTGGGTCGGGCCCCCTCTAAACTGGGACCCCCTGATGCGCCTGGTTGTCTGGGGCCCCCAGCGCCCCCTGGTGGGGTTACTCCCAATGGAGCTGCCCCATTCCCCATCTCTGGCCGGGATCCCCCCGCTGGGGCTGAAGGCCCTGGAATCCCTGGACTCGGCAACCCTGGTGGCGCAGCCCCCCCGCTCCCACATTTGGGTTTAGATCTCCGGGGTACTGGAGGGAATGCTGCCCTGGGGGCCACCCCGAATGCCTAGGCCTTTCTTCAGCTTCCTCCTGCCCATCTACTCTCCTATATAACTCCAACAAGGACTGCCCCATATCAGTCATCGTGCGCATCATCGCCTCCATCCACTCCTCCATGCGAGTTGGAACCAGACCCCTCTTCGCCTTGGGGGCCATTACCAAATCAAAAACAAACAAAAAAGGAAGGCCCACTAAGATATATGGCTGCTAGCCTAATATATTTGACTGTGGCCTACCACACAAGTACCCTTAGCATCCCCAAACAGGCAAGACACAGAGCTTATGTAATAGTTAAAGAATCCCTATGTAATGCTGACCTACAAATTTACTATGCCCCTTGCACAATCAACAAAAGCTCCAAACTTTATGCTGCAGGCCAAAATTACCACTCCCTATGCTGAAATGGCCGCGAACCCCAGCCCTAATGCACCCACGGGGTCCACAACTACCCTGGGTCTGGTTAGGGCGATGCCCAAACCCTTACCTCCCTTTTCAAGTAATCACCAGGTCCCAGCCCTGGTCGACCACAAGCACTCCCACAACCAGAGCCACTCCCACAAGTCCAATCAAGTGGGGCAGGTGAGTATTCACTATAACCAGCATGGCTTCCAGCTGTGGTGCAGAGCAGGTCTACCGAGGAGGAAGGGAGAGGGCCAAAAGCTGCTGCTGCCGGTTGCTGCTTGTGTCCTTCTCGCGCTCAAAGTCCTGAAAATTCCAAACAGAAGTCCTGCAAACATGCAAAGAGAAATAACCTGCAGAGGAAACAAAGAAATAAGGGGTTAAATGATGACCTCCGTTGCGTCGTCGGAGGCGTGCAGTTATCCCAAGGTGGAGCGGCAAGGAAAAGACCGTGCCGCCGCTCCGCGCTCCTTTTAAAGGAGCAAACAGCCGAAATACCGTTCTAACAGGTCCCGGCAGGATCCGGGACCTGTTCTTCCTACGTTGCCCTGGAAGTACTTGTTGTCCTTCCGGGGCATTCCTCAAACTTCCAATCACCGCCCGCGGGGGCGGGTGCCGGCCGCGTCATCGGCTGCGCTGACCCCACCCCCCACAGGAGAAGCATCCCGGGGACTGGCACAACCGGCATATTTGCGGCGTGCCCGAGTTCCTGTGGCACCTATTCATACAACCTCTTTTACACCCACTCACACACCCACACAACCACTCACATACCCATTTACAAACCCATACCAGTCCTCACACACCCACTCAATCCTCCAAAGAGCCACTAACACACCCACTCACTCACTTGTACAGCCACTCACAAAACCATTCACTCACCCATACAGCCACTCATACAACCAGTCACTCACCCATACAGCCAGTAACATAGCTACACTCACCCATACAACTACTCACATACCCAGTTATTTACCTACACAGTCACTCACACACTCACTTGCTCACCCATACAGCCTCTCAACACAGCCACTCACTCACCAGTACAAGCAGTCACACACTCACTCACATACCCACACAACCACTTACATATCCATTCACACATTCATACAAGCCCTCACACATCCTCTCACCCATACGGCCATTCACACAGATGCTCGCTCTCCAATATAGCCACTCACACACCAACTCACTTAACCAAACACCCACTCAAACAGCCACTCACACACCCAGTCACTCACTCATACAGTCATTCAGACACCCAGTCACTCACCCATACAGTCACAACACACCCACTTACCCACCCATTGAATCAATCACACCACCACTCAATCACTCACTCATACAGCCACTGAATGACACACACTCACTCACCAATACAGCCACTCACATAGCAACTCACTCACCCACACAGCTACACACACAACTACTTATACACCTATACAGCCACTCACACACCCATACTCACAAGGATACATACAGTCATACAGCCACTTGCATAATATATGTTAGAAGTAGTATCACTCAGTAGTAATGCACCTAGTATGCTAATTTAACTTTGTAGTCAGTTAGTATATATGTTTAATGCTCATAAACTCTTAGAAAACAGTTACGCTCACTGAATGATGTCATCAGTGATATATTTTCAGATGTCATCAGTGATGTCACTGATCATGTCATGAGTGATGCAATATGTGAGGTCATAAGCAGTGTATTATGGGAGCGTAAGTTATAGTTAGCTCAGGTAACTATAACTGCTGAATTTCTTTGGTCTTGTACGAGTGCAATCTGAGCATAACGAAAACGTCCCTGTAACTTTAGTTTTTTTAGCGAATAAATATATATATATATATATATATATATATATATATATATATATATATATATATATCCATGCTCCCAAAAGAATCACGTGCACTCACGGGGGGTAATCCGATTTAGGATTTAATAGGCACAAAAACAACAAACAAACAAACGCGTTTCAGCGGGACGCCTTCCTCAGTGTTGGTGGCCGCTGCGTTTCACCTCATTTAAATATACCGTCACACATAGTGATTAAGAGATAATTACAGGACAGGCAGTGAAACACTTCGAGGTCAGGCATGTTACTATAAACCCCGCCATGCTAGAGTGGTGTTTTAACCTTAGTTTCCCTTTTCATGTTACATGCAAATGTCGTTTCTATTGCTGCGCGCTGATACAGAGACATAATGTTTATTTAGACCTAAAATGTCCTTAGTGGTGCTAGTTCCACAAACCTTTCAAAATTGCGCATGGACGCGGCGCTGGTTAAATTAAATTAGTCAACTGCTCGGCTACGTGTATTGCAGCAGCTAATCCGGTAAAATACCCGGAAGCAGAGGCATGTCAACTTAGGATCAAGCCCTATATGGGCAGAACTACCATAAAGCCTGGTTGGCTTCTCTATAAGAGGCGCTTGTGAGAGTTAGTTTGAATCTCGCCCCGGATGGGCTCAACCACTCATAAAATACTGCCTGCTCATTTCTACCTCCTGACTCTATACACCTATATTACAAATGCACCCCTAATTCCTCCCCCATATTCACGCCCGTGGGTGATCTCGTGAGAAAACTGAAACTATTCAAATTCTTCAAATTAAGAGGCATGGACTCTAGAGCCAGTTCTAGAGAGGCTTTATCATCAGGCGCGGACATCCTAAGTGGAGACGACCTGGACACACTAGCTGCCTTAGAGGAATTGGGCAACAGCGGGGCATGAGCGGACTCGATAGATTGTGATGACCTGGTTAGGATTGCCCAGTGGGGGATCACGCAGTCAAGACCATCCAGTCCGTTTCAACCAACTTCCAAATTTTTACCACAAATGACGGTTGATGCCATAGATATCTTCTCAGAAAAAGTTAATCAGGATCTCCTCAAACTGAGACAGGATACGGAGCAAACCAGTAAAATATGGAATATAACGTATGCCCAAAGACAGGCATTAAGGAATCTTGAATCAGACGAGGGAATTGTGATCAAGCCCTCGGACAAAGGGGGAAATGTGGTGCTGCAGACCTGTGAGAACTATTGCAGGGAGGCATATCATCAACTGAACAACCCTGAAAACTACCCTGAAATAACATTCAGTGTATACATGGACAGCATACGAGATTATGAGCAGTTAATCTCGAAATGGCAAACAAAAGGAAGACTTTCTGTGGAGGAGTTCGCCTTTTTGTCTATCTCTCATCCCCGGATACCGACTTTCTACCATCTACCCAAAGTTCATAAGAACAATTGAACCCACCGGGAAGACCAATAATCTCCTCTATCGGTGGCTTACTGGAAAATATGTCCAGATTCATTGACTATTTTTATTCCCTAGCGTTTTGGAACTATCATCTTATACTAGGGACACAAAGGACTTCCTAAAGCATATTGAGGGGGTGGTATGGGAACCTGATTTCCTTATGATAACACTTGATGTGGCCAGCTTATACACGAGCATAGCGCACCAGGATGGAATCAATGCGACTAGGCATTTTCTAAGGAATCGGCCTTTAAAATATGCAGAACATAATGAGATGCTGCTAGAATTCCTACACTTCTGCCTACACAATAATATATTCGTCTTTGAGGATCATGTGTACAAACAGCAGAGGGGGACAGCCATGGGAGCCTGCTTCACCCCCAGCTACGCGAACTTGTTCGTGGGCTGGTGGGAGAAGCAGGTGGCCTGGTCAGACGCATGCGACAGATGGGTAGAGAGCACTGTAAGTTGGAGACGTTATATAGACGATCTCTTTCTGATATGGCGAGGCACTGAGGAATCAGCCCTACAATATATTGAGTATCTTAACTCCAATGATTTGAACCTCAGATTCACGAGTGATATTAGCTCGACTAAGGTTACCTTTTTGGACATGAGAGTATTCGTAGCGGAGGGACAAATCCAGACAGCTCTCTTTAGAAAGTCCACGGCGGGGAATTCGGTGTTGCACGCAAATAGTAGTCATCCTAGCAATTTGAAAAACAGTATTCCATATGGAGAATTGCTACGGATTAAAAGGAATAGCTCAAGAGAAGAAGACTTTGAGAGAGAGAGATTTGAGAGAATCAGGACATTTCAAGAGAGGGGGTACAGAAGAGGTATCCTGAAGGAAGCGGCAAAAAGAGTGGCAGGGAAGCCCAGAGCAGATTTACTGAAAGAAGGAAATAAAAAAGATCAGCCGTCAGAAAAGAATAATTTTAGGCTCATAACGAGCTTCTCCAGGGCGGCCAATAGCGTGAGAAGAATCATGCAGGCAAACTGGCAGATTCTGAAGTCTGACACAGTTATAGGAAAGGCACTGCCATCCCACCCGTCACTCACATTCAGGCGAACTCGCTCCATCAGAGACCAGCTGGTGGATAGCCATCTGCCACCGCTTAAAGTACAAAGAAGCATTTCAGGCCTGTTGGGCTTCTTTACGTGTGGTGTAAGGCCTGTGGGAACAGCACTAAGGTGACCGCATATAAAGTAGGAGGTCTAAATCTGTTTGCATCACAAAATTCATGAACTGCAACACACCATATGTGATGTATTGCCTCACGTGCCCGTGTGATTTAAGGTATGTGGGCAGTACGATCCATCCAGCCAAGGTCCGCAATTTAGAGCATCAGTGGGCCATTCACAATAGAGATCAAAATTACCCGGAGGCAAGGCACTTCCAAACACATCACAACAGCAATAGAGAGCTGTTGAAAGATTTTTGCATAGACCATGTACCGCGTGACGTGAGAGGAGGGGACAGGGAGAAAAGGTTGCGCAGACTAGAATCGCGCTATATCCTTGACATGGTGGTGACTATATCACTGATGGGCCTGAATATGGGGGAGGAACTAGGGGTGCATTTGTAATATTGGTGTATAGAGTCAGGAGGTAGAAACGAGCAGGCAGTATTTATGAGTGGTTGTGCCCATCCAGGGCGAGATTCAAACTAACTCTCACAAGCGCCTCTCATAGAGAAGCCAACCAGGCTTTATGGTAGTGCTGCCCATATAGGGCTTGATCCTAAGTTGACATGCCTCTGATTCCGGGTATTTTACCGGATTAGCTGCTGCGATACACGTAGTCGAGCGGTTGACTAATTTAATTTAACCAGGGCCACGTTCATGAGCAATTTTGAAAGGTTTGTGGAACTAGCACCACTAAGGACATTTTAGGTCTAAATAAATATTATTTCTCTGTATCAGCGCGCAGCAATAGAAACGACATTTGCATGTAACATGAAGAGGGAAACTAAGGTTAAAACACCACTCTAGCATGGCGGGGTTTAAAGTAACATGCCTGGCCTCGAAGTGTTGCACTGCCTGTCCTGTAATTATCTCTTAAACACTATGAATGATGGTATATTTAAATGAGGTGAAATGCGGCGGCCGCCAACACTGAGGAAGGCGTCCCGCTGAAACGTGTTTGTTTGTTTGTTGTTTTTGTGCCTAATAAATCCTAAATCTGATTACCCCCCATGAGTGCCCATGATTCTTTTGGGAGCGTGGATAAGGCTACGAGTCTGCCCTCGTATACGGAGCACCCGCCAGTGAGGGCAGGAGCAATGGCAGAATAGGAGCGTTGGATATATATATATATATATATATAAATATATATAGACTTACCTGATATATGCTTATGATTTTCATTGTAAAGGCATGCTTGGTAAAGGCATATGTGTGGTAACGACTTGCGTGGTAAAGCAATGTGTGGCAAAGGCACTGCATGGTACAGGATGTGGGATCAAGGTATTGCATAGTAAAGACCGAATTGTAAAGGATGTTTTCTGCCCAATTCGGATGAGAGGACATATAGCTTTTTTTTTACTGCCTGCTTAATTTGAGAACACAGTGCCTGCCATAGAGAGGGTTAAGCTCCGTCTGAAGGGCTCATGCTCTTCTGCTTGCAAAACCGGTGCCTGCTTGCATTCATGAAGCAAAAGAAACTAATATTAACCCTGGGCGGAGCTGGCGTAGTGCCACTAAGCGGAGTTCCACGAAGTTATGAAAAAAATCCGTGTAACTCTGCTCCGCCACCCGCCTTCACAGAAGCAGGGTCCGGAGCCTAGGCTCCGGATGGCCCCAGGGTGCAGGAGCCCAAGTCCTGCGGCCAGCCGAGGGTCTGTGTGCCCAGGACGGGGATCCCTTCTGCCCGGGCAGGCTCCCAGATCCCCCCGGCCTGGCTGGGTTGAGAAGCAGGGACCGGGCCTGGGGCCTGGGCTTCAAGCAGGGCCTGGGATGCGGGAGCCCCTGTCCTGCAGCATGCCGAGGGTCCGTCTGCCCAGGACGGTGGTCCCTGGTGCCCGGGGAGGCTCCCCCCCTCCCCGGCCTGGCTGGGTTCAGAAGCGGGGACCGGTTCTGGGGCCTGGGCTCCGGCGGGCCCTGGGGTGTGGGAGCCCAAGTCCTGTGGCCAGCGGAGGGTCCGGGTGCCCGTCACTGGGGTCCATCGGTCTAGGGCAGGCCTCCCCCACTTTGCCTGCGAGTCAAGGTGCCTGCAGGCCCCGGGTCAGAGTTCCGTCGGGGACCCCCCTCGCAGCCCGTGTTTGCGACCCAGCTAAGGGCTCTAATGAGCCCCCGGGAAGCAAAGCCCCTGAGCCCTCAAAGGGCAGGCGGGAGCCCTTCCTTTAAGGCGCAGGGAGGGCTGATGGGCGTCCTTCAGGTCCAGCCATCTAGTCGTGCCTTTTCCCCCCTCGGCCATCTGATTGCGCGCAATGCTTTCCAATGGGGCGACCAGATGGCCGGGCTGCCCTGGAAGTCCTGATGAGGGCTTGTTTGCCTCCCCGATCCCAGCCAGGGCTCCGGGAGGTCAGGCGCGTCTACACCTTGGGTCCCCTCCGTCACTCTGTGCACATAGGTTACCAGAAAAGGGGGTAGCCTTCCTCCAGATTACTATGGACAGGGTACGCTGGAACCCCTCGTGGGCTGGGGGCTCTCAGCCGGTGACCAGATGGTCTAGGGCCGGGCAAAAAC
Source organism: Calotriton arnoldi (assembly GCA_963921515.1). Lineage (NCBI taxonomy): Eukaryota > Metazoa > Chordata > Amphibia > Caudata > Salamandridae > Calotriton > Calotriton arnoldi. The sequence goes on from CAWUFW010000925.1 coordinate 517,713, forward strand.
CTCCCCCCTGTCTGGGGCTCCGTTCTCCAGCCCGCCACGTAGCAAAGTGCCCGGGACAGGCACCATCGGGCCCCGGCAGTCCTCCCTTGGGTGTCTGGGCCCAAGAGCTCTGGCCAGGCGCTCCCTACACTGGGCGCCGTCCTCCCCTCCACCATGGGCCCGGGACCCGTCGGGCGTTCCCCAGTTTGGCTTGGGTTCAGGAGCTCCGGCAGGGTCCCTTGGTGGCCCTGGGGTGGAGGGTGCCCTCCCCACCCCGGGCTCCATCCTCGGGCCTGCCGCGTGGCAGTGCGCCAGGGACACAGGCCTTGGGAAGACCTCCCCTCTGTGTGTTGACCCGGGACCTCCGGCTGGGCCCATGTGACCGGGCTCCGTTCCCCTGCTCTGCTGTGGTACCAGGACGGAGGTCCATTGGGCCCGGGCAGACCTCCCTCCTGCTTCGCCCACCTGGGGACCCCCGTCCACAGCCCTGGAAGTCCAGATGAGGGCTCGTTTGCCTCCCCGATCCAAGCCAGGGCTCCGGGAGGTCGGGCACGTCTGCGCCTTGGGTCCGCTCCGTCATTCAGTGCGCACGGGTTACCAGAAAAGGGGGTTCCCTTCCTCCGGATTACTAGGGACAGGGTACGCCAGAACCCCTCATGGGCTGAGGGCTCTCAGCTGGCGACCAGATGGGCTAGGGCCAGGCAAAACCCCCCCCATCTGGGGCTCCATCCTCCAGCCGGCCGCATGGCAAAGTGCCTGGGCTCCATCGGGCCCGGGCGGTCCTCCTCGAGAGCTCTGGCCGGGCGCTACCTACACTGGGCTCCGTCCTCCGCTCCGCCATAGGCCTGGGGCCTGTCGGGCGTTCCCCAGCTCGGCTTGGGTTCAGGAGCTCCAGCTGGGGTCCTTGGTGGCCCTGGGGTGGAGGGCGCCCTCCCCACCCCGGGCTCCGTCCTCGGGCCTGCCGTGTTGGCAGGGCCCAAGGGACGCGGGCCTTGGGGAGGCCTCCCCTGCGTGTGCCAGCCCGGGACCTCTGGCCCAGCCCAGGGGACTGGGCTCTGTCCCCCTGCTCCGCCATGGTCCCAGGACAGGGGTCCTTTGGGCCCAGGCAGGCCTCCTTCCTGCTTCGCCCGCCTGTCAAAGTGCCTGGGGGACCCCGGGTCGGAGGTCCGTTGGAGACCCCCGTCCGCAGCCCCGGGCCCGAGGCCCATTCGGGGTCTCCAAGCCTCCCGGACGCAGAGCCCCCGAGCCCTCCAAAGGGCAGGCGGGATCCCTCCCACGAAGGCTTGGGGGGGCAGATCTGGTCACGCGCAATGCTTTCCAATGGGGCGACCGGATGGCCGGGCTGCCCTGGAAGTCCCAATGAGGGCTCGTTTGCCTCCCCGATCCTAGCCAGGGCTCCAGGAGGTCGGGCGCATCCGCGCCTTGGGTCCCCTCAGTCTTGCGGTGCGCACGGGTTACCAGAAAGGGGGGTACCTTTCCTCTGGATTACTAGGGACAGGGTACTCCTGAACCCCTCTCGGCCTAGCGGTCCTTAGCCAGCAGCCGGATGGGCCAGGACGCCCCCCCAGCCCAGGGCTCCGTTCCCCGGCTCAACGTGTAATGTGGTGCCCGGGATGGGGGCCTTTGGGCCCGGGGAGGCCTCACCTGTGCCTGGAGCCCCGATGGGGTCCAGGGGCCCCAGGCTCAGTCTCCTGGCCTGCCACTCTGCCAGGGGCCCGAGACGGAGTTCCGCCTGTCCCGGGGAGCCTGACCCAGCTTGGCTGGGTACAAGAGCTCTGAAGGGGCCCCCCTGAGGACCCTGGGGAGGGCGCCCTCCCCACCCCGGGCTCCGTCCTCGGGCCTGCCGCATGGCAGGGCACCCAGGATGGCGTCCTGCGGGCCCAGGGAGACCACACCCTGCTCCTCTGGGCATGGGAGCCCGACAGGGTCCAGGGGCCCTGCTGGGCCCTGGGGAGGGTGCTCCCACCCTGGGCTCTGTCTCCTGGTCTGCCGCTCCGCCAGGGGTCCGTGCCCGGGAACGGGGTTCCATAGTGCCCGGGGAGCCTCTCCCTTCTTGGCTGGGTTCAGGAGCTCCAGCCGGGGCCCCTGAGGGCCCTGGGGAGGGTTGCCTCCCCACCCCTGGCTCTGTCCTCGGGCCTGCCACATGGCACGGTACCAGGGATGGGGTCCTGCGGGACCGGGGAGGCTCCACCCTGCGCCTCTGGGCACGGGAGCCCCGATGGGGTCCAGGGGCCCTGACGGGCCCTGTGGAGGGCGCTCTCGCTCTGGGCTCCGTCTCCCGGTCTGCCGCTCCGCCAGGGGCCCGGGACGGGGTTCCATAGGGCCCAGGGAGCCTCCCCCTGCTTGGCTGTGTTCAGGAGCTCCGGCCAGGGCCCCTGAGGACCCTGGGGAGGGTGGCCTCCCCACCCTGGGCCCTGTTCTCTGGCCTGCCCCATGGCAGGGTGCCCGGGATGGGGTCCTGCGGGCCTGGTGAGGCTTCCCCTGCACCTCTGGGCCTGGAAGCCCAAGCTGGGTCCAGTGGCCCCGCCGGTACCCGGGTTGGGTGCTCCAACCCTGGGCCCCATGCCCTGGCCTGCCACTCTGCCAAAGGCCCGAGGCAGGGTTTGGTCATGCCCGGGGAGCCTCCCCCTGCTTGGCTGGGTTCAGGAGCTCTGGCCGGGGCCCCTGAGGGCCCCGGGGAGGGCGGCCTCCCCACCACGACTCTGTCCTTGGGCCTGCCACATGGCAGGGTGCCCGGGACGGGGTCCTGCGGGCCCGGTGTGGTATCCCCTGCGCCTCTGGGCCTGGGAGCCCCGGCTGGGTCTAGGGGCCCCGGGTCAGGTTCTCCAGCCCTGGGCCCCATGCCCTGGCCTGCCACTCTGCCAAAGGCCCGAGGCGGGGTTCCGTCATGCCCGGGGAGCCTCCCCCCTGCTTGGCTGGGTACAGGATCTCCATCTTGGGCCCCTGAGGGCCCCGGGGAGGGCAGCCTCCCCATCCCGGGCTCTGGCCTGCTGTGTGGCAGGGTGCCCAGAGTGGGTCCCGCAGGCCCGGGGAGGCTTCTCCTGCACCTCTGGCCCGGGAGCCCCAATGGGGTCGGGCGCTCCCACCCTGGGCCCCGTCCTCCAGCCTGCCGCTCCGCCAAGGGCCCGGGACGGGGGTCCGTCGGTCCCGTGCAGACCTCCCCCGCTTCGCCTGCTTGGAAAGGTGTCGGAGGGCCTGTCGGCTCACCCTCACAGCCCCATGGCTGAGGCCCAGCTGGGGCGATGGGCCTCCGGCCCCCCATGCCCCGGCACCTGCTCGCCCTTTCGTTAGGGCACAGAGCGACCAGATGGCCGCCCCTCGAGCCCGGCCATCTGGTCGCACCTTTCCCCTCGGCCATCTGGTCGCACCTTTCCCCTCGGTCATTTGGTCGCGCGCATTGCTTTCCAATGGGGCGACCAGATGGCCGGGCTTCCCTGGAAGTCCCAATGAGGGCTCATTTGCCTCCCCGATCCCAGCGAGGGCTCCAGGAGGTCGGGCACGTTCGCGCCTGGGTCCTCTCCGTCACCCGGTGCGCACGGATTACAAGAAAGGGGAGGTATTTTTCCTCCGGATCACTAGGGAGAGGGTCAGTCAGACCTCTGTGAGGTCCGGCTATTCCGAGACAGGGGAAGGCAGGACCTGGGCCCGCCCGCCGGGGCCCCTGGGGGCCCGGTTCTGCGCCTGCCTCCCAGCCTTTCCAGATGGGCCTCTCCTCCGAGCCTGCTCACCCGGGAGCGGGCAGGGACGCGAAGCCGGCATCCCCCCGTGCAGGGCGGCCTGCCAGGGGAGGCCCCGGCCGTACACCAATTGATTGGGCACGCTCGGTCCATTTAGGGATGGACTGCTTGGCCAGCCTCAGCTTTTGTTTCAAGCCAAGAGCTTCCACCCCTCATGGACCGTCTGACTCTAGGGCCTGCCGAGGCCCTTCCCCTTACCCACCAGAGCGAAGGCAGAGTGGCCCCGGAAGCTCGCGCCCCCCAGTGGTCCGACCCGAGCGGAAGGGGTCGGGTGGCGCCATGCCCCGGACGCTGCCGCCCGGCAGGTCCGTAGGTCCCGTGCGCCACGCTGTCACCCCTCTCCGTCCCAGCGCATTTCTGCAGCAGCTCGGAACGACCGTTCCAAGGGGTGCTACCGCTGCCAGGCTTCGGCACCCTTGCGTCTCGCTCAGGCTGCGCCTCAGCCCGCCTCCCCCTTCCGGCGGAGATGGCTGGACCCGCCGGTGCCCGTGCGACTGCACCTCTCCACCCCTCCAGCGTGCCCTCCGGCCCAGGCAGGCGGGCTCCTTCCCCTTGCAGGATCCCGAGAGGGAGGGGTGTGCGAAGGTTGCCGGTCAGGGAGACGGGCACGCTGCTCCCAAACCCTACCCTGTCAGCGGGTGTGGCTACCTGGTTGATCCTGCCAGTAGCATATGCTTGTCTCAAAGACTAAGCCATGTAAGTACACACAGCCGGTACAGTAAAACTGCGAATGGCTCATTAAATCGATTATGGTTCTTTTGATCGCTCCATCTGTTACTTGGATAATTGTGGTAATTCTAGAGCTAATACATGCCGACGAGCGCTGACCTCCCGGGATGCGTGCATTTATCAGACCAAGACAAATCCGGGCTCTCCCGGCCGCTTTGGTGACTCTAGATAACCTCGGGCCGATCGCACGTCCCCGTGACGGTGACGATACATTCAGATGTCAGCCCTATCAACTTTTGATGGTACTTTCTGTGCCTACCATGGTGACCACGGGTAATGGGGAATCAGGGTTCGATTCTGGAGAGGGAGCCTGAGAAACAGCTACCACATTCAAGAAAGGCAG
>CAWUFW010000925.1:525000-527500 GCA_963921515.1 Calotriton arnoldi
CCTTCTTGCGTGGCAGGGTAGCCTAGAAGAGAAGGAGCCAAGGGCCTGTGAGGAGACCCCTGGCTGCTCTCGGTGAGAGGCGTGCGGGATGGGGAGCCGCCTGGCTCTCCCCTTCCGGTGACTCCGACCTGGGCAAGGGTGGGATGGGCTACCCACCAGCCCGCTGGAACGGCTCGGGCCGCCCGGCGATGGACGACTGACGTGCAGTTGGGGCGACCCTCCCTCGTTGCCAGGTACCCGATTTGACCCGGTCCCATGCGGCCGGGCCGAGGGGTTTGAAGACTTGTGCAGTCCCTCCCGGTTACCCCGGGCTGGGGGGACTCCTGGGCCAAGCGCCTGGTAACGCTTTTTTTCTCCCAACGGTGCAGTCTGACTCCTAGAGGGGAAGCCTTGAATGGGGCGCACGGGCCATCTCACCGATCGGGCGGTGGACGGACGGCGTCGCCTTCCTCCCGCCTCTCCTGCGCCCGCAGGTGGGCGAACGTTTTAGAAAAGTTGCCTGTGACTCTTGGCGGTAGATCACTCGGCTCGCGCGTTGATAAAGAACGCAGCTAGCTGCTAGAATTAGTGTGAATTGCAGGACACATTGATCATCGACACTTCGAACGCACCTTGAGGCCCCGGGTTCCTCCCGGGGCTACGCCTGTCTGAGGGTCGCTTGATCGTCAATCGCCCCGGAGCTTCCCCGGGATGCAGCTGGGGCTGTCGCAGGTTTAGCTCCGCTTCCCTTCACCCCTCCACAAGGTCAGACCCCCGATCGCCCATGGCAGGGTCCCTCGCCGGGTCCTGTCGCAGAGGTACGCCACCGGCCCACCTAGCCCCACTTCCCCGCCTCAGCGGGGAGAAGGGGACCGGCGACCGGTCCACCCTGGGCCCATCCCGGGGCGCCTGGCTGCATGCCGCGTGTGGCTGTCTGTGGTGTCCCGGCAGACCCCCCCCCCCCCGACGCTTTGGCGTTTTTCCGACTACGACCTCAGATCAGACGTGGCGACCCGCTAAATTTAAGCATATTACTAAGCGGAGGAAAAGAAACTAACCAGGATTCCCCCAGTAACGGCGAGTGAAGAGGGAAGAGCACAGCGCCGAATCCCCAACCCGGCGGAGGGTGCGGGAAATGTGGCATACAGAAGACCGACTCCCCGGCGTCGCTCAGGTGGCCCAAGTCCTTCTGATGGAGGCTCACCCCGCGGATGGTGTTAGGCCAGTAGCGGCCCCCGGCGTGCCAGGATCGGGTCTTCTCAGAGTAGGGTTGCTTGGGAATACAGCCCAAAGTGGGTGGTAAACTCCATCTAAAGCTAAATAGGGGTGCGAGACCGATAGCCAACAAGTACCGCAAGGGAAAGTTGAAAAGAACTTTGAAGAGAGAGTTCAAGAGGGCGTGAAACCATCAAGAGGTAAACGGGTGGGGTCGGTGCATTCTGCCTGGAGGATTCAACACGGCGCGAAGGTCGGTGGCCCAGGAGTTCCGGATCCCCTCCGCGGGACTGGCGCCTGGGCCCTACCCGGCCCCCGTAGGGCGCATTTCCTCCGCGGCGGTATGCCGCGACCAGCTCCGGGTCGGCTGGGAAGGCTTCGGGTGTCAGGTGGCCCTACGCTCCAGCGGAGGGTGTTACAGCCCCCCTGGCAGCAACTTTGCCATGGGCGTGGGCCGAGGGAGATTTGACTGCCTCAGCGCCCTCCCCCGGGTACCCGCTCCCGGCCGCCCCTCGGGGCATGCCGGGGCAGGGAAGGGGGGACGGGGCTCCCTGCTCCCGGTGCGATTGTCGACTGGGGCGGACTGTGCTCAGTGCGCCCCGACCGTGTCGCTCCGCCGGGCGGGGAGGCCCACACCAGGCACCAGGGGTCTTTGGCGATGTTGGTTACCCACCTGACCCGTTTTGAAACATGGACCAAGGAGTCAAACAAGTGCGCGAGTCGGAGGGCCGAGCGAAACCCTATGGCGCAATGAAGGTGAGGGCCGGCGTGCGCCGGCTGAAGTGGGATCCCGCTGCGCTTCCAGCGGCAGGTACACCACCGGCCCGTCTCCCCCACTCCATCAGGGAGGTGGAGCATGAGCGTGAGTGATAGGACCCGAAAGATGGTGAACTATGCCTGGGCAGGGCGAAGCCAGAGGAAACTCTGGTGGAGTTCTGTAGCGGTCCTGACGTGCAAATCGGTCATCCGACCTGGGTATAGGGGCGAAAGACTAATCGAACCATCTACTAGCTGGTTCCCTCCGAAGTTTCCCTCAGGATAGCTGGCGCTCAGAGCCCCCAGTTTTATCTAGTAAAGCGATTGATTAGAGGTCTTGGGGCTGAAACGATCTCAACCTATTCTCAAACTTAAAATGGGTAAGAAGCCCGGCTCGCTGGCGTGGAGCCGGGCATGGAATGCGAGTGCCTAGTGGGCCACTTTTGGTAAGCAGAACTGGCTTCAGGATGATGTGAATGCCGGGTTAAGCCTCCCGATGCTGACGCTCATCATACCCCAGAAAAGGTGTTGATTGATATAGACAGCAGGA